>SJYV01013295.1:496716-635554 GCA_006410875.1 Neotragus pygmaeus | reverse complement strand
GGACAGGGAGGCCTGGCGTGCTGTGATTCATGGGGTTGCAAAGAGTCGGACAGAACTGAGTGACTGAACCGAACTCTCCCCCAATGTGTAAGTGCCTGAGTAACATTTATGTAGCTCAGTCGTGTCTTGTGACTCAGACTCTTGTGACCGTGTCTCAGACTCTTGTGACCCCATGGACCATAGCCCGCCAAAATCCTCTGCCCATGGAATTTTCCAGGCAAGAATACTGGGGTGGGTTATCGTTTCCTTCTCCATGAGATCTTCCCTATCTGGGGATGGAACCCGCGTCCTCTATGTCTCCTGCATTGAGTAGGCAGAGTCTTCATCACTGAGCCACTTGGGAAACATTAAGTCTTGGAATCTTGGAATATATCTACTTAATAACATTAAGCCTTGAAATATACCTACTGGAGCTCAAGCAATCAAAATAAGTATGAAAAAATATGTATATATATTACATGAAAATCTGCACCTTGGGGAATGAATAGAACTTAGAGATTTAGACAGATTCTAATAGTACTGAAGCTTTCAGTGGTATTTGACTGAAGAATTTCACTGTTTTGAAAGATGTTTAGACAAAGTGGAACTGTTTGCGTGCTAGGTTTCTAAATTATACCCCAAAACCTACTTCAAACCTACATGTCAGGTCTTAGTACTGAATGTTTCAGTGTAAAAATGCTAGCTTAAGAAAAGCATATTCACAAATGATTTTTTAACTCATTAAAAATAAGAAAATATAATTGTTTTAAAATATCATCCCTTAAGCTATATTGTGCTTACATTTTGAAATTGCTGAGTGAACATTGGTGTATATCTTTCATATTTCAGAAAAGCAAAAATGTTTTAAATAAAATTTACAAAGGCATAAATGAAAATCTAAGACATGCTATCTCTAAGTCTACATAAAATTTTTAAGTTGTTACAGAAGTAACCAGTTGACATACCAAACCTTGAAAGGCCCACTTTAAGATTTTATTTGTCCAGCTTTTTCAAATACTTTGGGATTTTTGAAAAAATAAAATATTTTATTTTGAAAAAATAAAAGATATGTGCAATGATAAATATTGTATTCTAACACATATATATGGAATCTAGAAAAATGGTACTGAAGAATTTATTTGCAGGGCAACAATGGAGAAACAGGTATAGAGAATAGACTTATGGACATGGGGAGAGAGGAGGAGAGGGCAAGATGTATGGAGAGAGTAACAGGGAAATTTACATTACCGTATGTAAAATAGATAGCCAATGGGAATTTGCTGTATGGCTCAGGAAACTGAAACAGGGGCTCTGTATCAACCTAGAGGGTTGGGATGGGGAGGGTGATGGGAGGGATGTTCAAAAGTGAGGGGATATATGTGTACCAATGGCTGATTCATCTTGAGGTTTGACAGAAAGCAACAAAATTCTATAAAACAATTATCCTTCAATTAAAAAAATAATTAAAAGATATGTGCAATGTTTATGGCCATGATGCAAACACAATATTTCTTATAAAAGTCAAATTTTGGTGCTCAGATTTCCCACTAACAAGAACCAAGAGTCTTAGAGAAATAATTGCTATTAGGTCCATCTAGCAAATGTAAGATAAGCCTGGAAGGTTTAGGGCACTGGAAAACAAGAAGTCTATCNGCAAACACAATATTTCTTATAAAAGTCAAATTTTGGTGCTCAGATTTCCCACTAACAAGAACCAAGAGTCTTAGAGAAATAATTGCTATTAGGTCCATCTAGCAAATGTAAGATAAGCCTGGAAGGTTTAGGGCACTGGAAAACAAGAAGTCTATCAAAGAGAAGTTGAATCATATCAAAAGGGCATAGGAGACAACTTGAAGCAGCTCCCACTGTCCTAAGATGTGATCGTTTTTGTAATAAAAACAGTAATTGCAATGGATTAAAATATATCATATATTCATTCATAATGATACCCCAAAGCACCCCACTGTGGACTCCCTCAGGGTTGCTAGGGCAATAACACATTATTTTAGGTATCAATTTTAAAAAAGAGTTCTTGTTTCAGGGTCACTAAATAATTAATGAGCCCTTTATTTTTTATTATTATTTTTTACTTTATAATATTGTATTGGTTTTGCCATACATCAACATGAATCCTTTTAAAAAAGGAATTCTAGAAATGACAAAATTAGGGACTCATTATTTTTTCAATGACAGTGAAATAATGGATTTATGCAACAGTCATCAATTAATGTTTTTTTTTTAAAAGGTGAATGGGCATCATTACAAAGGAGAATCAGGCGGANTGGAGAAGGAAATGGCAGCCCACTCCAGTGTTCTTGCCTGGAGAATCCTGGGGATGGGGGAGCCTGGTGGGCTTCCATCTATGGGGTCGCACAGAGTCGGACACGACTGAAGCGACTTAGCAGCAGAGGTTTATCAAATTTTTACTGTGTATTTTGGGTGGATCTTTGGTGATGCCTTTAGAAATACATCTGTTTAACCTTTTTGCAGTGAAAGATAGAAACAAAACAAATGGTAAGAAGCAGTGATTCAAAGGCAGGCTCTGCTGTCAGACTTGGGCTCAAATCTCGTTTCTGCTCTGCACTAGCAGCATGACCTTGGGCTCAGCCTTTCGTGAGTCTCAGTGTTGTCATCTGCAAAATGGGAGAATGGTCCTCACCTTGAAAGGTAAAGGAATTAACTTACTTGATTGAGTTAAATACTTTTCATGGAGTCTTGGGGTAGTCAACACTCCATTGCTCTTAAGATTATTGAAATCTATTGTCTCTTGGCTTCTAGTAGAGTCTTAGTTTTAGTAGAATATAAAAATATGCCCTGTGAGGTACTCTCTTATAGTTCCTTTCTTCNTTTTTTTTTAAAAGGTGAATGGGCATCATTACAAAGGAGAATCAGGCGGACCCCTTTTGATTCGACCAGTCACAGTTTTAGCCACACTAAGAATAGACAGTGCCTGCTGACTGGATATAGAGAGAAGGCACTCAGTACTATGCATGAATAACTAAACCCGAGGGTCATGAAGCCTCTGTATCTACATGCCAGTTTATACAAAAAAATCAAAGAACAGAGACCACAGCAGAGGAAGCAACAGGCCAAATCTAGAACTTGGGACATTCTAGTCCCTCCATAAGATCAATGGCAGGACGTGAGTAGAGTGGAAGAGGACTTCCACTCTATAGAATACAGAGAGACTTACAGAATAAGAGAGAGAGAGACTTAAGAGAGCAACAAGAGTGCTGCATATTGACCTTACTTTTTCAGTTTTATTGAGTTATAACTGACAAAATTGTAAGACATTTAAAGTTTAAATGGCGATTTGATATATGCACCTAAATATTGTGAAAAGATTCCCCCCATTGGCTTAATTAACACAATCCTCTGTACCTATATTCTAACTTAGGAATTTCAATTATACAACACAGTCTTATCAACTTCTTGTTGTTTAGTCACTAATTTGTGTCCCACTCTTTTGGGACCTCATGGACTCTAGCCCACCAGGCTCCTCTGTCCATAGGATTTCCCAGGCAAGAATATTGGAGTGGGTTGCCATTTCCTTNAGGAATTTCAATTATACAACACAGTCTTATCAACTTCTTGTTGTTTAGTCACTAATTTGTGTCCCACTCTTTTGGGACCTCATGGACTCTAGCCCACCAGGCTCCTCTGTCCATAGGATTTCCCAGGCAAGAATATTGGAGTGGGTTGCCATTTCCTTCTCCAGGGAATCTTCTTGACCCAGGGATCAAATCCATGTCTCCTGCATTAGCAGGTGGATTCTTTACCACTGAACCACCTACAGTCACTATTTCCTACATTAGATCCTCAGACCTCATTCAGCTTATAACTAACATTTCATATCCTTTTACCAATCTTTCTCTATTCTGGTTTGATTCCTGGGTTGGGAAGCTCTGCTGGAGCAGGGAAAGGCTACACACTCCAGTATTCTTGGGCTTCCCTTGTGGCTCAGCTCGTAAAGAATCTGTCTGCAATGCAGGAGAACTGGATTCGATATCTGGGTTGGGAAGATCCTCTGGAGAAGGGAAGGACTACCCACTGTGGCCTGGAGAATTCCATGGACCGTATAGTCCATAGGGTCATAAAGAGTCAGACATGACTGAGAGACTTTCACTCACCAACCTTTCTCTATTTTCCCCACCCGCCAGCCCCTGGCTTGCCTGGTGGTTCAGACCACAAAGAATCTGCCTGCAATGCAGGAGACCAGTTTTTACCCCTGGGACAGGAAGATCCCCTGGAGAAGGGAATGGCTACCCACTCCAGTATTCTTGCCTGAAGAATTCTGTGGACAGAGGAGTCTGGTGGGCTACCGTCCACATGGGTTGCAGAGTTGGACATGATTGAGCGATTAACTTGTGTTCTTCTTTCTGGGAGCCCTTGGCAACCACTTTTCTATTCTGTTTCCATAAGTTTAACTTGTGGTTTTTTTTTTTAAGTTTCACATATAAGTGACACCATGTAGTGTCTGTCCTTATTGATCATATTCAGATCCTTACTAGAAGTAGCCAGCCATAGAAAAACTCTCAAAGCAATCAAGGTAATTTGAATACAGATTGGAAATATGAATATGGATGATATTTAGCAATGGTTAATTTTGTTGGCGTGGAGGAAGAGTGGTTAATAAAAACAAAGACCCTAGAAATTAAAGTTGCATGCAGACAATATTTACAGTTGAAATGACATGATGTATGGGATTTTTTAAAACATTTCTTAAAAACTTGTAAGGAGGAGAAGATTCTAAAGGAAAAAAATAAGTGTTATAAAACATTGATCACCCTTGACATTCAGAGAAGGTATATAGGGCATATTGTAAGATTGTTTGTACCTCTGTGTATTGGAAAACTGGTTTTAAAATTGGTAGACAGTGTCTTGGTGATTACCTGAGTGTCCTCAATCTGGACATCTGAATAGATTTTCCAAATTTGGGTGCCCATATTGCATTGTATGGCATGTGAACTGTTGAATTTTGCCCCTAAAATTTTCTGGCAAGATTTCCAGGCTATTTTTACATTGCTACAGTGTGATAACAATATCCCATCATCATTAAGTATTCTTGAGTTTTCACACTTTTCTGGTACTAATTTATTAAGAAAAGGTATGACATAAGCTGTACAGATTTTAGGTATTTTCTCACTAGTATCCTTGGCAATGGCTGAACACATGGGCTACTTCTAAACTATTTACTGTAAAAATAAAGTTGACGTGAAAAGTGTGAAGGTCTTGATGGGGTATTCTGGGGACAGCATCTAAATGTAAAACATGGTAGAAAATCTTTCTCCCAAAACCCAGGGTCAGAGGCAGCAATGACAACTCCGGCAAAACTCAGAAAGGAAGATATGAGAACACAGATTTTCACTTCAGGTTCACAGATATTGCAGGAGACACTGTCTGCTGCACTTGCTACTAAAACATCAGCTGTTTGATGCTCTGGGGTTGTCCCAGGACCAGCAGGCTCCCAATGTCCAATGCTCTTCCCTGAAAGACACCGTCTATTAGTGAGATGGTCATAAGATTGTCAACACCAGTGACATCTGTGTCTGCACAGATTACGATGCTGATATCATTTGTCATTTTGAACTTTGCATTAGGATATCATTTTTATTTGATGGAAGCTTCATGTCTCAATCTTGCAAATAAATAAATGCTTCATGGCAGTGTTCTGGATTTATTAATATCCACCTGAGACAAGCAAAGAGGAACTAAAGAGCCTCTTGAGGAAAGTAAAAGAGGAGAGTGAAAAGGCTGGCTTAAAATTCAACAGTCAAAAAACTAAGATCATGGCATCTGGTCCCACCACGTCATGGCAAATAGATGGGGAAACAGTGGAAACAATGACAGACTTTATTTTCTTGGGCTCCAAAATCATTGCAGATGGTGACTGCAGAGATGAAATTAAAAGACGCTGGCTCCTTGGAATAAAAGCTATGACAAACCTAGACAGCATATTAAAAAGCAGAGATACTTGACCAACAAAGGTCTGTCTAGTCAAACCTACAGTTTTTCCAGGAGTCATGTATGGATGTGAGAGTTGGGCAATAAAGAAAACTGAGCACTGAAGAAATGATGCTTTTGAACTGTGGTGTTGGAGAAGACTCTTGAGAGACCCTTGGACTGCAAGGAGATCAACCCAGTCCATCCTAAAGGAAATCAGTCCTGAATATTCTAACAATTAGAAGACTGATGCTGAAGTTGAAGCTCCAATTCTTTGGCCACCTGATGTGAAAAACTGACTCATTTGAAAAGACCCTGATGCTGGGAAAGATTGAAGGCAAGAGGAGAAGGCGACAACAGAGGATGAGATGGTTGGATGGCATCACCAATTCAATGGACATGAGTTTGAGCAAGCTCTGAGAGTTGGTGATGGACAGGGAAGCCTGGCATGCTGTAGTCCATGGGGTTGCAGAGTCGGACATGATTGAGCAACTGAATTGAACTGAACTGAACCTGAGACAAACCAAATAATTGGCAAACTGAGCCATTTGCTTGGCAGGAAATGATGCCCCATTGATGAGGCAGGAAATACAGTACAGTACATTTAACACTAGTTTCTGTAAATTTACAGATTCTCTTTAGAACTTTAATCATTGATATTCAAGAATTGTAATGGAATTATCCAGCTTTAGTTTATCCAAACTACCAAAGCAAAAATACTGCTTGTTATGAAACACAAAGTGATTTAAGAGTGTGGATGGCCCTAGAGACTCTTAAACAGAGTGAAGTGAGTCACAAAGATAAAAACAAATATTGTATATTAAAGCATATACATGACATCTAGGGGGAAAGGTAATGATGAACCTATTTTCAGGGCAGGAATAGAGATGTAGAGGCAGAGAGCAGACATGTGTTGGGGGAGAGGGTGGTAGGATGAATTAGGAATGACATTTGTACATTACTGTGTGTAAAATAGATATCTAGTGGGAAACTATTATATAGCACAGGGACTTCAGCTCAGTGCCATGTGATGACCTAGAGGGGGGAATGGGGGATAGGAGGGAGGCTCAAGAGGGAGGGAATATAAATATATATAGATGACTCACGTGTTGTAGCAGAAACCAACACAACATTGTGAAGCAACTATACCCCAATAAATATAAAATAAAAAGGATAAGTGGTAATGAATGTACATCTTACACTATGTGTCCACTGGCCTATCTGACTCTCTTAAAGTTACAGAATAATTTTAATTTTCTTGTTCACTTTGTGCTTTTAACAGCCTGTAGCTTAGACATAACTGTCAGTGGGTATGAGTTGTTTAAGAGAAGAAAAAGTCTTTGTGCTACATTGGGTCACTTTTCCCTTGCAATGTTTGAGCTAAATCATCTGTTCAAGATTTAAATAGGAATAACTTGTGGAGGACAGCTATCACTCCCACAAGGAAAAAGAGACTTGCACTGTGCATCTGAAAAGTTGGATGGTTTCCTGACTCACACGGGGCCTCTGGATACTGGTGACAGAAAGTACCTGATGGCCTACTGGTGCTAAACTCTGAGTCCATCAGCTCCCACTTACCTGGCATCTCTCCAACTCCCTTTCCAAGGCAAGCAGTGTAGAAGTGTTTAAAAAAAAAAAAAAAACCTCACCCATTTCTTCTAAATCCTTGCCCTCCTGTGCCCAATACCTGATATCCTTCCATTGTGATATTGAATTTAGTCAACATCACATATCAAGTGCAATTTAGTGGAAAAAAAGGCCCTTGAGATCTAGATAGAGTGCAGATCAAGCTAGGGGACAGTTTAATATATTATCCCACCTTATGTTTTATTGTAAAAACAAAATACTGTGGAGAATTCCTTGGTGGTCCAGTGATTAGGCATCCGACGTCCAATGCGGGGGATGCAGGTATGATCCCTGGTTGGGTAACTAAGATTGCAGGTGCCTCGAGGCAACTTCGCCCTTGTGCCACAACTAGAGAAGCCAGCATATCACAGCCCCAGAGTGCATGGGCTCTAGAGTCTGTGCTCCACAGCAGGAAAAGCCTGCATGCTACCACTAGAGAGAACTCCTCTTCACCCCAACTAGAGAAAACCCGAGTGCTGCAACAGAGACCAAAGGCAATCCAAAAAAAAAAAATTTAATTAATTAGTTAATTGACTTGAAAAAAGAACTTTATATAAAACAAAACAGAAAACTGGAATTCCCTGGCAGTCCAGTAGTTAGAACTTTGTGCCTTCACTGCAGAGGGCCCAGGATCAATCCCTGATCAGGGACCTAATATCCCACAAGCCAACCTAGCACGGCCAAACAAAACAAACAAATGGATAAACAGAATACTTCCCACTGTAAAGTTTTTGGGATACAGCTGTGCCTAAAGAAGAAGAGACTCCTTGTTTCAGCCTGTTGTATTCTACCCAGTCCTCAACTCCCAGCTCACCCCATCTTCCATCACAGCAAGTTGCTAGGTTTGGCCATCCTGAGTGCACCCCAACCTATAAGGTTTTTCTTAACCCAGCCTTCACGTGCGTTCAGGCGTTCAGTCGTGTCTGACTCTTTGTGACCCATGGACTGTAGCTCCTCAGGCTCCTCTGTCCATGGGGTTTCCCAGGCAGCAGTGCTGGATTGGGTTGCTATTTCCTTCTGCAGGGGATCTTCCCAACACAGGAATCAAACCTGTGTCTCCTCCATTTCCTGCATTGCCAGCAGATTCTTTATCGCTAAGCCACCTGGGAAGTCAGCCTACACTTCACCCCTTTAAAAATGCTCCAGTCTTTGCCTCTGGGAATGTATTATTATCAGTTGGGTGAACTTTAGTTCAGTACTAAATTTAAAAATGTGAGTGTGTTAGTATAGAGTGATATGTTATAATCCTTCCACTCAACAAGATGAGTGATTTTGAGTAAAGTTAGTTTAAGCAGTTATTTTTAAAAAAGATATTTAACCTTGCTGGATTGTGGTGATTAAATTTAATGCCTAAAACACGTCAATGCTGCTCAAATACAAAGTCAACACCAAGCCTTTGCCTAATATACTCAGAAGATACTCAGTTAATGTTGAAAGTAATGATAATATTTGACTGAGTCTGTATTTGGCTCTACATTCCATCCACATCCCATAGAGCTACTGCTCTATTGTATGTAATGAGCAGATATCCTATTTCTCAGTATAATACTTTTAAAACATGGAAAATATTTTCAAAATAAAGATTTTTTTTGAAAATCTCTCTTTTAAAGAGTACTTGTAAAACTTCTCTTATATGTTATAAACAATGATGTAAGTTTAGAGATCAACTATGTATACATTTGTACATAATAGTTACACATCTTATAACTAATGTGGAGTAATTCCATGCCAACTGACTCATTTGTTACCAAGTGGACATGAATCCAGAAGACCACAGCTATGTTAAAACAATCCCATGAGGATGTGATATCTTTCAGCAAGGAAAAAGGAACTAAGTAATAGGATTAGTCTAATTATACTAATTGGAGAAGGGATGGCAACCCACTCCAGTATTCTTGCCTGGAGAATCCCATGGACACAGGACCCAGCAGGCTACAGTCCTTGGGTTCGCAAAGAATCGGACACGACTGAGCGACTAACACACACAATTATACTAATACACATATAAATAGATAAAAATAAGTACAAGATAAAGGTAACTTAGTTAAAAGGAAACAGCAACTCACTCTGGTAATCTTGCCTGCAAAATCCCATGGACAAAGGAGCCCTTTAAAGGGCTACAGTCCATGGAGTCACAAAAGAGCTGGCTACCACTTAGTGACTGAACAACAACAAATGACAACAGCAATGACAAAGTTGAATAGCTGCAAAAAACATTGCCAAAAAAGAAAAAAATGAAAGTGAAAGATAGAAAGGAGGGCGGATGGGAGAGAGTAAGGAAAGGAGGAAGAAATAGAAGGATTAAGGAAGGAAAGAAAGAAGGAAACAAAGAAAAGAAGGAAGATTAGAAGAGACCAAGCAAGACAAAGTAAAAGGAGAACCGAAAATAACAAAAGCAAACTGATGACCTTATTTCCTAAACCTAACGTTCCATCAGCCACATCTAAATTCAGGGGAGAGATAACATTGCCACATTTCTGTAAAGTTTGGGTCTCTCTGCTTGCTAATGACAGGACCGTGCACTTGGGATTTAACAGTGACATCTGTTTTCCATGCCCAGTGCCAATGGAAGATGCCAGCACGGTGAGGAGAAAGCAGGAACAAATATTTTCATGTTGTGCTTGTTAGTGGTTAAAAAACTATTTGTGGTAAAAAGTGGGTAAATAAATAAAGTCCAAATATTTTTATAGGGAATCTGAACTCTTTTATAGTCAATTGTACAGCAAGAGGAAGCTTCAGCAGCACAAGCCCAGCTCTGACATCCTTTCCTTAGTCCACTGATGTGTCGTGTAAATACAAGGAAAAATTTAAGAGCTTGCAACATGGGTTTTATCGGAGTCATCTAAAACGGAGAAGACTGATTTATAATTAACCACAGTTTCGAAGAGGGCTGCAAATTGTGGCTTATGAGGCAACATTGCAACTTCATGAGAGGTTTGAGCCAAAGAAAGTAACCTTTATAAAGGGAAATCATTGGATTTAAAAGGATATTTTAAATGTCACATTAAGAATGGGCCTGTGACTTTCATGAGGTTGTATATTGTCCTTTCAAAAAAGGAAGCCGTGAAAAATGTCTTTACAGCATTTATTAAGGGAAAAAGGACATGTGTTATGGTAGATAATTGATTTCTTTATAAGTAACCCTTCAGTTCAGTTCAATTCAGTCGCTGAGTCATGTCTGAATCTGTGACTCCATGGACTGCAGCATGCCAGGCTTCCCTGTCCATCACCAACTCCTAGAGCTCACTCAAACTGATGTCCATCAATTTAGTGATGCCATTCAACCATCTCATCCTCTATTGTCCCCTTTTCTTCCTGCCTTCAATCTTTCCCAGCATCAGGGTCTTTTCTAACGAGTCCATTTTTCGCTTTAAGTGGCCAAAATATTGGAGCTTCAGCTTCAGCATCAGTCCTTCCAATGAATATTCAGGACTGATTTCCTTTAGGATGGACTGGTTGGATCTCCTTGCAGTCCAAGGGACTCTCAAGAGTCTTCTCCAACACTACTGTCCAAAAGCATCAATTCTTCAGTCCTCAGCCTTCTTTATAGTCCAACTCTCACATCCGTACATGATTACTAGAAAAACCATAGATTTGACTAGATGGACCTTTGTTGGCAAAGTAATGTCTCTGCTTTTCAACATGTTGTCTAGGTTGATCATAGCTTTTCTTCCAAGGAGCTGCTGCTAAGTTGCTTCATTCATGTCCGACTCTGTGCAACCCCATAGACGGCCGCCCACCAGGCTCCCCCGTCCCTGGGATTCTCCAGGCAAGAACACTGGAGTGGGTTGCCATTTCCTTCTCCAAGGAGCTAGTGTCTTTTAATTTCATGGCCGCAGTCACCATCTGCCGTGATTTTGGAGCCCAAGAAAATAAAGACTCTCACTGTTCCCAATGTTTCTCCATCTATTTGCCATGAAGTGATGCGACTGGATGCCACTATCTTAGTTTTCTGAATAATGAGTTTTAAGCCAACTTTTTCATCCTCCTCTTTCACTTTCATCAAGAGGCTCTTTAGTTCTTCTTCACTTTCTGCCATAAGGGCGGTGTCATCTGCATATCTGAGGTTATTGATATCTCTCCCAGCAATCTTGATTCTAGCTTGTGCGTCATCCAGCCTGGCATTTCTCATGATGTATTCTGCATATAAGTTAAATAAGCAGTGTGACTATATATAGGCTTGACATACTCCTTTCCTGATTTGGAATCAGTCTGTTATTTCATGTCCAGTTCTAACTGTTGCTTCCTGATCTGTATACAGATTTCTCTGAAGGCAGGTCAGGGGGTCTAATATTCCCATTTCTTTAAGAATTTTCCACAGTTGGTTGTGATCCACTATATATTTATGTATTTGTTGTTGTTCAGTTGCTAAGTCATGGCCAACTCTTTGCAACCCCGTGGAGCCCACCAGGCTCCTCTGCCCATGGAATTTTTCCTGCAAGAATACTGGAGTAAGTTTCCATTTCCTTCTCCAGGGCATCTTCCCTATCCAGGGACTGAACCCAAGTTTCCTGCTTCTCCTGTGTTTCACTTTCATCAAGAGGCTCTTTAGTTCTTCTTCACTTTCTGCCATAAGGGCAGTGTCATCTGCATATCTGAGGTTATTGATATTTCTCCCGGCAATCTTGATTCCAGCGTGTGCTTCATCCAGCCCGGCATTTCTCATGATGTACTCTGCATATAAGTTAAATAAGCAGGGTGACTATATACAGCCTTGACTTACTCCTTTCCTGATTGGAAATGGGAATATCAGATCACCTTACCTGCCTTCAGAGAAATCTGTACACAGATTTCTTTTCCTGACCTATACAGGTCAAGAAGCAACAGTTAAAACTGGACATGAAATAACAGACTGGTTCCAAATCGGGAAAGGAGTATGTCAAGGCTGTATATAGTCACCCTGCTTATTTAACTTATATGCAGAGTACATCATGAGAACCTGCAGGGAGGTTCTTTACTGCTGAGCCACCAGAGAAGAATTCACGTAATAAGTTCAAATAAACTATTTGTTAGCTAAGTAATGGGTACATTCTGCTGTTCCCTTCGTCTGGGAAAAATCGTTTTCCTTTCTTGACTGAACTTTCCCTGTATTTCAAATTTTGAGTGACCTCGTAGAAGTCTTCTTTCTACATCTCCAGATCTAGGAAAAGTTGTCACTTTCACAGCTTACAATACCCACTGCACTCCTGCAGCATTTTCTATGCTGCATTATTTTCAAAGCAAACAAATTTTCACTGAAGTATAGTTGACTTACAGTGTTGTGTTAGTTCCAGGTATACAGCAAATTGATCTACTTATACCTATGTATCTATTATTTTTCCATTTCTTTTCCATCATAAGTTCTGACAAAATATTGAATCTAATCCCCTGTGCTATACAGTAGGTCCTTGTTGTTTATCTACTTTGTATACAGTAGTGTGTGTGTCTGTTAATCTACACTGCATTTTAATTGTTTGCATCCATTAACAGACAGAGTCCCTGGGAAGGGAAGCAATCTCCAGTTCTCTATGCCCTGTGTCTATTTGACTGTATGATGTATCTGTTTGGTGCCCATGTTCTCTCTTTTCCCAGAGGCCTCAATGATCTGATACCTCTCCCTAGTCTCATCCATCCTGAAATCGTTTCCAGAGGGCTATAGTCTACAGGGTTGAAAAACTTGGACACAATTTATTGACTAGTCAACAAGAAGCTGAGCTCTAGAAATAGTTTTAGGCAATGGGGAAATCAGTAGTGATCAAAAATGTAATTTTTTAAAATTCTTGCTCTCCTACAAAGGGGTAAAATAAAGCAGGGGTAAAAGCCTGGAATATTCAGGGAACTTCAGGTACTTTCACATGACCTGTGTAAGAAGTATCTGTAGAAAGTGGCAGTGGATGAAACCAGAATGGTAAATAGTAGCTTTAATGCTAAGAAGTGTGAATTTTAGGAATTTCCCTAGTGGTCCAGTTGTTAAAATTTTGCCTTCCAATGCAGGGGCGTGGGTTCGATCTCTGATCAGCAAGCTAAAATCCTGCATGTCCGGCCGCCNTTTTCCTCAAGAGGAAAATTCATCTCTGCCACTAAACTTAAAGCTTCAAACTGGAAAACTCTCCAAACTCTCAAAAAGAAAAAAAACTATCTTCCTGCCACTTGCACTGTAAATCAAGTATCACTCCAGACTATAGCCACGAAGTCTTTATAAAGTGTTAGCTATCTGTTTTAATAAAATGACTTGATTACCACTGCACACGGGGTTTGCCGGCCCGGCTGTCACCGTAATTCCAAAGAGCGAGGAAAGTTTCAATCCCTCAACTCAACAAAAAATAAAACTGTGGAGGAAGAACAGGGAGATGTGTATAAGAGACAGGGTTTCGGAGTCCAAGTCAGATACCAAAAAGATTATGCAATTGGGATTACAGGAGAGAAACTACCATTGTTTTCAGAAGATAGCTTCCAAAGGCCTTTTCCTCCACTTCTCTTCTTATGATGTTTGGAAAGAAAACACAACTGGAGGAGAAGATATTAGAATATATATATGTATGTATAGCTTGGGAGGGTTCACACTGTTTGTGATTCATTGCTATTCCCATCTCCATGGGAAAACTTCACTGTGAAACACTCAAATTCCTTCCCTGTAAAATAAAAGCTTAAAAATAATACCCATCCATCCTTGTAAAATGACAAGCCAATTTAAACTTGGGGGAAAACAACTTGAAATGGGTTGGGGAAGGGTAAGGAGGGCTTTCATTTTCTGACTGTGTTAGTCACTAGATAAGGACCCTCTGGGGCTTTTATGTCAGCTAATCCCCATTGACCCCCATAGCCATCCTGCAGCATCCATCACAAAGCAACAGGAGATTTTTGCTTTCTAATTGTTTCCACAGACATGCTTTTTCTCCCCGAAGATAGATGATCTATTTGGAGTTAATTTTCATTCTCTGAAGCCAATTTAGATTTTATTCAGAATCTGAATTTATGCTATTTATATAACAGGTTTTCCTTTTAGATAAATTTGAATAGAGGAGTGTATGCAATCTTTATATTAACACATGTTGTTGTTGTTGTTTAGTTGCTAAGTGGCATCCGATTCTTTTGCAACCCACTGGACTGTATGTAGCCCTCTAGGCTCCTCTTTCCATGGGATTTCTCAGGTAAGAATATTGGAGTGGGTTGCCACTTCATTCTTCAGGGGATCTTCCCAACCCAGGGATCAAACCCATGTCTCCTGCTTTGGCAGGCATATTCTTTACCACTGAGCTATCACAAAAGCCCAACACATTTTTTTAGGTACACATATTTTTCTTAAATGTCAAGCATTCCCTTAATTGTACTATTGAGACTGATTTTGTGTTTCCAAAAGAGTACCTCGGTTACAGTTAGGAGAAATAGAGATACAGGCAGTGAAGTAAGTCAGACAGAGAGAGACAAATATCTACAATATCACTCGTATATGGAGTCTTAAAAAAAATAGTGCTAATGAGCTTATTTGCAAAACAGAAGTAGAATCATAGATGTAGAAAACAAACATGTTTACCAGAGGGTGAGAGAGGGAAATAAGTTGGGAAATTAGGGTTGCCATATATATACCTTACTACATATAAAAAAAGATAACTAAAAGGACCTACAGCACAGCATAAGGAACTCTACTCAGTACTCTGGGAAAACAATCTAAAAAAGAGTGGAGATATATGTGTATATATGTGTGCATATATAACTAATTTACTGTGATGTACACCTGAATTGTGTACACAACATTGTGAATCAACCATACTCTAATAAAAATTTTTTTAAAAAGAAAACAAAGTATCAATCCTGAGGAGAAGCCTCCCAAGCCAGTTTATAGCCTCCAACTTTAGGGAGGCAAATGTGGGTATTTTAATGCAGCACTGCTAAGCTTCTCCAAGAGGTAAAACAAAGTTCTTTTTATTATTTTGCTTTATTTTATTTTTTAAAATATGAAAGTATGATAAAGCATTTATAAGAGACTTTTTAAAAAGCTACATACAGTTCTACTATATAGTACCATAATTTTTAAGTAGCTAAATTAAGATTTTTAGCTGGAGTTTCAATACCAAACTCTCAAAAATTAATAGAATGAGTAGACAGAAAAGTGGAAGGATGGAATAGACCTGAAAAACATTATGAACCAATTCAATATAATTTTCACACAACAGCAGGAAACACATTCTGTTCAAGTCCCCATAGACTATAAACCAGGAGACAGTGGACCATATCCAGTGACATAAAACAAGGTGTAAAAATTTCATGGTCTAAAGGTGTTGAAATCAGGAGTCTGTTCTCTTATTACTGTGGAATTATTTTAGAAGCCAGTATCAAACGATAGTTGAAAATAATCCCATGTGTTCAAGTGCAATATGTTCAAGTCAAGAGAGATCTTTGATTTAGCCATTGAAAGCCTCGATAAAGTCAAAAGACTGAAAAAACTCAGGGGGGTTGCAGAAAATAAAGCATTTAAATGAGAAATTAATAGCAAAGATATTTTAAAAACCTCATGTATTTGGAGGTCACTTTTGTGTCAAAGGTCACTTTTAAAGGATGGATGGAAGCCATAACAAAGAAAATTAGAAAATATTTGCAGCAGAATAAAAATGAAAAGATAATTTATCAAAATTTGTTGCATGTAGCTGAAGCTGCCCAATGCAACTAAAAACAATGTGGAGGTCTGAATAAGGTATAAAAACAAATAATGGACATGCATAAAACTTTGTGAAATTTGAGAAAGTTCTTTTTTAAAAGTCATGGAGGACACTGCCTCCCTTAGAAACCTGTGGCATCCGGGGTGATAACAGAACCAAGTCTTTTCAGGCTAGCTGCCCAACTTGCCTGAAAACTTAGTGACAGATAAAATATAAATCAGGGTCCTTATCATCCTGCTTCCTTGCTCGCCAAATGGGGGGTGAGATTATCACAGACCTGTCGGCCCACTGATGGCTTTTCCCCTCAGCGCTGGGCAGCAGGCAGAATGGCTGGAAGCAGGCTGGCTGCTCTGAAACGTGTTCATGTAAACAAGCAGCGTCAGACTTCCCTGAATTGCCTTGCTGCGTGGTGCCATCCATCTCACTAAACTGTACATTTGATAGGGCCATATCGTCGATATCTCAAAAAGAAAACAAATAAAAAGAAAAAAACCAAATTCCCTGCTTTAGGCTGGGACCTCTGCTGCTGATAAAAGTACTAAGAACTAAATTGCCTGGCCCAGACTTGGCTACTCCTTGAGGGAAGGTGGGGGCTGGGGCTGGGAGGATGTTTTTTTAGGGCATTTAGAAATATCATCGGCATCCTCCAAGAAAGCGTGTGGTAGTCACCTGAATTTTCAATGTGTTCCAGATATACCAGCTGAAGTACATTTTCCTAATATTTAAAGGAAAAATTCCATGGACCTGATGGAATGATGCTAATGTGTATGTTATTTTTTTCATCTTTTCATATGGTTTGCTTATGGGAGCAACATGGTTTTCTAGGCAGCTATGCAAACCTCATAACCCACTCCAATTTATTTTTTAATCACTCTAAAATATATTAACCTTTTATTTTGTATTGGAGTATAGCCGATTAACAAACAATGTTGTGACAGTTTCAGTCGAACAACAAAGGGACTCAGCCATCCCCAATCCAATTTATTGATAGATACCTGGAAAAAGTTAAGTCATCTTCCATACTGACACTAATACCATCACCATCACCATCGGCACACACAAAGTAACAACTTGAGTGGCTCACTCTGGGACCCTCTTCACCGAGGATACAAGTCTCTCATTTGGAAGAACGGATACACATGCTTTCTGACACAGCCGGGTAACTCCAGCTTCGAAAGAAAACAAGCTACCTTTATGGAAGGCCAAATTGTATGTTGGCACCAAAGTGAAAGGGACGTGTCCAGCCAAAGGTGGTGTAAAAGTCTGGAAATTAACTCAGGCTGGCATTATCAAAAATGTTAGGATGTGAAGTTGATACTTTAAGAAGAAAAAGAGACAATAGATTCTTTATAGAAAATCCAAATTAGAATTACTTTTCCTCTGTAACAGAACAAGAGTAAGTCCAAACACATCCTGAGAAATGGTGGTTTTTATTGTTAATTTCCTGATGTGGCAGAAACCTGGGAGGCATATGGATGTGCATTATTTTGGCCACACCCAGATATGTGTGGGTGCATGTGTCATGTGAACACTACTTGCTCACTCAAAATTGGCTCATAGCTGCTGGAAACTCAGATGTTTCCATTTAAAAATTGATGTCTGGATATAAATATCGGGAAAATAAATGTGATCAGACAAAGATATTAGCATGAGTTTACTAAAAACACTATAAAAATGGAGGCAAGAAATATTGATCTAAAATAATAAATATTGGTATAAAATAATAAATCCAAAGTTTTACAGTCAAGAAGTTATATTGAATGTAGGTAATGCATCTTAGATTTAACTTGATCAGGGACTTTTATTTCCATAGAATGCTTTTTTCCCCAGAGCTTTGTAGTTTGTTTGTTTTTCTCATTTGGATGTAATTAGTGACCAATCCTTTACCTAACAATGAAAAGCCATACTAATGGAAGAATTTATCTTGCAAAAGATTTTAAATCAATAAAACTTTTAGGGAACTTATTGATAACTTATTTAAACTTATTTTAAAAACTCCAAACTCTATTACACTTATGTGCAGCATTGACTTAGCAAGGTTTTGTTGTATAAATGTGTTGTATCAGAACTGGGGACCTGGGAATTTTCTACCATGCTTTAGCTATTTTTTCCCACCTAAGCGGTGGAAATGCAGACATTTAGGGTTTTTTGGTTGTGGTTGTTGTTATTGTTACTGTTTGACATATTCGATATATCCATTCATAAAGTAGTTTTGAATGACTACCATGTCCAACTGCATATATATATATATATTTATATATACATTTATTTATTAACATATAATAATCACAATAGGTGGCGCTAGTGGTAAAGAACCCTTCTGCCAGTATAAGAGACACAAGAGACATGACTTCAATCCCTGGGTTGGAAAGATCCCCTGGAGAAAGAAATGGCAACCCAGCCCAGCGTTCCTGCTCGGAGAATCCCAGGGACAGAGGAGCCTGACAGGCTACAGTCCATGGGGCCGCAAAGTGTGGACATGACTGAAATGACTTAGCACACACAAACAGAACAGAGTTATATGCACACAGGGCACACAGTAATAAAAAAGAAATATAATACATTGTTTCAGATCTTGAGGAGCTTTAAATCCAGTTCCAGATATAATATTTTGATGAATTTTAAATGTGAATTATTTAAGAGAATGATGAGCTATCACAGAATAGTGCATTTCAAAGTGAATTTCATGAACTTCTGAGAGAAATTAAAGATGGTCTAACTTTAGGAAAAGGTCAGTAATCTTGTCTTGTCTTGTCACCAACTTTCAGAAGCACTCCTAGTATCTGAAGAAGTGCTGATATTAGGGTTGCTATCTTAAATTGTTTTCTACAATCTTATACTTATCTAGGACTTCAGAGGATCCACTACCTGATTATCATTGCCCTCCAGAAAAGGAAGAGTCACAACCTGTCTCAAGTGTTAAACAAACCTAACTCTTAAGGAATCATTTAAGTTAACCTCCAACCTTAATGGCGTAGTTTTAACTTGTCACATTAGGTCCCCAAAGATGCTTATTCATTTGTACATTGTCATTCTCTCCTTCAAGCTGAATAATGCCAATTCCTGTCTTCCCAGAAGCCATTCTTTCATTGTCAAGGATACTGTTGATGCTATATGATTTATTTTCCATTTGGTATTGATTTGAAGCTAAAAGCTAGTTCTGGGACACAGCCTTATTTAGGGGATTAGGATGGGTCAGGAAGGGGTTCACCTCTGCATTTACAGGATCATATCAGATCCAGGTCAGTGATGATAGCAACAGAGGTGACTCTTCATTGGTCTACGTTGTCTTATAGGAATATAATGCAAGCTATATATATATATAATTTTAAATTTCTCTTAGTCAAATTTAAAAGAGTGAAAAGAAATAGGTGAAACTGATCTTCATAACATATTTCATTTAACTCAGAACAAAATATTGTCTTTTTGACATGTAATCAATATACACAATTATCCGTGAGATAGTTTGCCTTCTTTTTTTAAAAAAATTTTTAATTTATTTATTTGACTGCACCAGGACTTACTTGCAACATACAGGCATGCAGGATCTTCAATCTTACTTGCAGCTTGTGGGATCTAGTTCCCTGACCAGAAGTCAAACCCAGGACCCCTGCATTGTGAATATGGATTCTTAGCCACTTAACCACCGAGGAAGTACCCGTTTGTATTCTTTTTTATACTAAGGCTTTGAGATCTGGTATGTTTTTTACACTTGTAACATATCTCAATTTAGACTGGTCACCTTTGTATGTTCCACGGTGACAAGTGGCCAGTGAACTGCAAAATCCTCTGCAAAACTAGAGGGCAGTCTCAGTAACCTTGCTGCAAACATGGATATATCTTCCTGCTGACAGGCTCGGTAGGCATGAAGTCTAAATCCATTCTCCCTGTAAGATGTGATCTCTGTTCTCAGTCTCTGGGCTGTTTATTCCAAGTCTGAGCAATGGTCATCATATTCAGTTTTATCAAGTTATAAAATATTCAAAGTTTCTGCAAGAAGTCTGCAAGCTGAAAGGTCTTCACCTAGTACTCTTCAGTGAAAAGAGATCAAATGTGCTTTTTTTTTTTTCCTGTTTACCAGAGCTCTGTTTTCAGAGTCAGTCAGCCAGTCAAGCAATATTGATTAGGGCCAGGCATGTCGATGTGCTCAGAACGTGCCCGGGGCAGGGGAGAGGCAGTCAGAGTGCTGCTCTTCAAGGTGCCTCCATTCTGAAGTCCACTTGGGAAAAATCAGCCCACTTTTCACAATTTTCATTTTTAGGTGCTTACAAGGATTTATCAGAGTGCACAATATCCACTTGGATGTTAATAATAAAAACAAGAAAAAAAAAAACTTTAGTCATTTTCTTTTCGTTCTGTCACATTCAATTTGGCAGGTTTTCCAGGAAATAAAAACTCTCTTGCAAACAAATGAATCCAATTATTCCTTTCCATAAACACTTTGTTGTTTTTGTTCAGTCACTAAGTCATGTCTGACTCTTTTTGACCCCCTGGCTTCTTTGTCTTTCACTATCTCCCAGAGTTTGCTCAAACTCATGTCCATTGAGTCAGTGATGACATCCAGCCATCTTATCCTCTGCTGCCTCCTTTTCCTCTTGCCTTCAAACTCTCCCAGCATCAGAGTCTTCCAATGAGTCGGCTCTTGGCATCAGGTGGCCAAAGTATTGGAGCCTCAGCTTCAGCATCAGCATCATCTCTTCCAATGAATATTTTGTAACTGGGTGTTATTTCCTCTTGTCTGTGGTAACAGATCATATCAGAGCCTTCCTTTTTAAAAGAAACATCAAAGGAAACAATACAAAAATAATTGAAGTAAAAAATCATGAATGTGGTGTCTGGGGCGATACAAATATCTGTAGGATGAACCAGCAACCTTAAGTACTCTGGCAGTACTTACCTGCCCACAGACAGATGCCCACTAAAGAACTCACCGAATGACTTCCTTCTCAACCAAGTGACTCACAGTGTTTCTGATCTCAGCTGAAAGCTAAGCCTGAGTTCTCATTAGTTGTTCTGCCAGCTTCTAATGAAGCAAAGCTCTCAGAACTTCCCCTGGCATCATACGCTTTTCCCCTCACTTATCAGCTGACTTTAATGTTCTCTCCTTTTAGCCTTCAAGTTTCTGTGACCTTATTATGACATTGGAGTTGGATGATTTATCGCTGTTAAATGGCACTGTGCTGATTAAACAAAGGTCTTGCTGGCCTCATAGTCAGTCACAATGCCTCGATTCAGTGTGATAAGCTTAAACACACACAATTAGATGGAGTAATATCCAATTTGTCAAAGCTCTTGTGGCTTAATTTTCAGTCACAAAGCTTGAAAGAAACAGTGACTAGACACAAAGCTCCAGATTTATTGCTTAAGTACCTTCTAGTAAATTGATCTTACCCATCGCATAATCTCATTTTTGGACATTTTGGGAGACAGGGCAGCTCAGCAAGCCTGAAGTTCCCTTAAAAATGGGCCTGAGGGTTCTTGATCATAGAACTTGAAAGCTCAGCGATGAGATAGGAGTGTCTCTTCAGAGGCAGACAACCCATTTGCCTGGCCAGAGTTTCCTTTCAGGATAATTGCATGAAAAGAATAAATGTCAGCAAAAAGATGAAAGATTCATGTAGGGAAATAAAAATATATACAGAGTCCTGAAAACATCATCCTGAAACAGGCCACAGCTCTATTCTGTGAAGAATAAAACAGGAGCAGCTGACATTTCTTTCAAACGGGTTATTGCCATCATAATTATCTTATCCCAGGAATAGTCAGTTTTTCTGGCATATGTTTTCAAGGCAGGCTACTATTTTCTAATTGGAAACAAGATAGAAAATGTCCTTCCCTTGCAATTTTTGGAAGAAATATTTACTTTTCCATTCAATGAATAGGAAAGAGTAAATATGAATCTTTTCTGCATATTCAACGTGGAAACCAGTTGTTATTGTAGTAAAGACACAGAGTAAGGTTTATATTCAATATGTCCAACTCTTTGTGACCCTTTGGACTGCAGCCCAGCTCCTCTGTCCATGGGATTTTTCAGGCAAGAATACTGCAGTGGGTTGCCTTTTCCTCCTCCAGGGGATCTTCCTGATCCAGGGATTGAACTGGCATCTCCTTAGTCTCATGCATTGCAGGCAGATTCTTTACCTGCTGAGCCATCTGGGAGGTCTCTATACTCAAATATCCTAAAAATATTTATTGGCTAATTGAAGCCATTGCTCTAGGTGTCAGAGAGATAGAAAAATTAGTAGGAGACAGTCTTTATTCTGAAATCTCCTGTGAAATATATAAACATGCACATGATTATTTTATTAGACAAAAAATTTATGCTATGAGAGAAGCATAAAGCTGAAGAGGTAAAATTGGCAACAGATACTAATAGGTGGTATTTGAGCAAACGTTCAATGGAAAAATATAATTTCTAGCCATAGATAAAGGACATCACAGGGAGAGAGGAGGGTGTGAACAAAGCCTGATGCTGTCAAGGTGCAAGACTGAATTATTTCATACCCAAGAAAATGTTTTAAATAATTTACATGAATTTCCACTTTCATATACATCAAAGTTGGTCTACTCAATTGGATAGAGAGTAAGAGACTCCCCAAAGTATAGCCGACCAAACAAGAAGGAAGTTTTGTTCCCTCTTAAGGAGCAAGTTCCATGGAGTTGGCAGTGCAAGGCAGGGAAGGCTCTGTGCTCCACAAGGTCACGTAGGGACCAAGACTCCTGCCACTCTGTCACCCAGCGGGATCTTGGGCAGCAATATGTAATATACAACACTTTGTTGTTGTTTAGTTCCTTAGCTGTGTTTGACTCTTCTGCAGCCCCACAGACTGTACCTCGCCAGCCTCCTCTGTCTATGGATTTCCAAGGCAAGAATACTGGAGTGGGTTGCCATTTCCTTTTCCAGGGGATCTTCTCAATTCAGGGATCGAACCCTCATTTCCTGCAAGTCTCCTGCATTGCAGGCAGATTCTTTACACCTGAGTTGCTGAGAAAGTCCAGCACTGCTTCTCTTAAAAACTAGAATGAACAAATAAAATAAAGAAAAGCAAAACAAAAAGAACTTTTAAAGGCATGTATTTAGAACTTTTCTCTGTTTTAAAAAAAGTCTAAGTATCCATATCACAGGTAAGGATGTCATGAAAACAGACAAAGACAATGCCAAGACACACTGGGGAACATTAAGAGCCACAATGAAGGGAGCTTAGCTACCAGAATTGCTCAAAAGAGACATCTAGGGAACTGTCAGAAGGGAAAAAAAGAAAAGCAGAAGAACTGGAATGAGTCTGGAGAGACTGAAATTTGTCTGCATTGTACCTTTCTTTTGACAATACACATCCATCTTTAGCAGATTCACTGTTTATTCTTATTATGCCAGGTTTCTTTTCTGGTCTGCCAGTTCTCTGGGGTCTTGTAGGCAAGTAGCTTGAGTTTTCCAGTTTCAAAAGCATTTGGAATTTCAAAAAGTAAAGGCTCCCCAGCAGCCCAGTTTACTTAGGAAGTTTTAATCATAATAATCTGCGTGGTGTATGGGAATTCCTGCCTCAACTATCTATCTCCTTTCTCTTTAGTCTCTGGGGGAAAAAGCCAAGAGCCCCTCCCTCCAATTTAAATGCCGTAGAATATTTTGATGAAAGTGTTTTGTCCCAATCTATCTTCCTGATTCCTTTTTCGAGGTAAGGAACCTAGTTAACTTGGAAGAGACACCATGACAGAGTTATAAATTGGGTCATGGGGAGAGAGTCAAAGATTGCCTTAGGACTAAACCGTCATTTCCTTAAGGGATTTGGCAAGTTCCCTTCCTAGGTGGTGCTAGTGGCAAAGAACTCACCTGCCAAGGCAGGAGACAGACGCAGTTTCGATCCTTGGGTCGGGAAGATCCCCTGGATGAGGGCCTGGATACACTGGAGAATCTCATGAACAGACGAACATAACGGGCTACAATCCATCGGGTCGTAAAGTGTTGGACCAGACAGTGTGACTTAGCTCAGGGTACACCACTGAATAACTCAATACAACCTGGGTTTGCATCCTAGCTTTTGAGCTCTCAAAGACTGACTGCAGCTGTGGCTGGGAATAAACTGGAAATGCTAACCCCAGGGCCATGGGTGGAGTTGGGGTTGGTGATAAAAGGTGCCAAAGTTCAAAGATCACAACTTAATCTGAGCCAAAAGGCATTTATTTGCAAAGGGCATAAAGGGAGCTCAAACTCCCATAATCCACACAGAACACAGAACTCACCACTAAAGTGATTCAACATCAACATGCCAGACTCTATGCAAGTTATTTGTCTCCTTCCCTGTTTCACCACGGCTTCCTCCCACTTGGTCACACAGGATAAGCTTTCATCTAACCTCAGCTAAGTCCCCTGGTCTTATCAGGAGATCTGCAACTCCCCACCATTGGAGCAGGATGGCATGCATATTTCCAATGGAAGAAGACTGACATTATTATTATTTTAGTTAACTGATTAGCATTTAATTAATATTTAGCATTCTTTTTCTCCCTTTACCCTCTCTTAAAATCATTCCCCAATCTATCCCACACTTTCCTCACCCCCCACAAAAAATTTATTTTGCTACATTCAGTGAAAAATTATAAGTTTAGGATCTCAAACTCCACAATAAGATAGCTTTCTGTGTCATCTGCAAGTTGTCAAAATACACTTGGCCTCACTAAAAGGCTGAACAAAGGATAGTATTGTCAAATGGAGGTCTTTAAGTATTTTGTGACTTTGCTAGCACTTAGACAATGAACAACAGGTATTTCCCTGAACACTTTGTCCAAATGAAAATCATGTTATTAATTTATTCTATCTTTGTCACTGAGGTCCAAAATAAAAATTTCTAGCATGTTTCATAAATGATGAACATATACACAGTTTTGCTGTGTACAAAATAGGGTTGTAACTAGGTCTCAGTGGGTATTTTTACACACATGCTATTTTTCAAGGACTGTGCATTTCTCTGTGTAAATTGACTAAGATAATTTCAGAGACTTAATGAAAAGAGACAACACGAGAAGCTGTGATTTCCTCAAAGGTCCTTTTACACTTGTCAATGCATTTTTTAAAAAAAGGTTTCGACCACACACACATGCATTCTCTAACTTGGAAGACTAGTTTCCTGTTGTAATCAACACAGATGACTTTGGGGCTTTAAAAAAGTCAGACGAATCTTCTAAATTGTTGAACTCTTTGGGTACATGTATCTTCTGCCTTGTTAAGTTTATTTACTTTATCCAGTATCCTTTCTTTTCTTGCTTTAGAGCCTGTTCAGTATCACTGACTAAATCATAGAAAGAACTGCAAGACAATCTGACTAAACCATCATCACTGAAGCAAGACGTTGCTTATCTACTGAATCAGGGTAGGTGGCAATCCCCTCTGTTTTGAAGTCACTATGTGGCTGGAAAATATAAACATTGTTTTAAATTATAAAATGGCTTCAGAGGTTTTATAAATTTATCAGCATTTTCTGATCAGTGACTCATCTGAATACCACACTCTAACAATCATAATTTGTATTTTTAATTTTTTTGTTTATCAGCCACATATTTTTATTTGCATAATTTAATTCTTAACTTTTACCTATTTTTCTAATTTTACAGGACTTTAAAAATTAATAGACAATTTTTAGAGCAGTTTTACATTTACAGAATAGTTGAGCAAGAAGTGCACAGGTTTCCCATATGGCACCTCTATTCACTTGACACTCAGTTTCCCTTAATTATTAATATTTTGCATTCCAAGAAAAGTGTCGAATAGATAGCCTAACTCTACATCTAAAACAGCTAGAAAAAGTAAGACAAAAAACCCCCAAAGTCAGCAGTAGGAAGGAGATCATTAAAACCAGAGCAGAAATAAATGAAAAAGAAATGAAGGAAACAATAGCAAAGATTAATAAAACTAAAAAGCTGGTTCTTTGAGAAAATGAACAAAATTGACAAACCGCTAGACAGACTCATCAAGAAAAAAGGGAGAAAAATAAAGTCAATAAAATTAGAAATGAAAAAGGAGATGTTAAAACAGACAACACAAAAATACAAAGGATCATAAAAGAATATTATGAGCAACTATATACCAATAAAATGGACAACCTAGAGAACATGAACAGATACTTAGAAAAGATCAGCCTCCCAAGACTGAACCAGGAAGAAATAGAAATTATGAACAACCCAATTATGAACACTGAAATTAAAACAGTGATCAAAAAATCTCCCCAAAAACAAAAGCCCAGGGCCAGATGGCTTCACAGGGGAATTCTATCAAACATTCAGAGAAGAGCTAATGCCTATTTTTCTGAAACTTCCTAAAAATTGCAGAGGAAGGAACCTTTCCAAACTCATTCTACAAGGCCACAATCACCCTGATACCAAAACCAGAAAGACAACGTGAAAAAAGAAAATTACAGGCCAGTATCACTGATGAACATAAATCCACAACAAAATTTTAGCAAACAGAATACAACACATTTAAAAGCTCATACACCATGATCAAGTTGAGTTTATTCCAGGGATGCAAGGATTCTTCAATATATGCAAATCAATCAACATGATACACCATATCAATAAATTGAAAGCTAAAACCTATATAATCATCTCAATAGATGCAGAGAAAGCCTTTGACAAAATCCAGCATCAATTTATGATAAACATGCTTTAAAAATGAGCATAGAGGAACCTACCTCAATATAGTAAAGGCCATGTATGAAAAGCCCACAGCAAACATTATTGTCAATGGTGAAAAACTAAAAGCTTTCCCTCTAAGATCTGGAGAAAGACAAGAGTGTCCATTCTCATCACTATTATTTAACATAGTTTTGGAAGTCCTAGCTATAGCAATTAGAGAAGAAAAAGAAACAAAAGAATCCAGATTGGAAAAGAAGAAGTAAAACTCTCACTGTTTGCAGATAACATGATACTATATGTAGAAAACACTAAAGAAACTATTATAAAATTGCTAGATGTAATCAGTGAATTCAGCAAAGTTGCAGGCTACAGGGTCAATAAACACAAAATCACTTGCAGTCCTGTATACCAGCAATGAAAAATCAGAAAGAGAAATTAAGGAATCAATCCTATTCACCATTGCAACAAAAAGAATAAAATATCTAGGAATAAACCTACCTAAGAAAACAAAATACCTGTATACAGAAAACTATAAGACATCGATGAAAGAAATCAAAGATGACATAAACAGATGGAGAGATAGTCCATGTTCCTGGGTGAGAAGAAGCGACATTGTGAAAAAGACCGTACTACCAAATGCAATCTACAGATTCAATTCTATCAAATTACCAATAACTTTTTTCACAAAACTAGAACAAAAAATTTCACAATTCATGTGGAAATACAAAAGACCCCAAATATCCAAAGGAATCTGGAGAAAGAAGAATGGAGTTAGAGGAATCAGCCTTCTTGACTTCAGACTATACGACAAAGATACACTCATCAACACAGTATAATACTGGCACAAAAACAGAAATATAGACCAATGGAACAAGAAAGAAAACCCAGAGATAAACCCACACACCTATGGGTATCTTATTTTTGACAAAGGAAGCAAGAATATACAACGGGGCAAAGACAGTCTCTTCAATAAGTGGTGCTGGGAAAACTGGACAGCTACATGCAAAAGAATGAAGTTAGATCACTACCTAATGCCATACACAAAAATAAACTCAAAATAGATTAAAGACCTAAACTTAAGACCAGAAACTATTAAACTCTTAGAGGAGAACATCGGCAGAACACTCGATGACGTAAATCACAGCAAGATCTTCTATGACTCACATCCTAGAGTAATGGAAATAAAGACAAAAATAAACAAGTGGGACCTAATTAAACTTAAAAGACTTTGCACAGCAAAGGAAAATACGAACAAGGTGAAAAGACAACCCTCAGAATGGGAGAAAATAATAGCAAGGGAAACAACTGATTAAAAATTAATTTCCAAACTATATAAGCAGCTTATACAACTCAATACCAGAAAAGCAAACAACCCTATCAAAAAGTGGGAAAGGGAGCTGAAGAGACATTTCTCCAAAGAAGACATACAGATGGTTAATAAGCACAGGAAAAGATGCTCACCATCACTCTTTATCAGAGAAATGCAAATCAACACCACAGTGAAATACCACTTCACACCAGTCAGAATGACCATCATCAAAACATCTACAAACAATAAATCCTGGAGAGGGTGTGAAGAAAGGGGAACACTCTTGCATTACTGGCGGGAAGGTAAACCGATAAAGCCACTATGGAAGAAGGTATGGAGACTCCTTAAAAAGCTAGGAATAAAACTACCATATGACCCAGCAATCCACTTCTAGGCATATACCCTGAGGAAACCAAAACTGACAAAGACACATGTACCCCAATGTTCACTGCAGCACTATTTACAATAGCTGGAACATGGAGGCAACCCAGATGTCCATCGACAGATGAATGGATAAAGAAGCTGTACATATATACAATGGAATACTACTCAGCCATAAAAAGCAGTGCATTTGAATCTGTTCTAATGAAGTGGATGAAACTAGAGCCCATTACACAGAGTGAAGTAAGTCAGAAAGAAAAATATAAATATTGTATACTGACACATATACATGGAATCTGAAGAGATGACACTGACGAATTTAATTTCAGGGCAGCAAAGGAGAAACATGGAGAACAGACCTATTGACAAGGTGGGAGGAGAGGAGGAAGAAGGGGAGATGTATGGAGAGAGTAACATAGAAATATACAATACCATGTGTGAAACCATGCAGAAGGAAATGGCAGCCCACTCCAGTATTCTTGCCTGAAAAATCCCATGAATCGTGGAACCTGGTAGGCTACTTTCCATGGGGTCGCAAAGAGTGGACACGACTGAGTGACTTCACTCACTCACTCATATGTAAAACAGATAGCCAATGGGAATTTGCTGTATGACTCAGGGAACTCAAACGGGGGTTATGTGACAGGCTGAAGGGTGGGGTGGGGAAGGGGATGGGAGGAATGTCTGGGAGGGAGGGGCCATGGGTATGCCTATGGCTGGTTCTTGTTGATGTATGACAGAAAACCACACAATTCTGTAAAGCAATTAGCCTTCAATTAAAAAAAAAATTTTTTAATCTTGCATTCCTATGGTACGTTTGAAGCGAATTATATATGTATGTATTTTTTCCTTCTCTGATACTATATTAAGTACTCTATTTTAAGGATTTTTTTATCCTCACATTAAGCTTTTTGTTGCTTTGCACACACATTTAGAATATCTGTTTATCAAGACTACACGTGTCACACTGAGTCTATGCATCCAACCAAATGTTATCCTTCAGGGTTGCCATCTTAGGGGCAGTGAACTTACTACAGGCTTGTCCTGATTTCTGTAATGCCCATGCACAAGTGACCCCTACTTTGGGTAGATGCACTTGAGTTGAAAAGAGAGGACTCTTTGAAAACAAGATCCCTGGAGTTGAACAGAGGGGCCCAGAAGAGCTGAAAAGTGGAGAGGAGATGAAGGGGTGAGAATGGCTCTGAATTCTCACAGGACCAAGAGGATATGATGGCTTTGAACTGCTGAGCAATGCAGAAGGGCAGCAGGTTTGGGCAAAAGGTTATATTATGAAGAAAAATAAATGATAAGCCTGGGTTTAAATCCCTAACAACCAAACAAATCACTTCTTTTTGCTCTTATTTCTTTTTCCACAAAATGAGATTAATGATGAATCTATTCAACTGGAAACCTTGGTGCACCAGACAGGAATCTAAATAAGCTTCTGTCATTTTTGTAATAGAACAAAAAATCATGTTTCATTATGGAATTTCCCACAGATTGTCTTCTTGCTCTTGAATTACTTGTTAGATTTCAGAAAATAAATAACAATGGTTTTTGGCTACTTTGGCCACATTTGATTACCAATTATGTCATCTTCATCAATGAAATACAAAATAAAGGATTGAGAGATTGTTTTGTAAATATAGAGCTACATAGAATTTAGTCTCCAAAGAATAAATCACGAAAGAGCTGGGTTCCCTGGTGAGGGAAGTCACACCTGCTCTGACTTCTGAGTTGACGAAAATATTGCAATAAATTCTTGAATTTCTTTCAAATGAGTTGCTGGTATACCAAAAGTTCTAGGTTGTTAAAGAAAAAGTTAACTGCTAAATCATTCAAGTTAACTATAGATTATGTTTTTAGATTAGAATTGCAGACCAATTCTTTCCCCCTATAAAGTTGCAAAGTGGAATTACCATTTTATCATTCAGTATTTATTTGGCCTCCACTGTGAAACTGGCTAATTTTTAGTTCCTTAGAACACAACAGCTTCTGTTTTCGGGGACCATAGGGTTTAACTGGGATGTGGAGGCAACGGTGGCCATGGAATTCTCCAGGCAAAAATACTGAGTGGGTAGCCATTATCTTCCCCAGGGTATCTTCCCAACCCAAGAATCCAACCCATGTTTCCTGCATTGCAGGCAGATTCTTTACCATCTGAACCATCAGGAACGCCCCATATGTAGACAGTAGACTACATAATTCCAAAGCAAGGAGCTAATGTTATTCCACAAGTAAACCCAGACAGCTCTGGGGCTGAAAATATTCTTAAACTCTTCAAGAGTGTTTCCTGCAAGGCAGGTACAGAGCTAGGATTTTATATATAAATCTCTTTTAAATCTCATAATAACTTCATAGGTCCTATTCCCATTCTAGCTGGAAAAGCAGATTTGATATTTGCCGAAAGTCAAATTTAACCTAGGTACTCTGAATGCAGGTGTTTTATGGCACCTTCACAGGATTAAACTGAGCCTGAAGAGTAAAAAATATCCAGTAATGGAGGGACTTCCCTGACAGGCTAGAAGTTCAGACTTTACCTTTCAATGTAGAGTGTGCATCTTTGATTCCTGGTCAGGAAGATAAGATTCTATATGCCTCTCAGCCAAAAAAAAAAAAACCACCACAGAAACAATATTGTAACAAATTCAAAAAAGACTTTAAAACTCCATCTGCATTACAAAAAATCTTTTTTAAAAAATTATCTATACTCTCTTCCTGTTCCCATCATGGCGCAGGATCAAAGTGAGAAGGAGAACCCCATGTGGGAACTGCGCATCCGCAAGCTCTACCTCAACATCTGCGTCGGGGAGAGCGGAGACAGGCTGACCCGGGCGGCCAAGGTGCTGGAGCAGCTCACAGGCCAGACCCCAGTGTTCTCCAAAGCCAGATACACTGTCAGATCCTTCGGCGTCAGGAGAAATGAAAAGATTGCCGTCCACAGCACCGTGCGTGGGGCCAAGGCAGAAGAAATCCTGGAGAAAGGTCTAAAGGTGCGAGAGTACGAGTTAAGAAAAAATAACTTCTCGGATACTGGAAACTTTGGCTTTGGGATCCAAGAGCACATCGATCTGGGGATCAAGTATGACCCAAGCATCGGTATCTACGGCCTGGACTTCTATGTGGTGCTGGGTAGGCCAGGTTTCAGCATCGCAGACAAGAAGCACAAGACAGGCTGCATTGGGGCCAAACACAGAATCAGCAAAGAGGAGGCCATGCGCTGGTTCCAGCAGAAGTATGATGGGATCATCTTTCCTGGCAAATAAATTCTCGTTTCTATCCAAAAGGCCAATAAAACATTTTCAATGAAAAGAAAAAAATTATCTATAAATGGAGATGGTAGCTATGGCAGGAAAACAGAGAAGATGGTGTGGAGAGAATTGACTCCGAGAAAGAAGTGAGCATGATGTCTTCATGGAATAGGTGCTGGTATAGAATGGCTAAAACACAGAGTCCAGGGAGAGACAACAGAGAAAAGTGATGGGACAGGTAGATTCACATCTGGCAGGACAGTTGTGTAGAAGTTGGTGGTTCAGACTCCTCCCAGCTGTAGAGGGGAGCCTGGAGCTGTGAGGTATAAAAGGTGGTTTCATCTGTTAAGCTTCTGGTCACTTTGGTTTTGGTGAAATAGTGATGTCCCACTCAAAACTTTTCTTCTAGATTGTGAAAAGATGATACAGATGTCTTAATTCATATTTTGTACAGCAGACTAAATTTCAGTGTGGTAAAGTGACTTGCCCTGGATTACTAGTTAGAGAGCAAATTCTAACTAAAACTCTGGTGTCTTTTTTTCTGTCCTGGTGTCTTTTTAGTCTGTCTTGCAGCTATCTTATTATAATAACGTTGAACACTTATCTTTGAAACATGATTATAGCTAAAAATGAACACAGATGATGCCAGATTAATTATCCTGAAGTTCTAAACATATTGCACCTTTATTTCTATGTAGTCATAAAATACAAAATTATGAACAATAAAAACTCTTATGTTTGAAAAGTTCAGTTCAATTCAGTCACTCAGTTGTGTCCAGCTCTTTGTGATCACATGGACTGCAGCACGCCAGGCTTCCCTGTCCATCACCAATTCCTGGGACCTACTCAAACTCATGTCCATTGAGTCGGTGATGCCATTCAACCATCTCATCCTCTATCAGCCCCTTCTCCTCCCGCATTCAATCTTTCANAGGACAACAGAGGATGAAATTGTTGGATGGCATCACTGACTCAATGGACATGACTTTGAGCAAACTCTGGGAGATGGTGAAGGACAGGGAAGTCTGGTGTGCTGCAGCCCTTGATGGTGTTGCAAAGAATCAGACACAACTGTGCAACTGAACAATAATAACAAGGGTATAAAAATATCACTGTCAACTAATTTTAGAACATTTTTGTCTTCTAAAAGATACTTGGACTGATGGCCAGTCAATCTTCATTCCCTTCTCCCAAGTCCTAAGCAACCAAGAATTTACTCTGTATCTATGCAAATTTGCCTTTTTAGGATCCATTCCTTTCTCCAAGAGATTCTCCTGATTCAGGGATCAAACCCAGGTCTCCTGGATTACAGGCAGGTTCTTTATCATCTGAGTCACCCAGGAAAGCCCATTTGTATGGAAGAAATCATGTAATGTGTGATTTTTTGGTGACTGGCTTCTCTTACTTATCTCTGTATCTTCCGGGTTCATCCATGTCATACCATGATTCAACATTTCATCTCTTCCTATTTCTCTGTATGCCTTTCTTGTGTAAATGCACTTTATTTATATTTATCAGTTCAGGGACATTAGAATTGTTTTCATATTTTTTTGGCTATTATAAATATGTTTCTATACTGTGTACAATGTATTTTATGTGAATGTATGTTTTCATTTGTCTCGAATTTATACAAGGATGTAGAATTGCTGAGTCATCTGATAAGTCTATGTTTAATTTTCCAAGTTGCTTCCAAATTTTCTAAAGCAATGGCATCATTTTGCCATCCTATCAGCAATGCAGGGGGATTCTAATTTCTCTTTATTCTCACCAATGCTTATTATTATTGATTATAACAGCCTTAGTGAATGTGAGGTAATATCCTATAGAGGTTTTGATTTAAATTTCCCTAATTACTAATGATGTCGAGCATATTTTCTTGTGCCTTTAAGCCATTTGAACATCTCTAGGGAATTGTTCAGTGTTTAAATCAAGCTTTTAATTGGATTATTTGTCTTTCTATTATTGAGTTGTGTTTTCATGTATTCCAGATGACAGTCTCATATTAGATAGAAGATTTTCAAATGTTTTCTCCCATTTTTGTTGGTTGTCATTTCACTTTTTTGATTGTACTATTTGTGGATGACTTAAAAAAAATTTGGTGGAGTTCTTTTTAATCAGTGTTTCTCTTGTTGCTTTTGCAATAAGATTCATAACTAAGAAAATTTGCCTTACCAAAGGTTAAAAATATTCCTGTTTTCTTGTAAGCATTTAAAGTTTTAGCTCTTATGTTTAGATCTATGATCTACTATGATTTAATTTTCATTGTGTGACATAGTGATGCTGCTTCAGTCTTTTGCATTGCGTACCCAGTTGTCTCATTCCCCGGTGGTTCAATGGTAAAGAATTTACCTGCAATGCTGGAGATTTGGGTTCAACCCCTGGTTTCAGAAGATCCTTTGGAGAAGGAAATGGCAACCCACTCCAGTATTCTTACCTGGAAAGTCCCATGGACAGGAGCCTTGCAGGCTACAGTTCATGGGTTACAGGAGTTGGACACGACTTAGTGACTAGACCACCACCACCACCATCTAGTTTTCTCAGCACCATTTGTTGAAAAGACTATTCTTTCTCCATTGCAGTATCTTGTCACTCCTGTTGGACACTTAGCTGAAAATAAGTGTAAANCAGTTCATGGGTTACAGGAGTTGGACACGACTTAGTGACTAGACCACCACCACCACCATCTAGTTTTCTCAGCACCATTTGTTGAAAAGACTATTCTTTCTCCATTGCAGTATCTTGTCACTCCTGTTGGACACTTAGCTGAAAATAAGTGTAAAGTTTTATCTTTGAAATCTCCATTTTATCCCACTGGTCTATATATCTGTTCTCATGCTGGTACAATGCTATGTTTATCACTTTAGATTTATAGTAAGTTTTGAAATCAAGATGTGTGAGATCTCCAAATTTCTTCTTTTAAAATATTATTTCAATTTTTCTTAGTACTTTGCAGTATATATACAGTTTAATGTCAATTTCTGTTAAAAAAAAAAAGAAAAAACTAGGTAGTTCTTAATAGCAATTACATTTATTCTGTAAATCATTTTTGGAGTATCGCCATCTTAACAATATTAAGCCTGCTGATCCATGAACATGGGATACATATATTTCAGTCAGTTCCATTCAGTTCAGTCACTCAGTCGTGTTCAACTCTTTGTGACCCCATGAATTGCAGCACACCAGACCTCCCTGTCCATCGCCAACTCCCGGAGTTCACCCAAACTCATGTGCATCAAGTTGGTGATGCCATCAAGCCATCTCATGCTCTGTCATCCCCTTCTCCTCTTGCCCCCAATTTAGGTACTTTAAAATTTCTTAGAAATAGTGTTTTGCACCTGTCAGTATACAAGTTTTGCACTTCTTTTGTTAACTATAACATTATTAAATCTAAACTTATACCTAACATTCTATTTTTTCGGTGCCATCATAAATAAAATTATATTCCTGGTTTGTTTTTGGGTTGTTCATTGCTAGTGAACAGAAATGCATTTGATATTTATGTACTGATTTTGAATCTTACCTTTGAAAAATTCATTTATTAATTCAAACAGTTATTTAGTGAATTCCTTAGGATTTTTTTATATACAAGAGTATGTCATCTGCAAATCGAGATATTTTTATTTCCTCTTTTCCAGTGTATAGGTATCTTTTCTTTCTTTTACTTGTCTTATTGACCTGACTAGAAGCTTCAATACAATGTTAAATAGAAGTGGCTTAAGCAGACATTCTCGTCTTGCCCTGTTCTTAGAGGGAAAGCATTCAGTCTTTTACCATTAAATAACACATCAGTGTGAGGTTTTTAAAGATACCCTTAATCAGATTGAGGATTCCTTTCTTTTCCTAGTTTACTGAGTTTTTGTCAGAAAAGTGTGTTGCTTTTGTCAAATATTTTTCTGCATCTGTTGAGATGATCATATGCTTTTGTCCTTTATTCTATTAATATGGTATATCATATTAATTCACTTTTTTGTTCTTTCTTTCTTTTTTTAATTTTATTTTATTTTACAATACTGTATTGGTTTCGTCATACATTGACATGAATCCGCCATGAGTGTATACGAGCTCCCAATCCTGAATCCCCCTCCCACCTCCCANACCACTGTATTTAGACTAGAAGCAACCTCTTACATCACTTAATTCCTTTCCTTCTAGAACAGGGCGGTCATTCAATGAAGAAGCTGGAAAGTATCTTATTTTTTGAAAATCAAAGAAGAAAGAATTGATTTTTCAGTGATAAACTTTTAGACTGTTGATAACTTTCCTTGAGCCCCACCCTCATTAGCTCAAATTTTATTATTTATAATTGCCCATTTAAAACAGTAACGCCACTCAGCTGATGTTTTAATGTGCTGTGTATGAATAAAGAATCTTAACAGCTTAAAACATGATTATTACACTTTTTTATACTTTTATATTGTATTTTAGCAGCTGGTCTCAAAATAATTTCTATCAAATTCATCTGTTTTTTTAACTGGTTCATTACTTCTTTATTTTCCAAAGTTCTTTTCTATTTTCTGATTGTCTGGGAATAAAGGCTCAACACAGATAGAAAATATAGAAAAGATAGAGATGAAAAAAGTTCCCTGAAAGCTGCCACACAAAAGCAATCACTGCTGAAATTAAAATTTTATTCTTCTAAATGTGGACTCGAACTTCCTTCATGGTCTAGGAGTTAAGACTTCACCTTCCAATGCAGGCGACACAGGTTTCATCCCTGGGAGGTAAGATCCTACACGCCTTATGGCCAAAAAACCAAAACATAAAAAGCAGAAGCTAAATTGCAACAAATTCAGTAATGACTTTACACATGGCCCACATCAAAAAAAACAACAACAACAAAAAGAAAGTGCAGATTTGGTGCATAGAGCATGCATTGTTATATAAAACATAATCTATAATATATACATCCTACTCTGTCCATGGAAGTTTTCCTCTGGCAAGAATACCAGAGGTCGTTGCCATTTCTTATTCTAGGGGAACTTCCTGACCCAGGGATCAAACCGGAGTCTCCTGTATCTCCTGCAATGGCAGGTGGATTCTTTAACAACTGTGTCACCTGGGAAGCCCATGCTGCTGCTGCTGCTGCATCGCTCCAGCCGTGTCCGACTCTGTGCGACCCCATAGACGTCAGCCCACCAGGCTCCGCCGTCCCTGGGATTCTCCAGGCAAGAACACTGGAGTGGGTTGCCAGTTCCTTCTCCAATGAATGAAAGTGAAAAGTGAAAGTGAAGTCGCTCAGTCGTGTCTGACTCATAGCAACCCCAGGGACTGCAGCCCACCAGCCTCCTCCGTCCACAGGATTTTCCAGGCAAGAGCAGGGGAGCCATTGCCTTCTCTGGGGAAGCCCATAAATATCCCCAATAAACTATAAATCACAAGTAGTTGTCTTTGTTATTAAAATTTTTTAATGTTTAAGGGCTATAAATTTTAAACTCTTCGGATGTATAATTTACTTAGCTATTTTTATATTATTAGAAATTTAAGTTTCTTCCTATTATCCACTATTTTGGTTTCTTTTACATATTCTTTGTATTGGTTATCTTTTAGAGATAGAATTGCCATGTCACAAGGGCCAAGAAGATGTTTAAAGTTTTGATATATATTGCATAATTGACTGCCAAAGAGATGGAAATAGTACCTTTACCCCTGTTTCACTGCTCTGTGACCATATTGGAGACTATTATTGTATTTAATCCAGTTCAGTTCAGTCGCTCAGTCGTGTCCAACTCTTTGAGACCTCATAAATCGCAGCACACCAGGCCTCCCTGTCCATCACCAACCCCCGGAGTTTCCTGCTGCTGCTGCTAAGTCGTTCCAGTCCTGTCCGACTCTGTGCAACCCCACAGACGTCAGCCCACCAGGCTCCGCCATCCCTGGGATTCTCCAGGCAAGAACACTGGAGTGGGTTGCCATTTCCTTCTTCAATGCATGAAAGTGAAAAGTGAAAGTGAAGTTGCTCAGTCATGTCCGACTCTTCGCGACCCCATGGACTGCAGCCTACCAGGCTCCTCCATCCATGGGATTTTCCAGGCGAGAGTACTGGAGTGGGGTGCCATTGCCTTCATCAGCCCCTGGAGTTTAGGTAGCCTCTAAGACATAGCGTCCAATGATTCTCTCTCCTTCAGTGTGGGCTACACATAATGACTTGTCCTATTAAATAGAACATAGTAGACATGATAAGCTATCACTTCAGAGATTGAGTTATAAAAGACTGCTTCTTTCTTTTCTTTCAACCTCTCTCTCCCTGCTTGCACTGGACAAATTGAGCTGCCATATTGTTCCAAGCCCAGTGGAAAGATAGACATGGCATGAGTTTGAAGCAGGGCCCTTCAGCCTTAGTGTAATCTTGAAAAGACTACAACTTTATAAGAAACCTTGAGCTAGAACCACTCAGCTCAGCTCAGATTCTTGACCCACAGAAACTGTGAGAAAGTTTATTGTTTTAAGTTGCTAAATTTGGGGGTAACTTCTTCAATAGCAATAGATAATTAATACAATCATTTTTCCCATTCCCACTGGTTTTCATTTAATGGTTGTATCTATAGAAAATTAAGCGCTGTTTTTCATTTGTTCATTAGTCATTCATAGTTCTTTTGTTGAGAATTATCTGTCATCATGTTTTCCTTTTTCCTTATGAATTCATATTAGCTTGTTGTGTATGAAAGACATAGCTCTTTAATCTTTACATATGTTGCAAACTCTGGTTTCTCAGTTTGCCATTTTGTTTAAATTTCTGTAAACTCCAAGGCTGTTCAATATAGTCTTTCAAGTTGTTGTTGGCAAAAGCTGTACTTCTTTTGTGATTTTTCTTTTGTGTTTTTGCAGAGAAAAGTCTTCTTCAGTCCTAAATTAGATACATATCTGCCTTTCTTCTAATAGTTTTAGCTAATAAAACCATAGATATGTAAATATTTAATCCATTAACATTTTATTTGTATGATATTAGGTAAAAATGTAGCTTTTTTCTTTCCAGATAAATCTCTGATAGTCCCAGCAATATTTATTTAATAATATTTTTCAAGCTGACTTAAATTCTGTCTTTACATAGTAAACTCTTACAGTACCTGTTCTCAAAGTGTGTTTCATGGACCCCAGGGGTTCTGTAGAAACTTTCATAGGCTCCACAAAGAGTCAAACTATTCCCATAAAGCATTGAGGCATTGTTATCTTGACATTGGCATGGATGAAGCAAAGCCAATGGAAGGTGGCATTGTGGCCACCTTAGTGCCAATCATACATTGTGCTAGTAATCATTGTATTCTTCACTTTCACACACTTGCACTTGAACAATAAAAAACAAATTTTACTTAAGAATGACTTTGATGAAGCAATAAAATATTAATTTTATTAAACCTCAATTCTTAAGTGTACATCTTTTTAATATTCTGGGTAACATAATAGGAAGACAGCAGAGATATCACTTTGCCAACAAAGGTCTGTATAGTCAAAACTATGGCTTTTCCAGTGGTCATGTATGGATGTGAGAGTGGGACCATAAGGAAAGCTGAGTACCGAAAAGTTGATGCTTTTGAACTATGGTATTGGGCAAGACTCTTGAGAGTCCCTTGGACTGCTACAGGAAGTCAACTCTGAATATTCATTGGAAGGACTGATGCTGAAGCTGAAGCACAAATACTTTGATCACCTGATATGAAGAGCTAACTCATTTGAAAATACCCCGATGCTGCAAAAGATTGAAGGTAAAAGGAGAAGGGCAACAGAGGATGAGATGGTTAAATAGCAGTGCCAACTCAATGGACATAAATTTGAGCATCCCACGGGGTGGCAAACAGTCTAACACAACTTAATGACTGAACAATAACAATGTAACAGATTAGAAGACTTCAACTATGTAGTGATAAATGATAGTTCTTTTGAAGGAAAATACTAGTGCAATTGTTTGAATTAAGAGATATTTTCATGAAACACCATTCTACTTGAAAGAATGACTGATAGACAAAATAGCTAATTTTTAAGAAACAACCATGGGATAGGTTCTAGTTTGGTATCAGAGAAAAACACTGATACAGTTGCCTTATCCAACCATATATCTGTGTGGGGCCAGATTTTCTCAATACACATTAACCAAAACAATGTAAGGCAACAGATGGAATGCAGAGGCAGCTGTGAGAACCCAGATGTCGTCTATTGAACGTGGTATTAAAAAGAACTGAAAAAAATTGAAACAATGCCACTCATCACTAATTTATTTTTATTTTGGAAGACACCATTTTTAAAAATAAAAATATGTTATTTCTGTTGATATGTAATGGGTTGTTATGGCAGCTTGAATTAATAAACGGGTATCAATAATTTCTCAATATTAGTTTCTTACACAGTAAATAGCCTTAAAAACAACCCACATAAACAAGACCTCTCTGAGTACCACTTTCCTTCTTTCATCGATGTTATGTCTTCTGGATACTTCCCATCAGCATTTAAAGATGCTCAAGTTCTATTATACTCCACCTCATTACTTCTTCCCTTCTGCTTCTCACCGTCTCTTCATAACCAACATTCTCTCTCTTGGCTTCTCAGTGGAAACAAACTGTCAATGTCTTCCTTGGTTAATGGCCCTTCATGCTCAGACTGCTTTGACAGCTCATTATCTTCTGTTCTGAGTCACTCAGGGCTCAGTCCTAAGACTTCTAGTCTCATTCTCTCTTTTCTTCACCAATCAGTTCACCCATTATTATGCTGGTATGAAACTCCATCAATAGTTACCTCATGACTGCATTTCATTGCACATGGTTTTCTCCTTTTTTGTTTTGCTATAAACATTGAATTGAAAGCAACTGATGAAAAATGAAAATACTTCATCCATCTTCTCTGTGGATCTGTAAGTCAGAACACAGCTTTAGATAGACAGAAAGTGGATTAGATCCAACATTCTGCCAATGATTATATATTCCACCCTGACATGTTTTTAATGGCTATACAAGGGCATAGACAAGAGTTTGGAAAGAGCAGGCACTTCTGATTTATACAAAAGACTTAAGCTGCTGTAGTAGAAATGGGTTGTGTAAGTGAATTAAAACACAGTCTACCAGGAAGGGCTAGACTTCCCTTCAAGAAATTTATAAGCTTCTATTATCAGCAGCATAAATCATCCGAACAACTACATCAACAAAATCAAATTATACAGATTATAATAAGGGGCCCAGTGGCCGGAATAATTTCAGAGAAATTTAACTTGGTTAGGTCTGGTATATTTTATACCAAAAGCTTTCCTGTATTCTTGTTTTTTTAAATGGTCATTTCTTTGTTGTCAGGGACTCTATTGCATCAAATTCCAGTTAGCCATCAATTTAAGAGTGTTCCCTCAGTTGGTTCCACCAGATCTAAAGTTGAGGTTTGCCCAAGTCTGCTCATATCATTCCACCACCACAAGGAGGAAATTTCGTTTTCAGATTTGTGTTGTTACAGTCATTTGATATTTATGTATAATAACTTTTATAAAAATTATTGAGTCTATAAGCTTGTCCTTTACAAGGTGGCTAGTTTCTCTTAGGACTTATGTAAATGTATATACAGTTGACACAAATCTCACAGTTAGATAAGTTCAGACTGCTGAATCTCTCCGTACATCAGGCAGGCTTAGAACAATGCCAGTGAGTTGTTTATTCTCTGCAAAAGGTACTAAAACATAGGATTTCAATAAGGAGAATGATTTTATTTTTAAAAGAATACCTGAGAAGCACTTAGAATTTTTTTTAAGATTTATTCATTTATTTTTGGCTGCACTGGGCCTTTTTTGCTGCACAGGGGCTTTCTCTAGGGCAGTGAGTGGGGGCTACTCTTTGCTGTGGTATGCAGACTTCTCACTGCAGTAGCTTCTCTTGTTGCAGAGCACGGCTCTAGAATACACCAGCTTCGGTAGTTGAAGCACATGGGCTTCTTTGCCCTGCTGCATGTGGGATCTTCCTGGACCAAGGATAGAAGACTGGTAGGTGGATTTTTAACCACCCAGAGGAGCCTTGGAATATTTTTAATCTGTTTGAAAAGCATACTGTTGGAAGGAAAAGGTGTACCCAATTTCAAGAGAGACTTCTTAAAGCAAAGAATGTGTCTAGGTACTTTAATAAGGGCCGTTTTGTTTTTCACAGCATAACTGTGAGGCAGGTATCATTTTGCCCTCTTAGCAGAAATTTTAATAAAAAAGAAGAGAAAGCTAAGCATTGGCTCCTACAGAACATGGGTGTTAGGGAGCTGATGAAGCCAGAGAAGCCTGCGGAGTTGACTGAGGTTAGAGAGAACAAACTTGGGGAAGTTAAGACAGAAAAGAGCTTCCAGAAAAAGGAAGTGTCTAATAAGATGTCACCTGAAAAGAATCCATTAGCTTATGGGTTCAGTTTAGTGATACTTGGCAGGAATAGCATTTAAAAGTGGAGGCAAAATTCAAGTAGGTGAAGGATAAGTAAATATCAAAGTGTGGGGATTTCCCTGGTGGTACAGTGGTTAAGACCTACCTTCCAGTTCAGTGGGTGAGGGTTTGAGCCCTGGTTGAGGAGCTAAGATTGCACATACCTTGTGGCCAAAAAGCCAAAACATAAAGAAGAAACAATATTGTAACAAATTTAATAAAGACTTTTAAACGGTCTACATAAAATAAAAATAATAAAAAATACAAAGATCAAGGTGTGAATTGACTTTCTTGCTTTGTCAGCCTTGGAATTAGTCTTGGGTCTACAGAGAAAGAGTGGAGAGAAAAGGGATAGCAGTGTTTATTCATCAGAGTGCTCTTAGCAAGAGGACAGGACAAGGGTTCGGGGTGGGACTGAAACTGGGTGTCTGTGACTTTGACATTCATGCCCTTGTCATGGTGAAAGCCAAAATGGATCCCACTGTTTTCCAACCCCAGCTGAGACCTGGTTGGGTTTGCCCTCCCAGCCCCTGTTGGAGGCTCTGTGGACTTTGGGAATCATTTGGACTGGAAAATCCCACAACCACATCTTTTAGCTTTGGGGTTATCAGAAGCCTTTCTTCTCTAATCAAGACGTATTATTCACTTCTATTAGAATCATAATAGCCTTTATCTTCCAGCTGTTGTGCACTTCTCACAAAGGAGGTCTGTATACTTCTTGTCTATTTCCAGCAGCCGTTTCACATCTGCTTCCTCATAAACAGTTATGTGTTTTGTTCTGACACGATCTTTAAGCTACCTTTCCTGTTGAGAAAACACCGCTCACAATTCATTCTTTTTACCATAACCCTAGTCTGTGTGAACACACTGGGTGTTCCTTAATGGAGTTGTACATGCAAGTTAAAATCTATTTGGATGTATTCTGTGTGAACACAGAATGTAAAATCCCTATAATGTGCACAATTTGTGAACACACTGTGCTGATTTCTGCTTTGATTTTCCTCACACTGACATCCTTCAGGAATATCATGGGCTTTTCTTTTCTACCGCAATTCTTTCGATGTTTGGAAGCCCTCCTCTAGTCCTCTGACAAGAAGCTATTCCAGCACCCATGTGAAAACTGACTACTTGATCTTAGGCAGCCCTGACCTCTTGGAGCTTTGGTTTCTGAGTTTTAGTTTCTTATCAGCATAGACTACATCACACACATACTCTGAAGTTCAAATCAGTTTATTTTGGGAAAGCAACTCTGCAAATATAAAGCCTACTAAAAAGTCGTCCAAGTGAATACACAAACTGTCAATTATTTCAAGTCAATTATTTTAGCATAGCTTTCTGTATTTAGAAAGACATCTTATTCTTATGGTGTGCTCTGTCCCAGAGAGAGTTTTGTTATTGCCCTCAAATAGCATGCTTTTTTGTTTTTTAACTGATTGGTTGTTGCTGTTACCGATTTGTCCAACAGTGGAGCAAAAAGCAGCCGTGGATTTCACAATCTGTACATTTGCCCAGGAGAAACTGAGAGCAGACCACCAACTTGCTTCACATGGAGACCAAACAGCTCTCAGATGGAAACAATGACTTTTAGTCATTAACAGCCCGATTAAACAGAAACCGTTGACCTAGAGGTGAAAGGCTCCCCGGCCCATTCCCTCATCTTAGACCTGGGGGAACCTACTCGTTTGCTTTGCTTAATTACTTCACTCATTAATGGAATGCCAAGCTTAACTACAGCATATGTGCATGCTCACACTCACACACACACACACACACACACACACACACACACACACAGAGGCACGTGTAGCACCAGAATGGATTTTTATATTTCAATCGTCTACTTTTTCCAGCATTTTTTGAAGATAACCTAGGGGATTCCAGGGCTTTGCTTAAGCCATCCATATCACACAGGGAAATATCTGGAACACTGAAAGGATGTTTAAAAAGATCAGAGGAGATTATATTATAAAATAATATTTATACTACTCATGTATACCCACAGAGTCCTAAAATGATTAGGGCCATGTTTCGGGTTTCAGAGTGAGTCTTGCTGGCAGGTATGAATTATTGCAGCACTAACAGCTACGTGGCTGCTGGAAGTCGACCAGCCCACGACAGGCCTGTGAACCTTTAGGCTTTCTCTCCAGATGAATGCTATCTAAAACTTGGTAAGAACTGTCATATTTTGCTGTAGAACACTAAGGGGAATATATTCACATGAACCGATTATCTCTGATGTTTCTAGACAATCTAAAGATACATTACAGTTTCCTAATAATACCTACCTTCTTTTTGATATCATGTTTTTAGAAGAACAGCTTGCACTTATAATCAGTACAATTTATCACCTATCCCCAAAGTACCCTGCCGTTGAAATGCCTGACATATATATTGGGTGTCATGGATTTAGCAAAAATTGAATTATAAATTGCCCTGCCAGTTTTTGCCTCTGGAAATAATGAAAAAGTAAGCTAAAGAAATGTTCTCCTGAAGGATTTACTTTTTAAGTCACTCTGAAGAAAGAAACAACCAGTATGGGTTGCCAAAATATTATCTCTCTGAGTACAGTTTATTTGGGCAACTCAGAAAATATAACAGTAGAAATAAGAAAAAGTGCAAATCCCACTTCCAGGGAAGGAAAGCAGTTGTAGTGAGATATTCATTTTCAAAAAACTGAACAATTTAATGTCTAATAATCTTAGGATCTTCCTAAAACCAAATAAAATGTCATGCAATACTCTTTTGGAAATTTTAAATATTTTGTTCTTTAAAATGAAATGATGGTCCACTGAACTTAGTTCCTTAGTTAATTAATAGTCAGAATAAGTATTTTGCTCAGCATCATTCAATTTATTTGCATTTTGTATATGAGCAATTTTTTTATTACATATCCTTTGTATAAAGCTTAGAAATGCAAAAGCTTATCAACAAAAACTAAATCTTATGCCTCCAGATTTGGTGGATATTTGTCTAGTATTTTTTCTCTGCTATATACTTTGAAACAAAGTTATGTGTATGTATATTCAGTATGCATGTTTATATAATTGCTTTTTCCACCTTATTACAAGCCATTCTATTAGATAACATTTCAAAATACATTATTTTTAATACCTAAAAAAGCACTGTCATAGAAATTATACCAGTTAAAACACTTCTTTATTTTTGAACATAGTGTTTTTCTAACTTCTGACTATGAAAAATAACAATGAAATGAATACTTAGCATATGTTTCATTTCTATTTGCTTAGAAATAGAATTAATGGACCAAAGCATATGAAACTTTTTAAGTTACTTAAGAATGCTTCCAAACATCTTTTCATAAAGGTTTTATCTCCTTTCCCCCCATCAGCAGCAAGTCACCCTATAATAGAAAGCCTTACAAGGTTGAAATTTCTAAGCCTTTTTTTTGGGGCTGTGCCATGTGGCTTGCAGGATTTTAGTTCCTCCATCAACGTATTAAACCCATGCCCTTCCAGTGAAAGCTCTGAGTCCTATCCACTGGACTACCAGGGGATTCCCTAAATTTTCTAAGCCCTTGGTCTTTTGATGGGCGAAAATTTTTATCTCGTTTTCATTTGACTGTTTTGATAAAAAGTTTTTCTATGAATCGCATATTAATGATATTTCCTTTAATTGAGATGAATAATTTCTTTGTACTTCCTTATAGTTGAACTGATAAATAATGTTTTACTCCTCTTAGTAATATCTTACAATGATTGGCATAATTGATTATGTGGGGTATTTTTTTCCATATTATATATTTTTAGTTTCCTAGGAACTCAGTTTTAATGGTCTGAAAGTTGCTGCATCATTATTTAAGTATGCTTATTACATTATTTTGCTATATTTGTAAAAACAATCTTGCTTGGTCTTTGCAAAGCTTAATCATCTGGAGATTTATTTCAGTAGCATTCACTTGGGGGAAAGAAGATCTGGCAATTTCACGGATATTTTCCAGTAAGTAACATACTTTGTAAAGCTATCTTCCATTTTCCTCTGACATTAGTCTCACTGATGCATTTATTTGCACAGAAGCATTTTCAAAGTCTCCACCAGGTTTTTTGTTTTTTATTTTGGAAACTTACAGAGTCACATATTATATGCAGTATGCTCATCACTCAATTCTGTATATTTTACAGGCTGAGCTGCACATGAAGATTTCGGCAATTTCAGAATCTCATGCAATCATGCTAGTTTAAAAAAAAACAAAAAACAAAAAAAACCCTAAGAGATAGAACTTGTGTCATAGTCCAGTGGTTAAGACTCTATGTGGTCAAAAGATGGAAAAATAAAAATAAATAAATAAGAGAAATGATGGGTCCTAGAATAAAAATGGAAATATGAGATTAAAAATGGAGTAACAGCAGCTTCAATGAGGAAGAAAAGCAAAATACTGAAAATGGATACAATCTGTATCCTTTGCTTCTGCTCAGATACATGTAATCCTCATCTACTGGGGACTCACACTGTTCTGCCCTTACCTGCTGAGTAATTTTGGACAAATGTCTTCACTTCTCTCTGAAATTTAGTTTCTTCATTATAGAGTTGAGATTTTTTTTGAATCTACAATGTTATTGTAAATATGAAAACAATGCACATAAGGAACCTGATACTTAAAACAGCTCTTAGCATATGTTAGATCCTCAACAGGTGGCAGCCATCACTGCCTCTTCCACCTATACTAGTACAATTTCAGCTAGTACTGGTATACTAGTTGCTTTAAAACTTTGATTTCCTTAAACTGTTATACATTTGTTATCTCAAATAACTAAAGTATTTAAAAATATTTTAAAATTTGTGTAAAATTTTAGAGGTTTACAGGATTTGTTTCAAACATCTTTCTTGATCTTTACAAAAAAAAAAAGAAATACTGTGGAACAAACGTGTGATGGTCTCTTTTATAGATGCAGCAAATAGCTTCCAGAGATGATAAGTGGCTTGACCAGAACCTGTATTTTTGTAATGTTGTTGTTGTTGTTGTTTAGTCACTCAGTCACATCCAACTCTGCCACCCCATGGACTGTAGCCTGCCAGGCTCCTCTGTCCATTGAATTTTCCAGAAATGAATCCTGGAGTGGATTGCCATTTCCTTCTCCAGGGGATCTTCCCAATCCAAGAATTGAACTCATGTCTCCTGCATTGCAGGCAGATTCTATACCACTGAGCCACCAGGGAAGTCCTATTTTTATAATTTAATTGAGCACTATTTCCATCATCACTTCCACCATTCATTGCATCACCTCCTCAGGACACTAATTGTCCAGGAAGCCAAACAAGGTCAATGTTAGAAGGGAAACCCTCCCTTACTGTTCTTGGAGTATTCCTCCTTACTTCTTTTGCTTTCATACCCATCAGGCAAATGCCCTTGGAGTTCTAGGAATAACATCTATCCTTCTTGAGGTGAATAACTTAAATGAAATGCATGGAGGCACAAAACACATAATGAAAAGCACTGGTCATAATTCTTCGAGATCATATAGAGACAGATATTGCCTTGAAATTGAGATGCTTTTTGACAACTAGCTCTCCCCCATAGCTTTTGATGATATGCCACATATACCATTATATTCAGATTTTGTCAGTGTAAACTTCATCAACAGGTTTTGGAATTGGGTAGTCCACACCTACAATATGAACGGCTCCAAAATATGTCTTTGAGGGATTTCCCTCATGGTCCAGTGGCTAAGACTCTGTGCTCCCAATGTAGGGAGCCCAAGTTCTATTCCTGGTCAGGGAGCTAAATCCCACATGCAGCAACTAAACCCTGGTAGAGCAAAAAATTAAATAAATGTTTTTAAAGAAGTATATCTTCAATACGCTGAGTCCAGATTTCAGTTTTTGAAGTCATTCCCTTGACTGGCAGTTAGAAGTAGGCAAAAACAAAAAGACAGGGTTCTTGACTGTATCTTTGAGGCTCACAACTCTCGACTTAGCTGGAGAAATAAACAGAGCTCTGCAATGCACAGAAGCCCAACTCTGCTTCTAAAGTCACCCCAACCCCTTGGCCTCTCATGTTTCCAGGGGGTGAAGTTTCCCTCCAGAGAACTGTGAACCAGGTATTTAATGTAACATCTCAAAGACACTGCAAAATCATAAATCTGCTAACTGTTTTCTTCTGGGTTTCTGACAGACAAGGAATTCAGACCGACAATAATACAGATCGAGTAATAAAAATAGCTAATATATCCTTGCTAATGGTGGGCTTCCCGCCACTGGAATTACTGTCCTAAATAAATGCGATTTGAAAATCTGCTAGGCTTCATTTTATTCTGGCTGACTTCCTGCCTTTCCAGAATAGTGATAGAAGTCAAGAGCCAAAAGGGAGAATAGAGCCAAAAAAGAAGGAAAACGCATGTCACGTAGAGATAAAACAGATCAGCTAAACCTACCTTCACTTAAACATTAGATATAAAGGATGGAAAATAGAATCCTCCAACCTTACAGAACAGGCTCAGTCCATTTCAAACAAAAATGGAGAGAAGGCTCAGTATATATGTTCTGTACTATTTAATTCTTTCCTTTAACTTTAAATCTGTAAACAAATAACTATAGAAATTCCTTTTGATCTAAATGAATGTAATCTGACCTGTATTTAGGGTGTAGGCTGTGACACTGAAATGCAAAGCAGCAGCCCTTCTCCCTTTCAAAGGCTCTGGCTTAGCTAGAAGCAAGAGCTTTAACTCAGACTTTTGGTTCTTCCAATAGCACTGTGGGAGAAGGAAATGGCAACCCACTCCAGGGTTCTTGCCTGGAGAATCCCAGGGACGGGGGAGCCTGGTGGGCTGCTGTCTGTGGGGTCACACAGAGTCGGACACGACTGAATTGACTTAGCAGCATAGCACTGTGGCAAATGAAGTAAACCACAATGCAATTATGAGATTCACAGAAAAAAATGTCACACCTCAAATGCGGCCTTCACAAGCCCCTTTGTACTTACTGTTCATGATTGCAAAGGCTCACATTCTAATGGTCAGATGCCACTGGAGCAGAAAGAGTTCTGGGGCTTTTGGCATGTATGCAGCCAGGATTTTTATCTCTACCTTCTGCAATTGGTCAAAATATATTTATTTGGCTCCTAGGGCATTGTTTTACTATAGAGAGATGATATTTTAAACACAAGAAGAGCAAAATTCTGATTGCTTTATGATTTGGTAAAATGGATGGGAAATATAGTGATGACTTCAGAAGTAATATGAAATGAGAGGATATAAAATAAAGTCATTTAGTGGTACTTGTTTTTTTAATTAATTTTTATTGGAGTATAGTTGCTTCACACTCTTCTGCTCTTTTCTGCTGTACAGCAAAGTGAATCCGCTGTATATTTACACATATCCTGTCTTTGTTTATTTCCTTCCCATTTAGGTCACCACAGAGCACTGAGCAGAGCTCCTTGGGCTGCAGTTAGTTCTCTGTGTTACACACAGTAGTGAATCCATGTCAATCTTAGTCTCCCAATTCATCCCACCATCACCCCACTTCCTCCTAGGTGTCCATACGTTTGTTCTCTACGTCTATGTCTCTACTTCTGCTTTGCAAACAAGATCTATACCATTTTTCCAGATCCCACATATATGTGTTAATAAGCAACATTTTTTTTCTTTCTGACTTACTGCACTCTGTATGACAGTCTCTAGGTCTGTCCACATCCCTACAAATGATCCAATTTCGTGTGTGTGCCTGAGTAATTGTATATATGAGTTATAGCCAAACTAGATAGCACACTCAAAAGCAGAGACATTACTTTGCCAACAAAGGTCCGTCTAGTCAAGGCTATGGTTTTTCCTGTGGTCATGTATGGATGTGAGAGTTGGACTGTGAAGAAGGCTGAGCACCGAAGAATTGATGTTTTTGAAGTGTGGTGTTGGAGAAGACTCTTGAGAGTCCCTTGGACTGCAAGGAGATCCAACCAGTCCATTCTAAAGGAGATCAGCCCTGGGATTTCTTTGGAAGGAATGATGCTGAAGCTGAAACTCCATACTTTGGCCATCTCATGCAAAGAGTTGACTCATTGGAAAAGACTCTGATGCTGGGAGGAATTGGGGGCAGGAGGAGAAGGGGACGACCGAGGATGAGATGGCTGCATGGCATCATCTACTCAATGGATGTGAGTCTGAATGAACTCCAGGAGTTGGCGATGGACAGGGAGGCCTGGCGTGCTGCGATTCATGGGGTCGCAAAGACTCAGACACGACTGAGCGACTGAACTGAACTGAATTGTATATATGGGAATGTTTGATAGGTCTGGAGCAGAGCAATTGAGAGCATCCATTTTTGATTTAGAGTCACAGTTTCTAATGTTCCCTGTGTTCTCTCATCTTCCTTCCTGGTATTCACATCCTGCTCCTTTCCACCCACATGCACACATGTTGAAATATTGGAATTCTTCTGAATTTGGTCCTTATGCTTTGTCTTGTCCAGTGTTTCCCAGGTATACTTAGAAGCAACTAGTGTTTATTAAAAACACAGATGACCACTTAACAAACTCTGGAAATTCTTACTCAACAGGTGAGTTAGAGCCTAGGAATATGTACTTTAAATAATTGTCCCAGAATCTCTGTGATCCAACTTCAAGAGTTGAGAAGTACAACTCTGTGCCATCTTACCCATCATTTTGGTATTAAAAATCATCTATATCGTGCGTGGGAGAAGGCAATGGCAACCCACTCCAGTACTCTAGCCTGGAAAATCCCATGGAAGGAGGATCCTTNAATATCTACTCTATGCAAAAGTACATCCTAAAATGTACTGATTATAAGGGAAAGAAGACATACTGTCTGACCTCAAAGAATTGACATGTCTGCTTGAGGGAAAGGAAGTAAACAGAGAGAGGGGGAAAAGAAAAAAAAACTGATGTAAAGGAAGAATATAAGAATCGTGAGGCATTTTACAACAAATGGATGAATGTAGGCACCCCTCCCTCAGACCAGAGATGATTTATGGCATATTTGTGGTTGCAACCAGGGAGGTTCCAGGAGCCAAAGCTTATGTATCAGCTTTTAAAAGCTTGAAGGGAAGAAATGACAAGGTTTCCATGGAGACATTGAGTTTGGCTTCACGATGTCTCATGAAAGTGGTTTCAAGTAAAGCTTTAGTGGTGAAAGCTTGCAAAGGAACTTGAAGGCAAATTTTGGTGTTTGAGATGCAGAAAATAAAAACTCATCAAGGAGGTTTTCTTCTTCTCTTATAAAGTGCACAGTTGTTTTTTTGTTTTGCTTTGTTATTTGCCTCTTTACTTTCTATTGGGTTGTTTTTTTCATATTGTTTTGTAGTTCTTTAAATGTTCTTAATGCTAGACTTTGTTGATTATGAACTGCAAATACTTTCTCTTATTCTAAAGTCAGTCTTTTCGTTTTTTTGCATGGTGCCTTTTAATAAAACTTTATTTTATTCTTAATTAACATGGATTTCTAATGTTAAATTAGTCAGACCTATCTATCTCTTTCTTTGCGTGCTAAGTCATTTCATTCTGTCCAACTCTTTGCAAGCCTGTGGACTGTAGCCCACCAGGCTTATCTGTCCATGGGATTCTCCAGGCACGAATACCGGAGTGGGTTGCCGTGCTCTCCTCCAGGGGATCTTTCTGACCCCGGAGTCAAACCTGTGTCTCTTATATCCCCTGCATCGGTAGGTAGGTTCTTTACCACTAATGCCACCTGGGAAGCCCCAAACTGTGGTAGATCTATACAATGGAATACTATCAGTGATTTTTAAAAAGAGCTATCAAGTTATGAAGAGACATGTAGGAAACTTAAACACATATTGCCAAGTGAAGGAAGCCAGTCTGAAAGGTTAGATACTACATGATTCCACCAAACAACATTTTAGAAAAGGCTCATGGGGAAAGGCTCGTGGTTTTTAATGAAGACAATTAAAAGATTAGTGGTTGCCAATGCTCATATCAAGAGTGAACCTTAATATAAATGATGGATTTCAGTTGATAATAATGTATCAATATTGGCTCATCAAGTATAAGAAATGTACCTTGCTAAGGCAAGCTGTTAGTAAGATGGGAAGCTATAGGTGTTCTAGAATTAGGAGACACACATATACGAGAACTCTCTGAAAACCCCTGGTAATCTCTATTTAATGAAAATGTTTTCCTGAATCACCTTCTAAACTGTTTATTCTTTTTCCACATACATTTGGATTTTCATTCTATATGGATGATATAAAAAAGGATTAGAGTCCTTTTTTTTTTCCTCTTGTATTGATACCTACCTGTCTCATTAAGGAGTTCTGAGTAAGGCAATAAGTCCCACTGAGGCAGCCCCTTGAGAAGATGGTCCCTGGGTCCAGGGAAGGCAGAGCTGAAACAGAAAATAATCGTACAGAACAGGGAAACGTGCCTGTGCCCCATGGCATTATGGATGCCAAGAATGAGACAGAATTAAGAGACATTTCAAGGACTCCCCTGGTGGCCCAGTGGCTAAGACTTCATGCTCCTGATGCAAGGGGCCTGGGTTCATTCCTGGTCAGGGAACTAGAACCCACATGCCACAACTAAAAATATCCCGCATGCTGCAAGGATGTCAAAGAAATTTTTTTTTTTTTAAGAGAAACATTTCAAAGAAAGCACTAGTAAGTGTGGAAAGTGGTTGTATTTGTGGCTTAGGAGGAGGGAGGAGGCACCAAAGGCTCACTAGGAATCTGCACTCATACTACAGTTAATATTTTCATGTGGAGATACATTCACAATATAGTTTAAATGATTTTTACAGTTCAGTTATGTTCAGTTTCACCCTCTGAATAGTCTTTGTCTTCAGAAGAGTAAAATGTTGTTCAGACCATTATTTTTAAGGAAAGCCAAGACATGCATATACTTTATTGTTCTTGTCCTTAAGCAAAATAACATTTCCCAACAGAAGCAAAAGTCCTGTGTTGGGTTGAATTTCTGAATTCACAAAACTGCCATTTTAAGTTCATCTTTGTGCCAATCTACAAATAAAAATTACAATAATACACTCATCATAATTGGAGGAAGATAAATGGTATATCATTTTTTAAAGCAATAAGCTGAAAAATTCAAAACACCACTAACTAGGTGCTAGATAGCACCCTTTTTTTTTTTTTACTACCATTGTGGTTCAGGGTCTCATATTAAATCTTTTATCCCCTGGGTATCTATTAGGATAGCTCCTTCTTGAGGAACTGCATCACAATTTTTTATGTGACTTTAGTATGCAGGTCAGTATCTTATGTGACAATCAGTACACATTGCTCTGAATGGTATTGTACAGATCAGTCATACCTTAGGTATTAAAGCAATGGGAAGATCACCATTGGAATAGAATTGTGAGAACTTTTAAATGAAGATTCTTAATTTAGTATTTTTAAAAGAGCTTGTATACTGCAAAGGAAACTCTCAACAAAATAAAAAGTCAACCTACAGAATGGGATAAAGTATTTGCAAACCATATACCTGATAAGGAGCTAATACCCCAAATATATAAAGAAGCCTTGCAACTTGATAGCACATACACACACCAAAAAAACAAACAAACAAAAAACTTTAAAAATATATAGTAACCCGCATATGACTATATAAACAGAATGTTTCATCATGATAGAGTAAGAACGACATTAGTTTTGAAGTCAGAAGTTATACATTGAGGAGCTTGTATATTTATTTCTAGCTGGGTGAGCCTATTCAAGTCACTAACCTGAAACTCAGTTTCCAAGTCTTTGAAATAGGTAAAATAACCCTTCACTTTCCTGTCTTGCTGAGGTATTTAAGCAGCAAATTAACTTTTCTGGGAGAGAGGGATTCTGTAGAGTGTAATACTATACAGACATATTTTATTAACTATTATTTAAGCTGTTTTGCAACTAGATAAGAGTACAAACTTGTTAGAAAAATATTCAAGAAGAGTCAGTTATCAACAATGCCATATCAGCCTGGAGGGCCTGAATGTTTTCTCAAAGGAATAGCCCTGGCCAGAACTATTTAATAACATTTTTAATGGCAGATGAATTTGGGAGGAGCTCATTAAATTACTAGTGGCACCAAGTTGAGTGGGAGCTTAGCCACATGGAGTAGATAATTACAACTTTCAATGACCTTGAAAAATAGACAAAAACAATGAGAATAAAAATGTAACCAGGACAAGTAAAAGGGGAAAGCAAACTGCACAGAAATGATGATAAAGACCTGGTTACAGGCAAAGACAACATAAACAGAGGACGGGATTATAGAGGATCATATATGAGTCATCAATGCCATGTTAATGTTTAAAAATGTGTTGATAATAAACTGGAATAAATAGGATTCTAGCATGTGGGAGTTCCTAGACAGTCTTCCCACCAGCCCTAGGACTTTATCATTTTGGAAAGACTTATCAAACACCTCCTGGATGCAAGGCATAGAAATGTAGAAAAATGTGTCTGATTTGAGGTCTTAAAAATGAAGAATGGACTTCCTGGATGGGATCCCAAAGAGAAGGAGCAAAATGATTCATAGTTCACAAAATAAAGTCTCTGGGTGGAAGTTAAAAGGATTAGGTTTATTTAGAACTGGGAAGAGAAAACAGAGATGCGGGGGTGAGGTGTGATTAATAAGTATCTGAAATGACAAGAAAGAATGTATAGCGAGAATAGGAGAAAAGCACTGAATCTGCCACAAGACGGGTTTGTCTTGAACAAGACCAGGAAGCTGCCTGTCTGAGAATCAATGGAAGAGCATCATTTTACCAAAGAGAAAGAAACCTGCTGTTAACAGTATCCTGGACAATTGTGTGTCAGTAAATGCTCTTCCGTGTCGCTAGTAATGAAGTCTCCCTTTGTTGAAATTTCCTGTTGCACATAATTTTTTCCCTGCTTCAATCTGTGAATTCTTTGGTGCTTTCAATATCTATTCTGTTTTTCTTTTCTGTTTTTCCACCATACTCTATTCTGTTATCCAAGCTAGATGCCCAAGAGTTATCCTTGATCTGCCTCCCACGTTACTCCAAACACTCAGTTAAACAGTCAACATGAAGCCTGGCTTTTATTATCTCCTAAATTCCTATTAAAATATTTTTGAGATTTTTTTAACTGAAGTTCCATTCTGAAGGAGATCATCCCTGGGATTTCTTTGGAAGGACTGATGCTAAAGCTGAAACTCCAGTACTTTGGCCACCTATGTGAAGAGTTGACTCATTGGAAAAGCCTCTAATGCTGGGAGGGATTGGGGGCAGGAGGAGAAGGGGACAACAGAGGATGAAATGGCTGGATGGCATCACTGACTTGATGAACATGAATCTGAGTGAACTCTGGGAGTCGGTGATGGACAGGGAGGTCTGGCGGGCTGCGATTCAGGGGATCGCAAAGAGTCGGACACGACTGAGCGACTGAACTGAACTGAATTGATAGTTAATTTACAACATAGTGTTAATTTCAAGTGTACCACAAAGTGATTCAGTTATACATATACATATATTCTTTTTTAATTAATTATTTTTTAGATGAGATATAACTGTTTTAAGATGTTGAGTTGGTTTCTGCTGTACGTATACACATATTCCTTCCTTCTTCAGCCTCCTTCTCACCCCCCTCAACCTACCCCTCTAGGTCATCACAGAGCACTGAGCTGAGCTCCTTGTGCTTTTCACATTCTTTTTCAGTATAGATTATTGCAAGATATTGAGTACAGTTCCTTGTGCTATGCAGTAGGTCTTTGTTGATTATATGTTTTATACATAGTAGTGTGTATATGTTAATTTCAATCTCCTTATTTTCTCTCCACTCCCCCACTATCCCCTTTTGTAACTGTAAGTTTGTTTTCTGTCTGTGAGTCTCTTTCTGTTTTGTAAATAAATTCACTTGCATCATTTCTTTAGATTCCACATATAAGTGATATCATATGATATTTGTTTTTCTCTGACTTTCTTCACTTAATATGATGATCTCTAGGTCCATCCATGTTGCCGCAAATGACATTATCTTATTCTTTTTTATGGCTGAGTAATATTTTGTTGTATATATTTACCATATATTCTTTATCAGTTCTTCTGTCAATGGACATTTATGTTGCTTCCACATCTTTGCTATTGTAGGTAGTGCTGTTATGAAAACTGGAGTGCATATATCTTTTTGACTTAGAGTTTTCTTCTATATACACCCAGTAGGGAAATTGCTGGAACATATGACAACTCTATTTTTCAGTTTTTCAAGGACTTTCCATACTGTTTTCCATAGTGGCTGCACCAATTCACATTTCCACCAACAGTGCAGGTGGGTTCTTTTTTCTCCACACCCTCTCCAGCCTTCATTATTTGCAGACTTTTTAACGATGGCCATTCTGATCAGTGTGAGGTGCCCTATGAGTTTTTATCTTCTCTCCATCAGCATCACTGACTCTATGGACATTGAATTTAAGCAAACTTGGCGAGATGGTGAAGGACAGGGGAGCCTGGCATGCTGCAGTCCATGAGGTCACAAAGAGTCAGATATGACTGAGTAACTGATCAACAAACAACAATCACCAGCACTAAGAGTCTTGAGGTTCTTATCCAACTGTCTCCTAACTTGTATGTGTGTGTATAGCTGGGTCCTTTCAAACTCGTCTTCCATCCAGATAGCCTAGTGATACATCTGAAATGTATCGATCTGAGTTACTAAACAGTCTTCCCACTCTACTCCAGATGTGTCATTCTGAAAAACAGTCCAGCATGCATGGTGTAGCTGTAAAGAACTATATCTGATTAGAAGCCTTAAACTCAGATATGGACCCTTAAAAGGATCCCACAAGAAGCAGCAAGATTTTTCAGTTGCTCCTCAGGTCTAAAATATTAAGTCCAAGCTTCTTACCACTCAAGCTTCCCCTTGTTCTGGCCCCTTCTCCTCAGTTCTTGCTTGTATTTTCCTTTAAATATGTTTTTCTCATCCCCTGCTTTTGTTTCTGTGACCTCTCAGGCTGGAAGGTTCTTCCCCTTTTCTTTGCCAGGCTATCTCCTCGCAGCCCCTGCCCAAAACACCTTCCCTCACCCCTTGAGTTAAGTGCTGTCAGAGTTCTCCTGATCTCCACTATTGTTATCTTTTTGTTGTTGTTATTCTTGTTCAGTCATTCAGTCGTGTCCAACTCTTTGCAACCCCATGGACTGAAACATGCCAGTTTTCCCCGTCCTTCATCTCCCAGAGCTTGCTCAAACTCACCTCCAGTGGCAATGCCATCCAACCATCTCGTCCTCTGATGTCCCCTTCTCCTCCTGCCCTCAGTCTTGTTTAAGTGACCATCTCCCCAGGATGAGTGAGTGCTTTGAGAATAACTCTTAAGACTCATTCTCTGGGTCTCTTAGCCTTTCTCACAGCTCCTTAAAAGTGAATCTAGGATGAACTTTTAAAAATTAAAAAAAAGATCAACAAATGAATGAGATCACCTATGTACTTCATTGCTCTTCTGTAAGGCATTATTATAACATCCTATACATTCTAGTAGAACCACAATATCTTTCTATAAGTGATCATGGAGCCTTAATGAACTTCGTATATGTCTGCTAGATTGCATGAAGCACCTTTTATTTTAGCCAGTCTAAAGGGGGCTTGAATAAATGATTTAAAATGCAACAGTTAGCGTTCCTGAATGCGAAGACAAAGACGAAGCCAAAACCAGGATGTGTACAACAAGATGTTTTGTTCATCTTGATTAAAGAGTTACTTAGAGATGGAACTTGAGAAATGTTGGAAACTGTGCAAAATTGAAGTTGTAAAATTGGTTTATTATGAATAATCTTAAGAGAAGCAATTCTTTTTCATTTGCTACAAAGGGCAAAGTCTTGTGCTTTAGTCTTTTTAGGCTGCTAAAACAGACTACCATAGACTGGGTCATTTATAAACAACAGAAATTTATTTCTTACAGTTCTAGAGGCTAGAAAGGCCAGGATCAAGGTAATGGCTGATTAAGTGTCTGGTAAGAACCCACTTCCTGGTTCATAGACATCCGTTCTCTTGCTGTGCCCTTACGTGATAAAAAGGGCAAAAGAGCTCTCTGAGCTCTCTTTTCTAACAGCACTGATCCTATCCATATGGGCTCCACCCTAAGGACCTAATCACCTCTCAAAGGTCCCACCTCTTCATACCATCACATCAGGGATTAAGGTTTCAACCTATGAATTTGAGGGGACACAGATATTCATTCTGTATCATCCTGTATCACCTGACCTCCACCCGCCTCTCCATCACTGCCTGAGGGCAAGTCATGCCTGCACTGGGTGTTCAACAAAGTGGTGACGGTGGGACCGCCCTGGTGGTCCAGTGGATAAGACTGCATGCTTCCACTGTAGCGGACGCAGTTTCAATCCCTGGTTGAGGAACTAAGATCCCACATGCCACGTGGTTCAGCCAAAAAAGAAAAAGGTGGTGATGGGGTTGAGATGCAGGTCCACACTGGACTCAACAATCCATGTGTGCTGGTGCTCTTCGCAGGCGGCTTGAGGAAGGGAGCACAGGGGCCTTGGGGTGGTGAGCTAGACTCTGACCCACTGCCCGTCCTGCCCTGAAGTCACTGAGCCTTCTCTCAGTCCTACTGCAACCCTTCACATGCACCACCCCTCTGCTGGGTGGGCTGCCATCCTCTTCAGCTCATTGTTCACATTTCAGTGTGATCCCCCTGTTCGCTGGGAAAATCTAATTTCTGTGACAAGGATAGCTCACCCCATAGTCAGGAGGCTTTCCCACAATGGCAAACCTCCTTTTGACATTTCTAGGTTTACAACTGTATAATCCCTGCGTTAACAGCTCCCCTCCTATACTGCATGCTCCCGGAAGTGGAGAATGGGCATCTGTATTGATTATTATGGTATCCCCAGAACACATGGGATATGTTAAATAAATACTTGTGAAATGAATACGTTAATTTACACAGAGCACACAGAGGTACAAAATAAATGCTGTTCAATAAAAGAATTGCTCTAGGGAACTTCCAGGGGCTCCAGGTGATCCAGTGGTTAAGATTTCTCCTTCCAATACATGGGGTGTGGGTTCGATTCTTGGTCTGGGAACTAAGATCCCACATGCCTCACAGAAGAAAAACCAAAGCATAAAACAGAAGCAGTATAGTAACAAATTCAACAAAGATTTTTTAAATGGTCCTCATTAAAAAAAAAAAAAAAAAAACTTAAAAAAAATGTTCTCTTGCACTCCCAAACAATTTAGCTGATAACTTAAAATAATAAAATCAAGTATAATAGCCTAATTTACCCCACATTTTGGACCTGATTGGTTCTTACTTGAATTTTGGTTGTTTCATTGTTTCTTAAATATAAGCTATTTTCACTCCTAAAGTCTGGCATTAGAGGAATAGATCAATACTTGATTTTAGCATCCTGTAAGTCAGAAATATGAAGGTTAGTTAGCTCCTTTAGTCATCTCTCAAGTCAGTGAATGTTGAACACATGTTTTTGATACAATTATCAGGAATAAAAAAATACATGTAATGCTTATTAAATAATGAGGATAATATGAAGTTTCAATAATGCAGACAGGTTGATTATAACTGTAAACCACATGCTTATAGACTTTGGACTTTTACAGCTTTTAATTTATCAAAGGAAATAATTAGCACGCTTTGTGGCAGCCAGCGATGGAATTTATTCATTTGGAAGGCCATGGGTTTCCTGTCATTAAAACTACATCATGTCCTTCCTTTTCTATTAAACTTCCACTGAGGGCAGTAAGAAGTCACCAAAAGGAAATGAAGAGTTTTTTTGGCAATGTTCTTGTACAATGATTTAATACTCTTAGAAGATAGCAAACCCATAATGTATGCCAACAAGTGTATTATGCAGAACAAGGCCCCCAATTACCACATTATTTCCTTTATTTGAAGTTTTATTTGTGACTCAATTAACTGTGATTTGCAAAGTTGCATCAATAATTTTTTTTCTTTTTTTGCAGATTAATGTATTTTTTGGCTTACATTAGCAATGTTTCTCTGCAGCAAGGGAATATTTTTAGATTACACAGAAGCACTGTGTACAGATTTATATGTCAAAGGATATTACTTTTCTCTCCGGATGATCCATGGCATCTCATTACACATAGAGTCATTGTACTTAAAGCTCACACACATTTCTTTTTCCTCACTGAAGGTTTTCTGAACAAGATAAACTGTAAATTATTATCTTTTCTTCTGCTTAAATAGTCACTAAGTTTTGATCTTGACTTAGTTCCAGATGTGAGAACCACAGCTCCTAATGAAGTGTGTCCGAGTTTGGGAAGATTGAAATGAAATGCTTGTGTTCCTAAAGTCTACACTGGACCTGATGGAGAGTCTGAACTAGCTTCTCACCCTCAGAAGTAGATGCTCTTTGAGGCCACAATCAAGGTTCACTTATAGTTTTCTGACAAAGGCTGTACGAGTGAAGGGAATTCACATAAGAGGTGAAGGATCTGTTTGACCAGATTCTGAACAAGCACTTGGTGAATACGTTTCAGACAGGTTTACACAGTCCTTTTACATGACATACGCTAAGAAACAAAATGCCTCCAGTTCTTAAAAATCACAGAAATATGTAAAATCCCACACTGAAAACTCTCAGTTNGTGTAGGGAATAGAAAAGCTTCCTAAGAGTTTTAGTACAAATATTATTATAATATGGTATAATATAATATATATGTTATTTTTACAATAACCACTAGCTTTGTAAATCTGATTAAAAAATGAATTGGTATGCTAGAATATTACAGTGTTTATCTGAATTATTCAGTGTTGACATTTTTTTCTCCCTGAATACTGACACATAGAACTCAATGTTCTAAAAATGTGTAAAATATTTAAAAGATGGAATTCAGAGTCCTTTTCACATAAATTGTTTTGTCCCCCAGTTCCTAAAGCATGCTGTGTATCTGTTCTTAAAGAAAAAGAAAAATAATCCCTCATCAATTATGGTTAAGGATCCCCAAACTGAAACACATGTGGGTGAATGCCATTCAAGTCACCAGCCCACACCAGTCTGCTGGTGGGGGAGGGAAGGAAAAAGAGGAGATAAATGGCCTACATGATTGATTTCAACTAAGACTAAAATCTTGGAGGACAATTACTGGATTTACTCACTGTTTGTTTTTGCGACATTTCGGAAATTGGCAAAAAAAAAATTTACAAAGTTGAAGAGGCGTTTGCAGGCTAAGAAATTGATCTTTTTTACGTAAGTGATTTTTTTAACCCAAAACTTCATTTTCTTAATTTATTTTTGCTGGTACCAAGCATTGGAAATCATCCATAGGAAATTATCAACCATGAAATTAACAATGTGGTGATGAAAATATCGTTCAGTGCATGTATCCTAAATACATATATGTGTAGATTTTAAAGCTCTGGTATAATTTAAAGTGTTCTTTACATTATCTGAGCCACTCTATATTTACTTTTTATTATCTGACACATTTCTTTTTTAAAAAGAGGAAATTCTTTCCATTTTGCTCAAAGAGAGGTAGGTATTACATTTAATTAATGTATCAACTTCTCTTTCTCCTGTAACTGACAAATGTTAAATGCCTTATCAGTCTGGCACCAAAAATGATGTTGTCTCAAGGTTTCCCAGACTGCCTTGTCTGAAAAGGTCCGTGAAATGCTTTAATGATCATATATTAGGTGGGAACTTTAACCTTCTTTGTACCAGGTCAATTGAGTAGGTAATTGGAAAAGTCAGTTCCACTTGTAATCCATTCAAAAGGAAACTTAGTGGTCTTCAGTCATAAAAATAGTGCAGGGTTGTGTAGAAAAACAAGACAACACAGTAATTCTGGACGTAGCATTAAGTTAAATGTTTGAAACAACAAAAAGCATAGATCAAACCAAAAACTTCTTATGAATTTTGGAAAATTGTTTTTCATCTGAATATGGGAGAAATCAAACGTAATTGAAAATTAATACAAATAATAGTTACTGAGAAGGGCTTCCCTGGTGGCCCAGTGGTTACGAATCTACCTTGCAATGCAAGGGACACCGGTTCAATCACCGGTCCAGGAAGATCCCATGCCATGGAGCAACTAAGCCCATGTGCCACAACTACTGAGCCTATGCGCTAGAGCACAAGAGCTGTAGCTACTGAGTCCACTCACTGCAAGCCCGCTGAAGCCCATAAGCCCTAGAGGCTGCGCTCTGCCAGAAGAGAAGCCACCAGGATAGGAAGCCGAGTTACCCCCTCTCTCCTCAACTAGAGAAAGCCCAAACAGCGGTGAAGACCTGCCACAGCCGAAGAATAAAACAAATACTGAGAGCTGATCAGGTGCTTGGCATGGTGTTCAGCTTTTCACACACACACACAAAAGCATCACGTTTAACTCTCACAAGAATCTGTAAGGAAGTATCCTTAGGACCACATAACAAGCTAAGGCTGTCCATAAACCTGCTGGGGACCAGACTCTATTGTCAGCTGCTTCACTTATCACTATCACTTACGAGTTATGCAGCCTTGGGCATATTAATTCTCCTCTCAGGGTGCAAGTTTTCCCATCCTGAAAATGACATCAGCACTTGCCTGATAGAAGCTTCCCAGGTATCTCAGTGGTAAAGAACCCACCTACAATGCAGGAGACACAGGAGATGTGAGTTGGATCCCTGGGTCGGGAAGATACCCTGGAGAAGGGAATGGCAACCCACTCCAGTATTCTTGCCTGGAGAAGTCCATGGACAGAGGACCCTGGTGGGCTAGAGTTCATGGGATCGCAAAGAGTTGGACACAACAGGGCACGCGTGCACCTGCCTGGTAAAGATATTGTTAGTAGACACAATGGTTGGCATACGGATGTCTTATCGAGGCACTCTGCTGTATTATTTTACAGATAAGGAGAAAAAGATTAGAAGAGGGTTTAATGTACCCCAGATAGCAGAGTTAAGTGACAGAACAGACTTCTGAACTTCTGTGTCCTCCAGGGCCCTAGAAATTATTTAGAAAAACATATACCTATCATTATATATAACATACATGATAATGTTTTAAATATGTGGAAAGAGCTGTCTTAGTTCTGGCTTTTATAACAAATTATCAGAGACAGAGTGGCTTAAATGACAGAAATTTATTTTTCAGCAATTCTGGAAGCATGGAAGTCCAAGATCGAAGTGCTGACCAGTTTGGTTCCTGGTGAGAGCAATCTTCTGGTTTGCAAACTGCTGTCTTCTCATATCCCGACACGCCAGAGAGCAGAGAGAGAGGAAGCAAGCTTTTCTTATAAGGGCACTAAACCCAGCAAGAGGGCTCCACCCACTTGATCTCTTACCACCCCCAACAAAGACCTGTCTCCAAATACCATCACATGGGATATTAGGGTCTCACCACATGAACTTTGGAAGGGCACAAACATTCCATCCACAGCAGACAAATGCAGACTTCTTATGTTATTCTATCAGATGGTAATAAATATTTTTCTGTTAATAGCAAAAGCATTTAGATTCCACAGTCTTTCATGTATTCTGTCTATGATGAGATCTGTTTTCAAATATTGGACAATTGAGAATATTTTCTATAAGCTGAAGTGTCTATAATATGTACCAGTTTTCATGTTCTTCAGTAAATGTGAACTATCCTGGGTGACCATTGCCATAGATCTTGGAATATAACTCTGGACTATGTAATAATTAAGCTTACCTAGATCTTGTGGGCAAACAGACTTTAGATTTGCCTCTGAGTAGGGTACCCCACTTGCTGAATAGTGCTCACCACTTTCACTTATTTGTCAAGCATTTATTGAGAATGCATTAGGTGCACAGTCTCTGTTGTAGCCATCAAAGAAACAAAAGCAACCACACCATACCTCAAATAGACTGACCATGAAATTGGAGGAAAAGCTGGAAGGAGTTATTTACACATTTCTTATCAAAACCCTTGTCTTATTAGCTTCTTCTACCCTACATATTCAAAGGATACATATACAAAAGTATATTTTGAAATTGATTTGCTGGCCATTCCCCAAGAACATGGGTAAAGAATGCATGTTGTTATATAAATAACAATGGGAAATATTAACTTGTGTGTTCTCCCAACATTCCCCACCCTACCCAATCCAGAAAGCTAGAATATTTCCCCTTTGTGTCTTAAAGAAGAGAACCCAATAGAATGTAAAGAACAAAACAAGTTGATTCTTTACTTTTGAGCTTCAAAAGCTGAGTTCTTATCTTATGTAATACATGGCGCCCACATGTCTGGAAACATAGATAATATTATATCATACTTTTGCAGATTGAAAATGTATTCAATGATATTATGCAGAAGTTGCCTAAGTTTCTAAACTTTATGGAAACTTTGGGGATTTAGAAGATTGTTGACTAAGCTCAATTTGTCCCCTTGCCTTAGGAGAAAAAATTTCCCTGGATGAGGCTGAGGAGAAGTCCAGCTGAAAATAAAATAGATGTTGAGAAGGATCTGAGAGATATGGGCGTAGGGGAGACTTATGCTTAAATTTTCAGGAGAAGCCAGGAGAGGGGGCAGGATGCAAGTGGTAAGAACCACCAAATCCAAGCTTATCATGGGATGAAAGCATCAATGAGATGATATGCTGAGGTCAGGAACACTTCATACTGTTCTGCAGAAGCAACCATGGAAGGGCAGGGTAGGATGAACTCAAGAGTCTGAACTGAACTTATTAAGAGAAAAAAACATCAGAATGTGGTGAATTTACTTGAGTTGATCAGAATATCAGAATACATCACATTGAATTTATTTGAGTTTCACTGATTCATGAATTGATCAAGATTTAGTTTCTGCCATAAGGTTAGATAGTTGGAATATGTTGTTCTCTTGTATTAATAGAAAAAAATACAGTTAGTTTTTACATAACTGAGTTTTTTATCTGAAATTGCAGACCCACAACATGTAGGAAGAATCACGCTATCCCTCACAAGGCACTTAGAGCTGAATAATGAAGAGATCTACAATAAAATGAAGAACTCGTAAGAATCTTAAAGGAGAACAAGGTATCTGCTGATGCTGAAAGTCCTAAGTTTAAAAATAAAGGTGAATACTGACACAAGTATACACACATTTTGTTGATGGTATAAATTAGTACAAACTCCCACAGTAATTCCACTTCTGAGGATTTATTCTAAGTAAATAATACAAAAATATATTCAGATCTGTACATAGGAAGATGTTCATTATAGTGTTATTTACAATGCTATACAATTTAAGCAATCTGAATATTCAACACCAGCAACAGAGAAGGGTAGAGATAAAGGCCATGGTTCTGGAGTTAAATCAGAGGTAGGGTGGGGGTGGAATCCAAGCAAACCTACTGATGCAAGTGAGTGACAGGAGACCCCAAAAGAGTGCCCAAAAGTGTGCATTGATGAGCCATAATTTGGAAGCTCAATACAGCTATTTGTGGAAGCCCCAATAAGTTCAGTTCTCAAACTCCTAACTGGAAAGAGGAACATTCATCCATCACATTCCTACCCTGACACTCAAGATAATTGGAAAGGATCATTTCAGGGCTACACACAAAATTTTGAGACAACTTGGAAATTATATCCTAAAGTTTCACATGTTATTAACATTCTTGATGAAAGCCTCCCATCCCTCTAACAGACAGTACATTTTTGTTGTCAAGTAAATGCATCAGCAATCTTGTGTGTCTCATATTCTGCATTCACCTAATCCATCAATTAACAAGACATGCTTAAAGTGTTCAGAGGCAATCAAGAGTGGTCCTCAGCCCAGTGTGGTCCAGTCAGGCTGATGTGCAGCCGCCCCCGCTGGAGGCCCTGCCCAGACTGCGTCCACTCAGTGCCTGAGGTATAGACACACTGCCCTATTTGTTTTGGCAATAATTGTCTCCCTGCCCTGTAAAAGGCCTGAAAATTACTTCTGTGTTTAGAAACAAGATTGCTCGGTTGAGGCTGCTGGTCAGAATCTCACCTCTTTATAGAAGTCTGTTATTCCCAGAACTGTTTCCTAACTTAGGCTTTTGTGATGTTTGGTTGATGAAAAGGCACTTGTTAGAAAAGTACAAGGACCCTTGGCAAGAGTGTCTGGGGGCCCACCACGGCTACTCCCAAGAGGATTATTAATTGTGGAGTTTTATCACTTACTACTCTAGGTAAACATCATGATAGATTCAAGTTTATATAAAGTTTTGATTGAGTAACAGGGACACTTTTGGGTTTTTTTGCAGTGGCCAAGTGAGGTTTATCCTTGGAATGCAAAGCTGGTGCAATAAAACAAGCTGATATCAACTTTTGCTTATCAATTCATATAATTCACCATGTTAATACACTAAAAGATAAACCACATGATCATATTAAGTAATGCAGAAAAGGCATTTGACAAAAATGCCTTTTTAAAAGGCATTTCACAGAACTCTCAGAAAAATAGAAAGGAAGATTTCCTCAACTTTATAAAGAGTGTCTACAAAATAGCTATAGGTAGCATTATATTTGGACTTCCCTGGTGGTTCAGTGGATAAAGAATGCACCTGTAATGCAGGAGACATAGGAGATGCAGGTTTGATTCCTGGTCAGGAAGATTCCCTGGAGAAGGAAATGGCAACCCATTCCAGTATTCCTATGTGGAAAGTCCCATGGACAGAGGAGACAAGTGGGCTACAGTCAATGGGATCATAACGAATTGGACACGACTGAAGTGACTGAGCAGAAGTAGCATTATATTTATGGTAAAAAACTAATGTTTTGCTCCTAATGTTAGAAACAAGGTAAGGATGTCTGTTCTCACTACTCCTTTTGTTGTTGCTGTTAACTGGAGGATAATTGCTTTGCAATACTGTGTTAGTTTCTGCTGTACAGCAATGTGACTCAGCTATAAGTATACATGTATCCCCTCCAAGAGGGACATTTAATTGTTAAAGTAGATTTCCAACCAATATACGGAAAATAAATCAATAAACTCACAATTGTTAGCTGCATAGATGGAAAGGAAAAGGTGGCCATTCAAGCTCAGTAGATATCTCTGTGCACTTGAAGAAGATGTTTCCTGACCATCCATGCCTGGGCCCCTCTTTATACACACAGGAAAACCACCCAAATATTCATGAGCCCCCACAGCAGCTAGGTTCCAGAAGTCTTCATGGACATTGGGGCCATACTTCCTAGTCCACACTCAACATCACCAGCATATTACTACTTGGATTCTCTGTAAATATTTCCCATTAATTTAATCTAAGCCCAGACTCTTAAAACCCCAGATAGCTAGTTCACTATTTACATTAACCATATGCTCTCTGGCTTCACACACCACGAAGTCACCTCTGTTATTCAGTGAGGTGAAATCCACAAGACAGTTGTATACACAGACTGACGGTGGAGATTTTATGTTTTATCACGACTAACTTGGGTTTATTGTTCCTTTAAGTTATGATGAATAAGAATCCTATTCGAGACCTTAGAAAGAAGATCTGTCTCCCCAAAGAAATTCTTAGCAGACTCATGTTAAGATTCATGCCAAAATTAAACCCCCCTAGATTTGTTTAAATTTTAAAATGAAAAATGCAATGCATTTTTTATGGTGCTGTCCCTCTTGTCACCACGAAACCTCCTCCTCATACTGTGCCCCTCATCTCAGTCAATAGCAGCCCTCCTCTTCCAGCAACTCGGGCCCAAGTCCATGGGATTATCCTGGACTTCCCCGCCCAATACATCAGTCAGCCCTGTTGACTCTTCCTTCCAAATCCGTCTTGAGTCTGACTGCTTCTTACCACCTCTGCTGCTGCTGCTGTGACCTCAACCACCCTGGTCTTCCATCTGGATTATTTTCAGTAGCCTCTGACCTGGACTTCCTGCCCCCACCCCTTTCTCTTCGTTCTCCCTTTGAGCAGGTCATGTCCCCACTCCACCATTTAAGAAAAAGTCAAAGACGTGAATATGGCTCCCATCGGCTCTCTGACATTATCTCCATCAGCTCAAGCTCATTCTCCTCCAGCCATATTGCTATTCCTTCAGCACATCAAACATTCTCCCCCAGGGCTTTTTCCACACTGTTCACTCTGTCTGCAATGCCCAGCCTCCAGAAGATCACGTGACTTCCTTTCTTACTTTCTTGGTTCTCTTCCCAAGTGTGATCTCACCAAAAGAAGCCAAATCACCACCCTGTGTAAAATGGCTACTACCTTCGCCAACCTCACATTCTCTCACCTTGCTCAGCTTTATTTTTCTTCATGGCGCTTATCACCCTGGACATATTAATATTCATTTGCTGATTGTATGTCTCCTCCATTACCTGGCTAATGGTAGGCACTCTTCTTTCTTGAGTAACTGGTGATGATAACAATAATAATAAAGATTGGTTTGGCACTGGATTTCCTACAAATAAGTAGAAAAAGAAGTACGGCATCTTCAACATAATAGCCCATCATAGAAAACAAGGGCTTCTATAAAAGCACAAAACAAAAATAAGCTACACTAATTAGCTGAATTTTAAGCCTAAAGGAATGCAATTAATTTTTACATTTGGTAAATTTATTTAACTCAAAATAAATCCATATATCTCCAACAAATATTGAACATCAGGGCAAATTTGAACCCAACAGTCCCTTTACTTGTCTTACATCTCGGTGGTGAAATCTGCTGAGACTTTGAAAAGACTTTTATCTCTCATAAGAGAATGTGAGAGGTTGTCCTTGCCATTAGTATGTCCATTGTCCATGTCCTTGCCATTAGTATGTCCATGTCTAGTATTTCTCTACTAGAGCAGACGACATGTTTTCTTTCCATTTTATGCACCTTTTCACTCCTGGCACAAACCAAACCAAGAAAATGGGAATTTGAGGCTGCCCAGTCAAGGGAAAGATTCCAACCAAAATGTAACAGAGGATGTCACCAGTGAGAGGTGAGACTTAAAAGATCTTTGGAAAATACAAAGATTTTAATTGAGAGTTTCCAAATGCTGTAGCCAGGCAGAAGGCAAAAATCAGGAAAACTAAGCTCTGTCAAAGTCTTAAGCCATACGAACATGAGGCATGTTTCATCTTTACCTTATTTATCAAACATATTTCTGGTATAGGACTTAAAAGATGACAAAAAGACATGCTCTCCATCAACATACTTACATTATCATGTGTAAAATGGAGAGCTGGTGAGAAGTTGCTAAATAACGCAGGGAGCCCAGCCTGGCACTCTGTGATGACCTGGGGGGGGTGAGATAGGGTGGGGAGTGGGAGGGAGGTTCAGGAGGGAGGTGATATATGTATAATTATGGCTGATTTGTGTTGTTCTGTGGCTGAAACCAACACAACATTGTAAAGCAATTTTCCTTCCATTAAAAAAAAAAATCACATGTTTGGAAAGAGACAGACATCGTTACATAAAATAATGAGTTCTCAGTTTTATAGTAGAATACAGGAGGAGAATGTAACCCAGACAAGGCTTTGGCATAACAACGAACGGACTTATATCTGAAACCAGTTTTACATTTAGCTGTGATATATTAGACTGATTACTTAAGTTCCCTCAAATTTTGGTTTCCTTCTGATAGAGGAGGGAAAAGACTAAAATACATACTATGTGCTGGGCACTTCTGTTTCTTCCCAGGAACTGCCCACTGCTGATATTTATGTTGAGTCATCAATATTACATTTCTTGACTTTACAGGGTACAGCCAATATCCCTAGATCCATCGGGAGAAATACCTATATACAGAAACACCTCTCAAACCAGGACTTATATAATCAGCCACTGTGTAAAATGCTTCCCCATGGAGTGAACCCTGGTGTGAAACAAACCAGTTGTGAGCCAGAGAAGATAGAAAAATGAGGAAAAGCATTCACTATGCCACGTTTTAGTGAGATCATTTACCTCTAAAATCCTTTACAGTCCTTCCAAGGAGCAAGCATCTTTTACTTCTTGGCGGCAGATGTTTTTCCTATAAGCGTCCATATAGGCAAAGCTATGGATTGTCCAATAGTCATGTACAGATGTGAGCATTGGGTCATAAAGAAGGCTGAGCACTAAAGAACTGATGCTTTCAAATTGTGATGCTGGAGAAGACTCTTGAGAGTCCTTGGGACTGCAAGAAGATCAAACCAGTCAATCATAAAGGAAATTAACTCTGAACATTCATTGAAAGGACTGATGCAAAAGCTGAAGCTCCATTACTTTGGCCACCAGATGTGAAGAGCTGACTCACTGGAAAAGACACTGATGCTGGGAAAGATTGAAAGGAGGTGACATGGTTAAATAGCATCACCAATCAATGGACAGTATTTTGAGAAAACTCAGGTAAATAGTGACAGAGAACAGAGAAGCCTAGCATGCTACAGTCCATGGGGTCACAGAGTTGGACAGGACCTAGCAAGTGAACAACAACAACAAAACCTCTACAAACTGTCTTTAAAGGGATATTTGACACTGACTCTACAGGCCAACAATTTAACTTGGATTTTCATATAAGCACCTCTCTTTGGCCTTATGGGAAATTTAGGTTTAAAAATGTCTTGGTGGTGTTTGACAAATTCTAAACATTATTCATGCACATGAAGTAAATTTATTATGAGCAATACCACTGAGAGTTTCTCATAAAATTCTGTCCCTAAAACTTCTGTTCTGTAACAATGGCAAAGAATGCATGTAAGATAAGCTGACTAAAGAGCTTCTAGGCAGATTTATGTCATTGTAATGACTAAAAATGTTTAATTACATCATTTGGGCATTTCAATGAAAATGGTGTCAACTGAAAGAATAACTTTTAAAGGAACCCATAAAACATTTCTTATTTATAACAGATTTAACTGGCTTCACTACCAAGTGTTTATCTGTTGTCTAGCATTTTTAAAGATTCTAAGTTTCATTGAATACCAGGAGCATGATATATATCTAAATGTAACCACTTAATGCCACCTGATAAGACATATCTATCACTAAGAACTGAAAAAGTCCATGAAAAACAAGCAAACTTATCTTTATGATGTGATTCAGGACCTATTAAGAAGATTGCCACATGGATCTTCCTGTTATTTTTCCTTCAAAAAAATCATTTTAAAACTTGAGTGCTCCAAAGGATTATGTAAAACAGTCATCATTTGCTCCATTACATAAGTACAAAAGAAATGTTATGAGAATTTTAATCTTTTTTATTTTTTTAATAAAATATAGGCAAAATCATGAGGTGTTTTACTGTGGTTTTTGTTTTTATCCTATAGGTTGCTAATAATAGGGAGAAGGGACAAGTACATATCGTTTGTTGGTTCAATATTCTCGGGGGAGTAGCATGGACATATATACACTACCATGTGTAAAATTAGAGAGCCCAGCTCAGTGCTCTGTGATGACCTAGAAGGATAGAACTGGGGAGCAGGAGGGAGATCCAGGAGGAAGGGGATAGATGTATACCTAAAACTGATTCATGTTGTTGTACAACAGAAACTAACGCAATGTTGTAAAGCAATTATCCTCCAATTAAAAGAAAATCCCATGATAAATCATTATGGAAAAGAATATTAAAAAAAGAATGTATATATATATGTATAACTGAATCACTTTGCTGTACAACAGGAATTAACATTGTTAATCAACTAAACTTCAATAAAAATAAATAAATAAGAGAAAAAATAAAATAAAAAATATTTTCTAGGATTAAAAATGACTTATTTAAAAAATTATTTATTCTTTCTTCCTGAGAGGTTTTAACACCTATTGAGGGATCTCTTTCTGATTTGTAAAATAAGCCTTATTCACTATTCTCAATTTTTACATGTGAATATGGACTTTTTCTCTTTCAATTTAATAAAATATAAACATGTGAATGCTTAATCATTATCCAACTGAATTCCAAACAACTTTCTTTGCTTCAACTCGGTAAACAAGTAGCACATTTTTCCAGTTTTATTGAGACAAAATTGACATATAATGTGTGAGTTTAAGGTGAACAACATGGTGATTTGATACACTGACATATTGGAAAATGATGACCACCATAGGGTTAGTTAACACCTTCATCATCTCACATAATTACCTTTTTGTGCGTTTCATGAGAACATTTAAAATCTACTCTCACAGCAGTTTACAAGAATATAATACAGCAGTGTTAACTGTAGTCATCATGCTGTACATTACATTACCAGGAATTATTTATCTTTTAACTGGAACTCTGATCCCTTTAAACAACTTCTACTCCTGTCCTCCACTCCCTCAAACGCTGGCAATCACCATTCTACTCTCTGTTTCTATGAGTACAGCATTTTTAGATTATATATATGTGTGTGATACCATACTGTGTTTGTCTTTGTCTTAATTCACTTAGCATAATCCTTCAAGTTTCCTTCCATCTTATTGCAAATGGAAAGATTTTCATCTTTATTGTATGTATATACATATATGGTGGTGATTTAGTCGCTAAGTCGTGCTCAACTCTTGTGACTCCATGGACTGTAGCCTGCCAGGCTCCTCTGTCCATGGAATTCTCCAGGCAAGAATACTGGAGTGGGTTACCATTTCCTTCTCCAGGGGATCTTCTTGATCAAGACCCAGAGGTCAAACGTGTCTCCTGCATTGCAAGCAGTCTCCTGCTTTACTGCTGAGTCACCAAGGATTCCATATATATATGGAATATATATGTATACATATGTATCACATCTTTATCTATTTCTTCAGACATTTAGGTTGTTTCTGATTTCTGTAGTGAACATAATGCCTCAGGGTACAGGTATCTTTTCCAGATCCTGATTTCATTCCCTCTGGATAAATATTCAAAAGTGGGATTGCTAGGTCATATGGTAGTTCCATTTTTAATGTTTTGAGAAACCTCTGTATTATTTTCCACAGTGAGCTGCACCAATTCACATTCCAACAAACAGCACCCAAAAGTTCCCCCTTCTCCACATCCTCACCAACCCTTATCTCATGTTTTTTTGATAACAGCTATTCCAACAGGTGTGAGGTGTGATTTTGATTTGAATTTCCCTGATGATTAGTGATGTTGAGCACCTTTTCATGTACGTGTGGGATACCTATGTGCCTTGTTTTGAAAAAAAATGTATATTCAGGCCCTTGGCCCATTTTTAAGTTGCATTGTTTGGTTTTTTGCTTTTGAGTTTTAAGAGTTCCTTATATATTTTGGATTTTAACTTATCAGATGGATAATTTGCAAATATATTCCATAGATTGCATTTTCATATTTGTTAATTGTTTATTTTGCTGCCAAACACCATCTTAAGTGAGTTTGTTTTAAGTAGAAGTCCAGTGTGGAATAAAACATTATCATTCAAATTTGTAAACGTGAATTCAACTTAAAAATCAAATCACAGAAAAAGTGTAAGAAATCACTTTCAAAATTTGGGGTAAAAATGCATTTTCTCAGTCTGTACCTCCCTAGAATAATTCACCATACTAAAATGTTTCAAATTTAATTTTAATACAATTAGGTCAAATTCAAATTTTAGTACAACTAGGTCACCAACTTCAAGTCCAAGTTTGACCCACTTTACAAAGGATATGTCTTATTCTGTATTTGATCACACAAATGAAGCTTTAAAGTATAATGGGAAGAAAACTGTATAATAATGTACCTGAAACTGGGAGACTTCGATTGATATCTGGTCCCATCACTTCATGACAAATAACATGGGGAAACAATGGAAACAGTGACAAACTTTATTGGGGGGCTTCAAAATCACTGCAGATGGTGACTTCAGCCATGAAATTAAAAGACGCTTGCTCCTTGGAACAAAAGGTATGACCAATCTAGACAGCATATTCAAAAGCAGAGATATTACTTTGCCAACAAGGTCCGTCTAGTCAAAGCTATGGTTTTTCCAGTTGTCATGTATGGATGTGAGAGTTGGCCTATAAAGAAAGCTGAGTACTGGAAGAATTGATGCTTTTGAACTATGGTGTTAGAGAAAACTCTTGAGAGTACCTTGGACTTCAGGGAGATCAAACCAGTCAATCCTGAAGAAAATCTGTCTTGAGTATTCACTGGAAGGACTGATGCTGAAGCTGAAGCTCCAATACTTTGACCACCTGATGCAAAGAACTGACTCATTTGAAAAGACCCTAATGTGAGAAAGATTGAAGGCAGGAGGAGAAGGGGATGACAGAGGATGAGATGGTTGGATGGCAACACCGACTCAATGGACATGAGGTTGAATAAACTCTAAGAGCTGGTAATGGACAGTGAAGCCTGGTGTGCTGCAGTCTGTAGGGTCTCAGAGTCAAATGCAACTGAACGACTGAACTGAACTGAATTGAGATATATATATATATACACACACATTACTATGTATAAAATAAATAACTAGTGAGAATCTACTGTATAGCTTCAGGGAACGCTACTCAATGCTGTGTGTCTCTGTGTGTGTGTGTGTGTGTGTGTGTGTGTGTGTGTGTGTGTTAGTTGCTAGTCATATCCAACTCTTTGCAACCCCATGGACCGTAGCCTGCCAGGCTCCTCTGTCCATGGGATTCTCCAGACAAGAATATTGGTGTGGGTTGCCATTTCCTTCTCCAGGGGATCTTCTCCACTGAGGGATTGAACCTGGGTCTCCTGCATTGCAGGCATATTCTTTACCATCTGAGCCATCCTGGAAGCCCACTCAATGCTCTAAATGGGAAGGAAATCCAAAAAAGCAGGGAAATATGTATAACTGATTCACTTTGTTGTACAGCAAAAATTAATACAACATTATAAAGTAACTATAATAAAAATTAATTGAAAACAAGCAATGGCATTCTAAGAAACATGAAAAAATATAATGTACCTGACACTTTAAGTTAAAGTGTGTAAAATATAATTTGACACCATTTCACACCAACACTTTTAAGTCTCTTTCTATTACTGTAAATTGCATCCTAAAGCTAAAACAGAGCTAATTTGTGGCATGCACTAATCTCTAAGTTGAGCAGTGCAATAAATTTAGATGAACTTTTTTCTGAAGCAGAACTGATTATTGCCAAAAGTAAAAAGGGAGAAAAATAGAGCCCTTTTAAAATTCTTGTTTTGAATGTTGTCATAGTTACTAAAAAGAAATTTATGCTTTGAAGACTTTTCTTAGATGTTAAATGCTGTGACCAGTTGTGATGCCTGAAAGATGAATAAGCTTGATGAGGAATTCAATTTATAAACATCTTTTCAAAACCCATCTTTACTAATTATTCCCTTTCTACCTATATTAGAGCTAAAGTTGGCTGTGTGCAGAATTATTTTATCATTTAAACTATTTTTAGTCATAAACATTCAAACATAGTTATAGGTTGAATTTAATTTCTGAATGTTCAGCCAAAGTTTAAATTTAAATATTTAAAAATATATCTTGTGAGCAAGCTACATAAAATAAGTGAATTGCTAAATAATCCCAAGAGTATAAATAGAAGAGGATCATGTTCAATTAATTTGGTTCCATAAAGACATATTCTTGTTCCTAGTATCTCTAGAATAACATGCTAGAAGGACTTTTGGTAGAGTGTTACAATCCTAGACTACTTCAGACTATTCAGCATCAAAACCCTAACCAGTCTAGTTTAAAAATGATTAAAGGGCTTGAATAGACTTTTCTCCAAAAAAAGATATGTAAACGATAAATAAATACATGAAAGGTGTTCAAAACCACCAATCACTAGGGAAATGCAAATCAAAAATACAATGAGATGCCACCTTATACCCATACTTAGGATGGCTACTATCAACTAACAGAAAACATCAAATGTTGGCAAGGATGTGAGGAAACTGGACCCTTGTTCACTGTTGATAAGAATGCAAAATTCTACAGCTACAGTGGAAAACAGTATCACAATTTTTTTAAATTAAAAATAGAATTATGGTATGATTCAGCAATTCCACTTCTGGGTCTACACTCAGAAGAGTTGAAAGCAGGGCATCAAGGAGATATTTGTATACCTATATTTATAGCATCCTGGGTGGCACAGTTGGTAAGGGATCTGTCAATGCAGGAGACACAAGAGATGTGGGTTCAACTCTTGTATCAGGAAGATCTCCTGGGAAGGAAATGGCAACCCACCCCAGTATTTGTGCCTAGAAAATACCGTGGGTAGAGGAGCTACAATCCATGCAGTCACAAGGAATCAGATGCAACTGAGCACATGTGCATACATATACATAGCAGTGCTTTTTCACAATATCTTAAACATGGAGGCAACCCAAGTGACCAAAAATGGTAAATAGATAAATAAAATGTGATAGATACCTAGAAAGGAATATTAGTCAGCCTTTAAAAAGGAAGGAAATTCTGCAATACATTACCTGAATGAACCTTGAAGACATTATGCTGAGTGATGTAAGCTAGTCACAAAAAGGCAAGTACTGTGTGAGTCCACTATTATGACTTAGAATAATCCAAATCATAAAGACAGGAAGCATATAGGTGGTCACTGGGCACAGGTGAAGGACTGCAATGGGGTAACAGAATGGGAAATTATTGTTTACTAGGTATATTGCTTACTATTTTACCTAAGGATGTCTTAGATCTTCACACCAAATTAGAATCGGTTGATTTAAACCCCAATATGTTCTCCAAATCAGGCAAGTTCCGTAACACTTGAAGTTTTGCTACTAATAAGTGAAGTAAAAGTGCATAATAAAGATTTATTTACTGTGGACAGAACAATAGTTGCCAAGAAAGCCCTTGGCCAGGATATTTTTAACTTCAGTTGAGCATGTAGCTGAAATCTACATAATCTTCTATGTACCATTCTATACATTAAACCTACTCTGAGGCTCATTGAACACTGTGGAAAATTTTCCCCATGGACCAGCCCATTTGCAGAACCAGGTGTTTCTGACGCTGTGAATTGTGACGCTGTGAAAAATATTCATGGTGCTCTAAGGTCCCTTAAACTCTCATTCCACCTGTGCTTTCTCATTGAACCCAGTGGCTGCTTATGCTTTTCAGGGATCTCCTTGTTTATGTAGGTGCATTTCTTTGTTTCTGAATTTATTTCGCTACATTTTAAAGAGTAAAATTTATAGGAAAAATATTTAACAAGCTGGTGTTGGGAGTCACTCATATTTCAGCCAGGTGCATTGCTAATGTGCAGGTGTAAACCAGGGAACAGGTAAGGAAAGCATGATGTGAGCTGCAGCTTCTTGAAGGATTAATTGTGTATGTCCATAATGAATATATCCCAAGGTGCATTTAACTATCTGCTATAAATGAAGACATTTTCTTCCTTTCTCCCTCTCTTTCCAGTTTCCCCATGTCATTTATATACATAACGTAAGTATGGTCTATAAGTGGATTTCATGAGAATGAAAAGTCCTTTATTCATGGCTAAACATAATTTTATAGGAATTTAAAATTTTAGACAACAAATATGTATTACTCTTCTAAATAACTGATTATTTTTACATTTGAAAATAGTCCATTTCTACTTAAGTGCTATATTAAAGACATATTTTATTTTCTTGCCACTTTATTTTTTTAATTGAAGGATAATTGCTTTACAGAATTTTGTGGTTTTCTGTCATACTTCACCAAGAATCAGCAATAGGTATACCCATGTTCCCTCCCAAGCCTCCCTCCCATTTCCCTCCCCATATCATGCTTCTAGATTGTCACAGAGCCCCTGTTTGAGTTCCCTGAATCATACAGCAAATTCCCATTGGCTATCTATTTTATATATGGCACTGAAAATTTCCATGTTACTCTCTCCATACATCTCACCCTCTCCCTCCTCTCCTCGCACCGTGTCCATAAGTCTGTTCTTTATGTCTGTTTCTCCATTGCTTCCATAAAAATAAATTCATCAGTACCATCTTTCAAGATTCCATATATATGTCTCAGTATACAATATTTATATTTCTCTTTCTGACTTACTTCCCTCTGTATAATAGGCTCTATGTTCATCCACCTCATTAGAACTGGCTCAAATGCATTCCTTCTTATGGCTGAGTAATATTCCATTGTATATATGTAGCATAGTTTCTTTATCCATTCATCTGTTGATGGACATCTAAGTTGCTTCCATGTTCTAGCTATTGTAAACAGTGCTGCAATGAACTTTGGGGCACATGTGTCTTTTTCAATTTTGGTTTCCTAAAGGTATATGCCTAGTAGTGGGATTGCTAGGTCATATGGTGGTAATATGGTCATAAAAAACATTCCTAGTTTTTTAAGGAATCTCCATACCACCTTCCATAATGGCTATATCAATTTACATTCCCACCATCAATGCAAGAGTGTTGCCTTTTCTCCACACCCTCTCCAGCATTTATTATTTGTAGACTTTTTGATAATGGCCATTCCAACTGGTGTGAGATAGTATCTCATTGTAGTTTTGATTTGCATTTCTCTAATAACTAGTGATGTTCAGCATCTATTCATGTATTTGTTAGCCATCTGCATTCATGTTTTTGTTAGCCACCTGTATTAAAGACATATTTTATTATGCTAATTCTTATTTTTCCTCCCACATTATATAGTAATACAACCACCTCACCTACATTCATGCCTGAATATGTTTTTCAAATAAGATACTTTTCAGCTGTTACTCAGTTTCCATATTCTGAAAAAATTGGAAGACATCATCATTAAAATTCAATTTGTAATCAAAATAACTTTTTCTTGAATGTTCATTCAAAATAACATATATTCTGTTTCCTGTACTTCATACTTTGAAGAATGTTAGCTATTTACTTTCCCAAACAGGTTATTTTAGGGTAATACTTTGATTCTTTTTAATACTGTGTAGAGATATTAATAAGATTTATAAATAGTTATCTTTAATTACATTTTTATTCTTATAATGCAACATTCTATATTTTATTTTAATAATTTTAGTAATATTTTCACAACTAAGTCAAAATATATAATTAGAAATTGTACAGGAACATATAGGAACAGAAAAAGTATAATCTTTGGGTGAAATTTAACATAACACTAAGTCTAAATAAAAACTTTTTTTCTCACATTTCACGTAGGAAAAATGGAGGCTTGTGTCAACACATTTTTTTAAGAAAAATATTGCATTTTTCTCCTGATTTATTGAAGTCCACGTCTATTCAGTATTTGTCATTCAAAAGAAAAGAGAAATGTTCTAACCAAACTGATATTTCAAAACATTAAAGTATTTAGTAGTAGTTTTTAATCTGACAAATATAATTACACTTTCATTACATGATTCATGAGACCATTCAANCCTGATTTATTGAAGTCCACGTCTATTCAGTATTTGTCATTCAAAAGAAAAGAGAAATGTTCTAACCAAACTGATATTTCAAAACATTAAAGTATTTAGTAGTAGTTTTTAATCTGACAAATATAATTACACTTTCATTACATGATTCATGAGACCATTCAAATGTTAATAGAGTAGATTTCTTTTCATTCAGATATTTTGAACTTAATATTATAGACAAATGGAGTATCCTTGGATCAAAAAATACATGGTGTTCCAAGTCCTATCTTTTGAGTAGAGGAGGCTGTTTTTGTTACCTCTTCTTCTTCATCTTTTTTTAATTTAATAGAAATTTATTTTATTTCCCAAAGTCTACCCAAGATCAAGAGTTGGTTTCTCCAGAGGCCTCTCTCCTTGGCTGTCTTCTCCTGGGTCCTTACATGGCTATTTTTTCATGTGCCTATGGACCTGATGTCTCTTTCTCATTTTAAAAGGACACCAGTCCTATTGGATTAGGGCCCTATCTGTATAATCTCATGCATCATTAGTCACCTCTTTAAAAGCCCTATCTCCAAAAACAGTCACCTTGGGAGTTAGGACTGCAATACATGAATGAGGATGGGGGAGAGGACACAGTTCAGTCCATCACAGAGAGCAACTGGAAAGAACAAAAGATTTGTACTCAGAAAGTACAAGTTCTATCAGCTTTGTGCTGTTGGAGTAAATCATAGTAATTTCTCTAAGCATCTCTTTCTTACCTTCAGTTCAGTTCAGTCACTCAGTCGTGTCCAACTCTTTGCAATCCCATGAATTGCAGCATGCCAGGCCTCCCTGTTCATCACCAACTCCCGGAGTTCACTCAGACTCACGTCNCTGAACTGATGCATAGTTTCACACTAAATGAAACAGGTATAAGTGTAAACTAATACACATATGTTATATTAAGTTCTTAATATTCTAATATTAATTCCTTAAGTTCTGTTGTCATTAATGACAGTGTTTTTCAAAAATTGTGATAAAATCTCAGTACATTGCTGGAAAACCAAAAGATTTTTTTTTTTTCAATGTAAAAGAGAACTGCATTTTCTAGAAAAAACAATGTAGGGTAAAAAAAATTTTTAAGGTAAATTCAGGAGGAAGAACTTCAGGGAAAGATTATTTGCTCTTGAAATTAAACTGTGTGGATGAAGAAAAGCTTCCCATCTGTGCCTCTGGCTGCTGAAGAACTTGCTAATATTTGAACCTACAGTAGACTTGAAATCATGGAGAGATAGCTAAGGACAGAAACCACAATGAGTCTTTGATGAGATTATCGAGTTTAATTAACCCTAGAAACTCACTAAATTCAAAATTATTACATAAGATAAATTCTCTCATTAAGTCAAGTTTATTTTCCCTATTACTTGCAGTCCAAAGCCATGCAATGAACACACTGAAAATGTGAGGCTGGCAGGGTGTCACAGGCTGACTAGGTGCAGCAGATGCTCTCCATGGTCTACCCTTATCTTTCTCAGAGCTGTTATGAGAATAGATTAAACCATGCAAAAATAAAAATAAAAGCCTAAACATTACTGGGCACATGTTCAGTTCTCCATGATAGTCATTAGTGGTATCATATGAAAGATAAGCATAAGGTATATGAGCTGTATATTAGATTCCAAGTGCTGCTGTAACTAATTACCACAAACTCAGTGGCTTAAAAAAAAAAAAAAAAAGCAGAGTTATTATCTTACAGTTCTGTAGCTCAGAAGTCCAAGGTGAATTTCACTAGGCTAAAACCAAAGTGTCAGCAGGGCTATACTTCTTTCTAGAGGTTCTAGGGGAGAAGCCATCCTTTTGCCCTTTCTGGCTTCTAAAGGCTGTTCAGATTCCTTTCTCTATATCCATAGCCGGCAATCTCATCATTCTAACCCCTGCTCCAACTATCATATCTCCTGGTCTGACTCTTATTGTCCTGCATCCTCTATAGACTCTAATGATTATATTTGGCCCACCAGAATAATCCAGGAGATTCTCTCATTTTAAGATTTTTGAATAATCAAATCTACANTACTCAAACTCATGTCCACTGAGTCAGTGATGCCATCAAACCATCTCATCCTCTGTCGTCCCCTTCTCCTCTTGCCTTCAATCTTTCCCACCATCAGGGTCTTTTCCAATGAGTCAGTTCTTCACACCAGGTGGCCAAAGTAATGGAGTTTCATTGGCCACTTGAAACAAACCTCCAGGGAAAGAGATGGCTTTTGCGGGGCCTTCTTAAGTCTTCAAAAGCAGGTGGGATCCCTGAGGCTATGGTCACACCAAGAAGGCACCCTCAGGCAGAGCAGACTGTGAAATTCTATCTGCAATACTCAAAGGCATCCAGAGCCCACAGGGAGAAGGATTTCTGTCTGACCCTGTGCAACACCCCAGCACTCCCTGGAATGATATTAACTGTGTTCCCTCTCACATCCTCCCTGATTCCATATTCAGCTGTGAGCAGCAGCAGGGCCAAGACCCCTGAAGGGCTTCTTCATGTGGTTCAGTGCTGGGCTCCTGAGTCAGGCCGCCCCTTCCTGAGTGTGTCTGTGGACCCAGCACTTAACCTCTCAGAGCGTCAGGTTCTCATATTGAAAGTTGGAGGGACAAGGGCCTCCGCTGTTCCAAGGAGTGGTAAGAGGCCACATCAGTGGCACTGTGCCTCTGGGTGTCATCTCACTTAGTCCACACTGAACTCCCAACTGAAGGGAAATTGACACTCAGAGAGATTACAGGGCACCTCCAGGGCTCCAGCCAGCAGGTGGGAGAGCCAGGATTTGGACCCAGCCCTTCCGTCCAGCCCTGGGGACAGGAAGGGTCCCAGGAAGAGCCCCCGCCAGCCCTCTTCTCTTCCCCCTAGTGGGCCCTGGGGCCCTCCCTGCTGTAGCCCTGGCTCCCAATCGGTGGTCTTAACTGGCTGCACATTGGGACTCAAGAGGCTCCCTGTGCACCCCACCCANAATCATTTTAATTCAGAGTCTTTCCTGGTGGTGCATGCATCACTCAGCCAAGATGGATGCTAGCGAGTGGGATTTTGGGAAGTGGACAGACACACAGTGTCTCCTTTTGACCTTTCCTGAACTCTTCCAGTTGGTGGTGGCTTATTAGTTCCGTATTCCTTATCAGGATTTCCTGTCATAAAACAACTCATGCAAATAGTTACTATGGTGTCTGGCCAGGGTGGGCGGTTTTAATCAGTGTGCTGTCTTTGACTTTCTTCACAAGAATACTGTTTGACAAAGAAAAGGTTTTCTAAAGGTTTGTTTGGGGCTTATTTATTTAGGAAAAGACAAAAATCACTTTAAAGACTTCCTCAATGTTATGAAGATATTTTGTGAAAAGTGAACATCATAGTAATTTTTCCAAAAACAAGTACACAGTTTTGTTTTTGGTATAGATAATGAGAAATAAATATGGTAGACATAAAAGATGTCGAAAAATTACAGAGATGCCACAATATAATGAGAAAATTCTCTGAAGTACCAGGACAATGAGATGAATAACTGGCCTTTGAAAACGTCATTGTTTTTTTGTTTGTTTTTTTTTTTAATAAATCTTACCCTATCATTCCCCTCCTGTGGACTTGAGTCTGTTCTCTACATCTGCCTCTCCATCTCTTCCCAGTCACATTCACATATATACGCTAAAACGTGTAAAATCGATAACTAGTGGGAAGCTATTGTATAGCAAAGGGAGCTCAACTCGGTGCTCTGTGATAGGCTAGAGGGTTGGGATGGGGTGGACAGGAGGGAGGCTCAAGAGGGAGGGGATATGTGTATATATGCAGCTGATTCACACACCTGTACAATAGAAACTGACCCAACATTGTAAAGCAATTATCCTCCAACTTTAAAAAGATAAAATACAATTTTAAAAAATATTGTAAATAAATAAATAAATCCTGACTTGTATGTAGGAGGACTGGGTACAAGTGAAGGCACTCGTGTTCCCATGCCCTTCCTCTTATATCCATAAGATTATTGTTTAAAATACTTAAAAACAGCCCATGTGAGCAAAAGGGTTAAACAACTTCTGGATTCCAATATGAATCTCTACCATTCCCAGTATTTCTGGAAAAAGATAAGCAGACAGCACTCTTATAGCAGCCAACATGAAATTCAGATACAAACAAGGAAAAGACCTCCTTTCCAGAAGGCATGTTGCTGCCACAGAACTAGAAATTGGCCTCATAGGCTGTCAAAACAATATTGCTGGGCTCTCTAGTGTTTTAATGGGAACACTGGCACAAGATCTATGAGGAAGCAACTGGATTAATACAGTCTAAGCATAGCATCATGTTCCAGTACCTGGTGCAAGAGCAGTCCATAAGAGTTACTGCCAAGTTCATATAAGATTTAAAAATAGATCCCCATTAAGTGGAATACCTCAGCACAGGCTTGAGTTTAAATGGAGATTACAAAAATAGAAATGACTTTGGTCGCCATATTACTAAACTCCTAATACAGCCTCCTTCCAATATCCTAAGTAATATTTCGCTTTCTATATCTTTTTATTTTGACCCAGTGGCATGTGGGGTCTTAGTTTTCCCAACCAGGGAATGAACCTGTGCACTTTGCAATAGTACAGAGTCCTAACCACTGGACCACCACAGACGCCCCTTAATAGCATCTCTTAACCAAGTTAGCACACGATGCCAAGTTATATTCTGTTCTGAAATATAAAGGCAATATAATCAATGACTTTGTTTCCCAAGTCAGGAGTACATCATTGTCTGTGTAGGTGCAGGTTTATTATAGCATATGCAAATGCCGAATACCATCAAATCTGTTCCATCCCAGGCATTCTGGAACACAGAGCTCAGACAGCCATCTTTAATAATCTAAATTATATTAAGATAAAAGAAAAAATAACATAACTAAAAGAGTTTGGGAATATGTGTGCATGCAGGTTCTGTAGTAAATTTGATATAAACAAGAGATTCTGAGCTACATGCTAAGAGAAACTAGAGGGTTCTGAGGTAAAATCTGACGGAAACTCGAGGGTTCTGAAGTGAATTCTGACAGAACAGAGGATGTTCTGAGGTTAAATTCTGACAGAAACTCGAGGGTTCTAAGGTAAAATCTGACAGAAACCTGGGGGTTCTGAGGCAAAATCTGGCACAAACTAGAGGGTTCTGAGGTAAAATCTGACAGAACCTAGGAATTCTGAGGTAAAATGTAATGAAATGCACAGGGTTTTGCAGCAAAATTTGACAGAAACTGGAGGGTTCTTAGCTAAAAATCTGATAGAAACTTGGATGTTCTGAACATTGTATAAGTGAAGATGAAAATCTCTCAGTCGTGTCTGACTCTTTGTGACTCCATGGACTGTGCAGTAGTCCATGGAATTCTCCAAGCCAGATTACTGGAGTGGATAGATATAGCCTTTGCCTTCTCCAGAGGATCTTCCCAACCCAGGGATCCAACCCTGGTCTACCCACATTTGCTGAGCCAAAAGGGAAACCCGAGAATACAGGACTGGGGAGCCTATCCCTTCTCCAGGGAATCTTCGTGACCCAGAAATTGAACTGGGGTCTCCTTGCAGGCAGACTCTTGATCAAGTGACCTATCAGGTAAGCCCTAGAACTTAGTATGTTTTGTGGTAAATCTAACGGAAAGATGGAGGTCCTGAGGTGAAGTGGACTGAAAGTAATTTCTGTTGTGAATTTGGTGGGAAAGAAGGATCTTTTGTGGCAAAATTAGATCAAACAGATAAATGGAGCTTCTAGGTTATTCTCACAGAAAGAAGCAATTTTCAAACAGGGAAACAGAGATTTCTGAGGGAAGCCTGTATAGGAAAAAGTCTATTTCTGACTGAAAGACAGGGATTTCTGATAGAAAGAAGGAAATTTCCAAGGAATACCTGACAGAAAGAAGATTTTTTTACAGAATAAAAGGTGATTTCTGAGGAAGTTCTTAGAGTAAGAAGATACATGACCCAAAAAGACATTTCTGAGGGATTTTTAATGAGAGTTGGAGATTTCTGACTGCAAGATTTCTGAGGGGAACCTTACAAAAAGAAGATTTCTATCTGAAAGAAGGATATTTCTGAGGGTACTTGGACTAAAAGAAGAAAATACATAAATTTTCTGACGGAAAGAAGATTTCTGAAGGAAAAATGGAGATTTATGAGGAAAAGAGGCAGATTCCTGAGAGAATTGTGAGGGAAAGAAGCAGATTTTTGAGGTAGAAAAAGAGATTGCTGAGAGAATTCTGAGGAAATGAGATTTTGAGGAAATTCTGAGAGAAAGGAAATTTCTGAGGTAAATAATGAGATTTTCTGAGGAAATTCTGATTGAAAGTGGATTTCTGAGAAAAAGTAAGAGATGTCTGGGGGAATTTCGAGTCAAGGAGATTTCTGAGTCAATTTTGAGGGAAAGAATTGATTTCTGATGGAGAAGGAAATGGCAACCCACTCCAGTATTCTTGCCTGGAGAACCTCATGGACAGAGGAGCCTGGTGGGCTACAGTCCACAGGGTTGCAAAGAGTAGGGCATGGCTGAGCTACTACACTTTATTGATTTCTGAAACAAAGAAAGACACTTATGACAGAATTCTGAGGGGAAGGATGGAAATTTCTGGGCAAAGGGAGATTTCTGAGGGAATTCTTTAGAGAAGAAGGAGATTTCTGAAGGAATTCTGGAAAAAAGGAGGTGAGTTTGAGGGTTACTCAAAGGAGGGTGAGAGGGATCTGAGTGAATGTGGGTGAGAGGAATTCTGCTTGAGGGAGAATGTGAGGAAATTCTGAGGAAATGAGATTGACAGGGAATTCTGAGAGAAAGGTAATATTCCTTCTTTTATTTTTTATCTTAGTTACATATGCTTTATCTCTCTTTCTCTTTTTTTTAGTATTCTAGCTGAGAGTTTGGCGATTTTGTTGATATTTTATCTTGTTTCATTGATTATTGTTTTTCCATTCTCTATTTCATTTATATCTGCTCTATATTATTTTCCTCCTTTTATGCAGTATTGGATATTTTGTATCCAATACAAAATGCTTTATAGCATTGAACTTTACTTCCACTATCAGACACATCTACAACTGGGTGTTGTTTTCCCTTTGGCTCAGCCTCTTCATTCCCTCTGGAGCTATTTCTCTACTCTTCTCCAGTAGCATATTGGGCACCTACCAACCTGGGGAGTTCATCTTTCAGTGTCCTATCTTTTAGTCTTTTCACACTGTTAATGGGGTTCTCAAGGCAAGAATGCTGAAGTGGTTTTCCATTCCCTTCTCCAGCAGACCATATCATACCCATTCATCTTAGTAGCCCCACACAGCATGGCTCATAGTTTAATTGAGTTAGACAAGGCTATGATCCTTGTGATCAGTTTGGTTATTTTTCTGTGATTGTGATTTAATTCTGTCTGCCCTCTGATGGATAAAGATAAAAGGCTTGTAGAAGCTTCCTGATGGGAGGGACTAGCTGTGGGGAAAACTGCATCTTGTTCTGGGTAAATCTGGAATCCCATTTTCTGCTAATGAGTGTGGCTGTGTTCTCTCCCTGTAGTTTGGCCTGAAGCAACTTCCTTCAAAAGGACTTATGCCAGCATGTCCTGGCTCCCAGGACTATTATACTCAGTGTCCCTGATTCCAGAGGATGTCAGTGTAAACCCAGGCCTCCACTGGAGACTCCAGGACACTCACAGACAACTCTGGCTCAGTCTTTTGTGGGGTCATTGCTCCTTTCTCCTGGGTCCTGGTGGGCACAAGATTTTGCGGTGTCCTCCAAGAGTCTGTATCCCTAGTCCTGTGGAAGTTCTGTAATCAAACCCCACTGGCCTTCAAAGTCAATTCCCTGGGGGATCTCAGTCCCTTTGCTGGATTCCCAGGTTGGGAAAATGGTTGTGGGCCCTAGGAATTTTTGCAGCAGTGTGAGAACTTCTTGGGAAGTTCTCCAGTGTGTGGGTCATCTGACTTGTGGCTGTATGGTGGGGCTAATGACAACCTCCTTTACGAGGACTTATGCCACACACCAAGCCACCCAGTTCTGCTGCACCCAAAGTCCCTGTTGCTGTGTCAGGCCATTACTGACCACCCATGCCTCTGCAAGAGACACTCAAACACTCAAAGGCAGGTCTGGCTCAGTCTCTTGTAGAGGTCACTGTTCCTTTCCCTGGGTTCTGGTGTGCACAAGGTTTGTTTGCACCGTCAGAGAGTTTTTGGTGGGTATGAGATTTGATTCTAAAAGTGATTGCACATCTCCTACAGTCTTGTTGGGGCTTCTCCTTTGCCCTTGGACATGGGGTATCTCTTTTGGTGGGATCCAACATTCTCCTGTCAAGGTTGTTCAGCAGCAAGTTGAGATTTTGGTGTTTTGCAGATCAGCACATGTCCTTCTACTCTGCCAACGTTAGACACATCTGTTTCCACAGCCACGTCAAAGTAGCCCCCTTAGCATATCCTCACTGCTGCCAGTCCTCTATTTGTCCCTGGAATCTTTGCTGGAGCTTCTTTCTCCAGGTCTCAACCTGCTCTGCAGGCCAAAGCTTGCTAGGCAGGGACTTGTGTGGGCTTCTCTCAGCATCCTGAGTTCATCCTCAGGATGAGTGCTGAAGGCTTGATACTTTCAAATTGTGATGCTGGAGAAGACTCTTGAGAATCCTTTGGACAGCAACGAAATCAAACCAGTCAATCCTAAAGGAAATCAACCCTGAATATTCATTGGAAGGACTGATGCTGAAGTTCTAATACTTTGTCCTCTTGATGCTAAGTCTGTGTCACAGGACTTGTGTGTACATCTCTCAGCTCTCCAAGTCTGCTTTCTGCACCACAGGGCTTGTGCACTCCTGTTTGTGGTCAACAAGAGATGGCAAGAGTGAACATTGATATTTTAGGAATCAGCAAACTAAAAAGGACTGGAATGGGTGAATTTAATTCAGATGACCATTATATCTACCACTGTGGGCAAGAATCCCTTAGAAGAAATGAAGTAGCCCTCATATTCAATGAAATAATCTAAAATGCAGTACTTGGGTGCAATCTTAAAAATGACAGAATGATCTTTGTTCATTTCCAAGGCAAACCATTGAATATCACAGTAATCCAAGTTGATGCCCCAATCACTAATGCCAAAGAAGCTAAAGTTGAGCAATTTTATGAAGACCTACAAGACCTTCTAGAACTAACACACACAAAAAGATGTTGTTTTTACCATAGGGGACTGGAATGCAAAAGAAGTCAAGAGATAGCTGAAGTAACCAGAAAGTTTGGCATTGGAGTACAAAATGAAGCAAGGCAAAGGTTAAAAGGGTTTTTCCGAGAGAACACACTCGTCATAAAAAGCACCCTCTTCCAACAACACAAGAGATGACTCTACACATGGACATTACTAGATGGTCAATACCAAAATCAGATTGATTATATTCTTTGCAGCCAAAGATGGAGAAGCTCTATGCAGTCAGCAAAAACAAGACCAGGAGCTGACTGTGACTCAGATCATGAACTCCTTATTGCAAAATTCAGGCTTAAATTGAAGTAGGGAAAACCACTAGCCATTCAAGTATGACCTAAATCAAATCCCTTATGATTATACAGTGAAAGTGACAAATATATTCAAGGGATTAGATCTGAGAGATAGAGTGCCTAAAGAACTGTGGACAGAGGTTCATGACATTGTATAAGAAGTGGTGATCAAAACCATCACCAAGAAAAAGAAATGCAAAAAGGCAAATGGTTGTCTGAGGAGGCCTTACAAATAGCTGAGAAAGAAGAAGTGAAAGGCAAAGAAGAAAAGGAAAGATATATCCATCTGACTGCAGAGTTCCAAAGAATAGCAAGGAGAGATAAAAAGCCTCCTAAGTGAACAATGCAAAGAAATAGAGGAAAACAATAGAATGGGAAAGACTAGAAATCTCTTAAAGAAAATTAGAGATACCAAGGAAACATTTCATGCAAAGATGGGCTTAATAGAGGATAGAAATGGTATGGACCTAATAGAAGCAGATGATATTAGGAAGAGGTACCAAGAATACACCAAAGAACTGTACAAAGAAGGTCTTCATGACCAGATAACCACTATGGTTTGATCACTTACCTAGAACCAGATATTCTGGAGAGTGAAGTCAAGTGGGCCTTAGAAGGAATTACTATGAACAAAGCTAGTGGAGGTGATAGAATTCCAGCTGAACTATTTCAGATCCTGAAAGATGATGCTGTTAAAGTGCTGCTGTCAATATGCCAGAAAATTTGGAAGACTCATCAATGGCCACAGGACTGGGAAAAATCAGTTTTCATTCCAATCTCAAAGAAAGGCAGTGCCAAAGAATGTTCAAACTACCACACAATTACACTCATTTCACAAGCTATCAAGGTAAGGTTCAAAATTCTTCAAGCCAGGCTTCAGCAATACTTGTACATCTGGTGTACAAGTGGATGTACAAACTGGATTTAGGAAAGGCAGAAGAGCCAGAGATCAAATTGTCACCATGCACTGGATTATAGAAAAAGCAAGAGAATTCCAGAAAAACATCTTTACTTCTGCTTTACTGACTACATTAAAGGCTTTGTGTGGATCACAACAAATTGGAAAATTCTTAAAGACATGGGAATACCAGACCTTACCTTCCCCCTGAGAAACCTGTATGCTGGCCCAAAAGCAACATTTAGAACCAGAATGGAACAACAGACTGGTTCAATATTGGGAAAGGAGTACATCAAGGTTGTATATTTTCACCCTGCTTGTTTAACTTATATGCAGAATACATCATGCAAAATGCCAGGCTGGATGAAGCACAAGATGGAATCAAGATTGCTGGGAGAAATAACAACAACCTCAAATATACAGGTGATACTATCCTAATGACAGAAATTGAAGAGGAGCCAAAGAGCCCCTTTGATGAAGGTGAAAGAGGAGAGTGAAAAAGCTGGCTTAAACTCAAAATTTTAAAAAGTAAAATCATGGCATCTGGTCCCATCACTTCATGGGAAATAGATTGGGAAACAATGGAAACAGTGGCGGATTTTCTTTTATTGGGCTCCCAAATCATTGCAGACTGTGACTGCAGCCATGAAATTAAAAGTTCCTTGCTCCTTGGAAATAAAGCTATAATAAACCAAGACAGTGCATTTAACAAGCAGCAACATCACTTTGCTGGCAAAGGTCCATCTAGTCAAAGCTATGATTTTTCTAGTAGTCATGTACGTATGTGAGTGCTGAAGGCTTGATACTTTCAAATTGTGATGCTGGAGAAGACTCTTGAGAATCCTTTGGACAGCAAGGAAATCAAACCAGTCAATCCTAAAGGAAATCAACCCTGAATATTCATTGGAAGGACTGATGCTGAAGTTCTAATACTTTGTCCTCCTGATGCTAAGAACCAACACATGGGAAAAGACCCTCATCCTGGGAAAAATTGAAGAAATGAGGAGAAGGGGGTGACAGGATGAGATGGTTGTATGGCATCACCGACTCAATGGACATGAGTTGGAGAAAACTTTGGGAGATGGTGAAGACTGGCATGCTGCAGTCCACGGAATCACAAAGAGTTGGAAACAACTTAACGACTGAACAAGAACATGGAATATTCATGATCTATTGAATCTGGCTTCTCTGGCTTTCATATTAAACATGAAGAAAGCAGAGGCTCTTACAGTAAAGAGACACCAGCAAGATAGTGAATGAGCTAGAATCAGACTCCACAGCCATTCAGATTTCATTTTGTTGGCAGGTGCTAAAGTATCTTAAATGTTTGATAGAATTCACCAGGGAACTCATCTGGCCTGGGTGATTTCTGTTCTGGGAGATTATAAATTATTGATTCAAATTTTTTAGTAGATATGGATCTATTTACATCATCTGAATAAAGATATGCATTACCCTTTATAAGTTTCAGTTCAGTTCAGTAGCTCAGTTGTGTCCAACTCTTTGTGACCCCGTGAATTGCAGCACGCCAGGCCTCCCTGTTCATCACCATCTCTCGGAGTTCATTCAGACTCATGTCCATTGAGTCCATGATGCCATCCAGCCATCTCATCCTCGGTCGTCCCCTTCTCCTCCTGCCCCCAATCCCTCCCAGCATCAGAGTCTTCTCCAAGGTGTCAGCTCTTCACATGAGGCGACCAAAATACTGGAGTTTCAGCTTCAGCATCATTCCTTCCAATGAAATCCCAGGGCTGATCTCCTTCAGAATGGACTGGTTGAATCTCCTTGCAGTCCAAGGGACTCAAAAGAGTCTTCTCCAACACCACAGTTCAAAACCATCAATTCTTCGGTGCTCAGCCTTCTTCACAGTCCAACTCTCACATCCATACATGACCACTGGAAAAACCATANCATTTTTTTTCTGTGCTACAGAGAATTATCTTCTCAACATACAACATGATTTCTTTTCTGAAAATAAAACTGTTGGCTTAAATATTCACACTGTATCATAATTCTATAACTAACGAAAATGACCTGAGAGCTTTAGGAAGCATGAGGGTGAATAAATAAATTATATCCATTTGATGCTTCCAGCATTTTCTCCTTTCTATTTCCCATCCTGTCTTGGAGTTGAACTTTGGTAGCTAGGTCCCTTGAACTTCAAAGAAAACCCTAGTTAAAGGCTCAACATTTTCAGTGTCATCACTAATGGTACTGTTATCATTGCTGACATGAACCTATGAACTACTAAACCAGGCTTGACTTAATTCATATTAATCAAGATGTCAGATAGAGGCACTTACCCTATCTCCCACTTGACTTATAGGCCTCATATTTTCTATCTTTATAAAAGGTGCCATCCTATCAGTTGAAAATTGAACTGTGGCTTAAAGTCAAGTGGTTAAATCAATTAAAGCTATCCTTAGAAGTTTAAGAACACAATGTTCAACTTATCACCTAGAAACTAGCATATCAGAAGAGAAAAACAAACACAGCCAGAAGAATTCATGAGGGACCATGTTACAGACAAACAGAAGGGGGCAGGAAAGAAGGTGAAAGATGTGGAGAAGGTAATTGAAGGTGGAAGAATGGAAGAAAGGGAAACTAGCTTAGTGACAGTGCCTGACAGAAGTCGTTCAATACATTTTGTGGGATTCCATAGAATTTTCTAAGACCGTAATCAAGTCGCTTACTATACGGCCCTATTCCCACTGTAAGGTACTGATGGTTTTGCACAAGAGTTATGATTGAAATAACCTGGACTATATTATATCTACACATTTAACAGAGGCAACCATGAAAATAGATGCTTCATTCTTTCAACANCTAAGACCGTAATCAAGTCGCTTACTATACGGCCCTATTCCCACTGTAAGGTACTGATGGTTTTGCACAAGAGTTATGATTGAAATAACCTGGACTATATTATATCTACACATTTAACAGAGGCAACCATGAAAATAGATGCTTCATTCTTTCAACAGAATCTTTACCTGGAGGCAAACTGAGAGGGGAGCTGATGGTAGACCTATAGAAATTAAATGACTATCCCTTAATTCTACCTCGATGTCCAAAGAACCTAACAAGTTTATAATCAATAGAAGCTGGCTTTCTCACATTTATCATCTCATAAGATGGTGTGATGGAACAAAAAACCAGAAAGTGGTAGAACAGGAAAGTGGTGTGGAGAATTTTTGATAGAGCAAATAATTTGATTGTCTTATTTCTGAATACACCTTTAAATACTGGTGGAGCAAAAGCCAATTTATCTTAAACCCAAAACCTTAAGTTTAGGGACACTTACTTGCCATTTTAGAGAGGAATGACTAGGTTTATATGAAACGTATCCAAGAACTTCAAAGCATCTCTCAACTTTAATTGTATAATAATGATAATAATGAAAATAATGAATAACAACTATTGAGGAATTAGTGTGTGCCAAGCACTAAGATAACTGCTTCACCTGCATAATCTCACCTAATCTAATCAAAAAACACACTAGAACTTAAAGAGACAGATGTCACGACATTGTCAAAAATTAGTTATGTTCTGGTTCTCCATCTATCACAGTTGTCAATCAATCAATTTATAGATCATAAGCAACTTGAAGGCAGTATGGTATCTCATTCATCTTTGTCATTCCTATAGCACCTAAATATTAAACTGTTGGTAAACTAAATGGTTGAATTATTTTATGTAATTTTGCAGTCTATCCTCTGACAATACTGGTAGCTGTGGAATACAAAGGATTAGAAAATACTCCCTAATTGCAATGTGTGTTCAAAAAGGGTAATTTAACAACTAGGAAAAAAATAACTGTAGACAAGTAAAAAAAACAGGGCGATACAAACCCAAGGGGCTTCTCTGGTGGCTTAGACAATAAAGAATCCATCTGCAATGCAGGAGACCCGGATTTGAGCCATGGGTTGGGAAGACCCCCTGGAAAAGGGAATGGCAACCCACTGCAATATTCTTGCCTGGAGCATTCCATGGACAGAGGAGCCTGGTGGGCTAGAGTCCAAAGGGTCACAAAGAGTTGGACAAGGCTGAGCACCTAACAGTTTCACTTCACTTTTCACAAACCTAAGACATTTCATCTTAATTTTATCGTATAGGACATTTTGGCTAGAAGAAAAAAGGAACCTTAAGTCCATAATAATCTTTACTCCCAGAAAAGGGCATACTCATTTTTTAAATCTGATCTCTGTCATGGGATGGGGTACCAGGGGCACAGAGCCACTCTAATCCATTGTTGAGATGGTTCTGGATTTAGTGGTAGCCTTAGATTCAGTTTAGGCTTCCCTGGTGGCTCAGAGGTTAAAGCGTCTGCCTCCAATGCAGGAGACCCGGGTTCGATCCCTGGGTCGGGGAGATCCCCTGGAGAAGGAAATGGTAACCCACTCCAGTATTCTTGCCTGGAGAATCCCATGGATGGAGAAGCCTGGTAGGCTACAGTCCGTGGGGTCACAAAAGAGTTGGACACAACTGAGAGACTTCACTTTCACTTTCACTTAGATCCAGTTTACCACTGATTTCATGTCTTCATCAGGATCTGGTGTATGAGCACTAGGGAGATACTGAGAGTTCCCTGTGCTTTCCAGCTGGATCCTCAACTTTCCAAACTGCATGAGGTTCATCTCCACTGGGCAATCTGGTGCCAACCATTAGGGGTCTGCTGCTATGGGCTCAGGGAAAGTCTGGTGCACCAGACAGGGACTGGATGGGATGCCCTTTCAGCCCCAGGCCTTGTACCAGCCTTCGGCACTCAGTAAGAGCCCTGGTAGGAGGGGTGCGGACTCACTTTGTGACAAGGCTCCCTAGAGTCCTAATCCATCACAGCAGCCCCCAGGTGGCTATCAAAAGGCCATTAAATATTGGACTGGTTTCTACTTACACTAGCTGGTGGACCCCAAGGGTCTCTTCTTTCCTAGGAAAGGCTTGTGATTCTTCAGAATTCACTAAATTTCAGTTTCTCTGCATCCTCAGCTCTCTGGTGAGTTTTGAAAAACTAGGTAAGCAAGGATTTTGTAGCTTATCTGGATTGTTCTTATTGTTGGTCAATGAATATTTATTAAGAGACTAGCATATGACATCTGAACTCTCTACCATGACCCGTCCATCTTGGGTGGCCCTGCACGGCATTGCTCATAATTTTATTGAGTTACACAAGGCAGTGATCCATGTGATCATTTTGGTTAGTTTTCTGTGACTGATCCTGGGAAAGATTGAGGGAAGGAGGAGAAAGGGACGACAGAAGGTGAGATGGTTGGATGGCATCACTGACTCAATGGATATGAGTTTGAGCAAACTTTGGGAAAAGGTGAAGGACAGGGAAACCTGGCATGCTGCAGTCCGTGGGGTCACAAAAATTCAGATACAACTTAGCTATTGAACAACAAGAACATGACGTCTACTCACTTCTACAAACTTCTTTTTCACTGTTCCCAGCTCAGAATACACTAGCTTATGTTACCCTGGTGGACTCTCCTGTCTTGAAATATGCCACGTGGCACCTCGTGGAAATGGCACCATCCTCCACCATCAGTTATACTCAAATCTAACCTGCCTAGTGAGGGGTTAGGGCACTTCCCCTACTTTCACGGTGTTGATCACCAGCACCATGAACCGGAAGATCCCTGCTGTGACAGCACAGCTATGTACTGTGCTGTATGTACTGAAAGAAGAGATGTCTCTTCTTTTCAATAAAACGCAGCCTTTTGAAGTCAAGGGCAATGTGATCTTCCTCACAACTTATAGCAAAATGCTTTGAATCGAGTAGGGCTGATGGCGTCCTCGAAGAATCAAAGACTCAAATATTTGTAGCAACCAACCAAATCCTAGGCTCCTGGTTCTTGAGTTTGTTTACGTCTTAGAAGATGGCATCCTTTTCCCTGTGAATCAGGGTTTCTACTGCTGCTGGTCTTAGGGGAACATAGCAGAACGATGATGTTCAGCAGATGGATCATGTTCAGCAGATGGATGATGTTCAGCAGATCGGAACTGCCCTCTTGCTGGTGTGTTGCCTCAGCGCTCACTCACCTTCTCTGGCTCCTTGATGACTATAGTCCAGCTGATGGATTCATATCAGGTAGAATACTGACTATAGTAATAAACTAATGCCTCATTTCCCTTAGATATAATTTTTTATTGAAGTATAGCTGATTTTTTATGACTTCCCAGGTGGTGAAGTGGTAAAGAATCTGCCTGCCAATGCAGGAGATGTGGGTTCAATGAGGGTCAGGAAGATCTTTGGAGTAGGAAATCACAACCCACTCCAAACTCCATGGACAGAGGATTCTGGTGAGATGCAATCCATGGGGTCAAGAGCTGGACACGACAGACCGACTGAGCACACACAGTTGATTTACAATGTTGTGCTAGTTTCAGATTTAATTTGAAGGGGATAGAGATAGTCCTCCTAAAAATCAAGGTACGTGAGGCAGATGAATGCACAAAAAACTTCAGACATCACCTTATGAGGAAAAATAGGAGGGGAAATAGAAGGCATCATCTTTCATGCATCCTTAGGAAAGGATTCAAAACATGTATTAAAAAATCATGCAATCTCTTAAAAATAAAATTTAAAATATACAGTTCCTACTTGAGGCTCAGATTTCTGAATGAGCTGGGAAAGCAAGTGGCTTTCATTATTTCCTGAAGACTATGTGCCTTAGAATTAAAGAAATTAATTCTTATTTATTTAGGTGCTTCTACAAACAAATGGTAAATCATACTGCATGTGATACTCAACTTTCTAGCAGTTCACTTCATAGTGGGAACTTCTACAGTGCCCCTAATAGATTTGTACAACTTTTCTCCTGGAAGAATTTTAGGCATGTTGAAGAATTCTTGCTATTTCACCAAAAAACCCAGCCACATGGTCATTAAAATTTTCTGTGGCATTTAAACTTAATATGACTAAGACGTGGTTATAAAATAAAATAACACTCCATATTGGGATACCTTTTAAAAAGCTGAATGAACCTTTTTATTCTACATACATCAGACTCTTAATGGCTTTTCAACAGTTTGGATCATTTTGTGCAATTGCCACAGCTGCTTTACATTAGTGGAGAGGTTTTGTTATAGAGGCTTCGAGTACAAGCTGCTAAGTCAAACTCCATAGCCCCAAAGTCAGTTTTGTTATTTATTCCTTGTGGGTCTTCTGGTTTGTTTTGTTTTCTACTTAATGAAGACTTTCCAGGAATTTTCTAAAGTAAAAACAAAAAGAAATTGATATTATGGTCTCCCTGATGAAAACACCCAAACAATTCAAGTCAATTATTTATGGAGTGTCTAATCATACCTGGCAAGAGGCCTATTAAAATATCAAAATATATCCTCAGAACTTCTGAAATCCTTGCTTTGTCATTTCCCCGAAATGGCAGAAACAAAAATCTCCCAGTTTCAATATATTGTTTTGTCAAAGAGAACAATTCACATTGAATATAGCTTTTCTTTTCGATTGTAACCTCAGAATTAAAAAATATATCTTAACAAAGCTAGTTTTATTACTGGGTACTCAGAATGTGGCTTTGAAGTGGGCACATCATAACTGTGAGTCTGATCACTTAACAAATAGGAAACACGAGGAAACCCTGGCTGCTTTTTTCCAAAGACCACATAACATTTACAGTGAAGCCAAAGAAAACCTTTACAATGTCTATAAGTAGGCTTAATAAGATCCACAAGGTTCTGTTTCCAGTGACTTTAGCTTATGCAGAAAAGCTCCCTGTTTTCAGCATAGATGACTTTGATTTCAATTAAAATGATTTAATTCATCTGAAAAAAGTGATTAATATTTCTTAGTAACATTACTAAATCCTGACTGATCTGTCCTTAAATAATTAAATAAAACTATGGTTTTTAAATGTTCTTAAAGTCTGTTAATCCCAAACTCCTAATTTGTCCCTCCCACTCCACTTTCTCCATTGGTAAAGTTTGTTTCCTGTGTCTATGAGTCTATTTCTGTAAATAAATTCACTTATACCATTTTTTAGATTCTATGTAGAAGTGATATCATGTGATACTTGTCTTTCTCTGTATGATTTAATTCATTAGTATGTTAAGTGGAATTAATAGATACACACTACCATACATAAAAGGGCTTGCCTGGTAGTTCAGACAGTAAAGAATCTGCCTGAAATGTGGGAGACCTAGGTTTGATCCCTGGGTAGGGAAGATCTCCTGGAGAAGGAAATGGCAAGCCACTCCAGCATTCTTGCCTGGGAAATCCATGGACAGAGCTTGGCAGGCTACAGTCAATGCGGTCACAAAGAAATGGATACAACTGAACTACTAACTCTATATATAAAATAAATGGCAAGGACCTGCTTATAGCACAGTGGGTGCTATAATCAATATCTGTAGCTATATTTAATATTTTAAATAATCTGTAATGAAAAAGAACCTGTATGTATTATATATATACATATACACATACACAAATAAGCTTCTCAGGTAGCCCTAGTGGTAAAGAATCCGCCTGCCAATGCAGGAGACAGAAGAGATGTGGGTCCAATCCCTGGGTCAGGAAGATGCCCTGGAGAAGGAAATGGTACCCCATTCCAGTATTCTTGCCTGGAAAAATTCTACGCCTGAGGAGCCTGGTGGGCTATAGTCCATGGGATCCCAAAGAGTCAGACATGACTGATCAACTGAGCACACACATATGAATGACTGAATCACTTTGCTGTACATCTAAATCTAACACAACATTGTAAATCACCTATACTTAAAAAAATTTTTTTTTAATCTAAAAAAGACTGAACAATTCCTGAGGAAGATAGAAATATGTGACAATTCAAGTGCGTTCAGCTTGAGAGCAGTGTGAGAAAAGGCAACCTTGCAATTGTAAAGTAGCTGCAATAGACTCAAGAATGTAGTTCCATGGCCTACATTAATAACATAACCTAAACTTAACTATCTACCTCTTCTTAACTATGTATTTTCATTCTTAAAGTAAGACACTGGCCAGAATATTTTCATAATTGGCAAAGGGCCAACTATTTGAGCTTGCATATTTTGCTTGTTCCTTGGAAGAAAAACTGTGACAAAGCTAGACAGCATATTAAAAAGCAGAAACATTACTTTGCCAATGATAATCTATATAGTCAAAGCTATGGTTTTTCCAGTATTCATAAATGGATGTGAGTGGCAGATCTTAAAGAAGGCTGAGCACTGCAGAATTAATGCTTTTGAACTGTGGTGTTGGAGAAGACTCTTGAGAGTCCCTTGAACAGCAGAGATCAAACCAGTCAATCCTAAAGGAAATCAACCCTAAATATTCATTGGAAGGACTGATGCTGAAACTGAAGTTCCAATACTTTGGTCACCTGATGAGCTGACTCATTAGAAAAGACTGATACAGGGAAAGATTGATGGCAGGAGGAGAAGGGGATGGCAGAGGATGAGATGGTTGGATGACATCACTGACTCAGTGGACATAAATATGAGAAGACTTCGGGAGATGATGAAGTTTGGCATGCTGCAATCCATGGGGTCGCAAAGAGTCAGACATGACTGAGCAACTGAACAACAATTTCACACATGGATCTCAAAGACTGTGATAGTGTTAACTGATTTTTCTGATGATCAGTTGAATCAAAAAATCTAGCTGGCAACCAAGAGGCCTTTGTCCGTTTGATTCCTGTTTTACACATAGGAAAAGAATATTGTTTCTATCTATAAGCAAACTTAAGTTAAAAATAATTATTACGTGTTTGGGACTACCTGAACATATGGATTAGATCTAGTACTTGACCAGATACATCAACAATTACAGAATGCAAACATGGTGGGGGCAGCAGGCATGGGGAAGAAAGAGGAAGGAAGAAAAAAGAAAAGCCAAAAAGAAGGGAGTGAAGGAGGAAGGGAGAGAGAGAAAAAAAGGAAATCCATTCTCAAATGATCATTTAACAGGTTACATGTGGACATTCCATCAAAAAGGCTAAAAATGCTTATAGTTTTCTGCATTTTTATCAGTTCAGTTCAGTCGTTCAGTCATGTTTGATTCTGCAGCCCCGTGGACTGAAGCACACCAGGCTTCCCCGTCATTCACCAATTCCCAGAGCTTGCTCAAACCTATGTCCATCAAGCCAGTGATGAAAACCAGTCATCTCATCCTCTGTCATTCCCTTCTCTTCCTGCCTTCAGTCTTTCCCAGCATCAGAATCTTTTCAATGACTCTGTTCTTTGCATCAGGTGGCCAAGGTATTGGAGCTTCAGCTTCAGCATCAGTCCTTCCAGTGAATATTCAAGACTGATTTTCTTCAGGATTGACTGGTTTGATCTCCTTGAAGTCCAAGGTACTCTCAAGAGTCTTATCCAACACCACAATTCAAAAGCATCAATTCTTCGGTACTCAGCTTTCTTTATAGTCCAACTCTCACATCCTACTGGATGTGACATGACTACGGGAAAAGACAGACCTTTGCTGGCAAAGTAATGTCCCTGCTTTTTAATATGCTGTCTAAGTTGGTCACAGCTTTCTTCCCAACAAGCAAACATCTTTTAATTTCATGACTGAAGTCACCATCTGCAGTGATTTTGGAGCCCATGAAAATAAAGTCTGTCACTGTTTCTATTGTTTTCCCATCTATTTGCTGTGAAGTGATGGGACCAGATGCCATGGTCTTAGTTTTCTGAACTGAGCTTTAAGTCAGCTTTTCACTCTCTTCTTTCACTTTCATCAAGAGGCTTTTTAGTTCCTCATTACTTTTTGCCATAAGGATTGTGTCATTTGCATATCTGAGTTTATTGATATTTCTCCCAACTATCTTGATTTCAGCTTGCGCTTCAGCCAGCCCAGCATTTCACATGCTGTACTCTGCATATAAGTTAAATAAGCAGGGTGACAATATACAACCTTACATACTCCTTTCCCAATTTGAAACCAGTCCATTGTTCCACATCCAATTCTAACTGCTGCTTCTTTATCTACATACAGATTTCTCAGGAGGCAGGTCAGGTGTTCTGGTATTCCCATCTCTTTCAGAATTTTCCATGGTTTGCTGTGATCCACACAGTCAAAGATGTAGTCAATAAAGCAGAAGTAGATATTTTTCTGGAATTCTCTTGCTTTTTCTATGATCCGACAGTTGTTGGCAATTTGATCTCTGATTCCTCTGCCTTTTCTAAATCCAGCTTGAACATCTGGAAGTTTTTGGTTCACATACTGTTGAAGCCTAGCTTGGAGAATTTTGATCATTACGTTGCTAGTGTGTGAAATGAGTGCAATTGTGTGGTAGTTGGAACATTATTTTGCATTGTCTTTCTTGGGATTAGAGTGAAAACTCACCTTTTCCAGTCCTGTGGCCACTGCTGAGTTTTCCCAGTTTCCTGGTATATTGAGTCCAGCACTTTCACAGCATAATCTTTTAGAATTTGAAATCATTCAACTGGAATTCCATCACCTCCACTAGCTTTGTTCGTAGTGATGCTTCCTAAGACCCACTTGACTTTGCACTCCAAGATGTCAAGCTCTAGGTGAGTGATCACACCATAATGATTATTTGGGTCCTTAAGATCTTTTTTGTATAGTTCTGCATATTCTTGCTACCTCTTCTTAATAACTTCTGCTCGTGGTAGGAGGTCCATACCATTTCTGTCCTTTGTTATGCCCATCTTTGCATCTGTATTTTTATGGGGTTACTTAAAATTCCACATATTTGACTATTTTTATTATATATTAAAGCACACTCTATACAGGCTATAATGACATCATTATATATGTACACACACACAAATTCAGCATCCTATTCTCCTAAAATTTATATTGCTACATGTGTGCAAAGAAAAGGCAACATGTATATGAAATCCAAAATTCCTTGAAGTGAAGCTTGAAAAGATTTTCATTTTGGATGACAGCTATTTAAAGCCATTTATTTATTGTTGCTTAGTTGCTAAGTTGTGTCCTATTCTTTGCGATCTCTACTACAATCTTAGTCAAAAAAGAAGTTCTATAGCTCAATTCCATACAAATAATTTCAAGTTATTTGTTAATATCTGTGAAAAACCACATTGGCTTTGATAGGGATTGCATTTAATCTTTAGATTGTTTTGAGAATATGGGCATTTTAATATTAATTTTCCAAACCTTGAGCATGATATATCTTCCCATTTACTTGTGTTATCTTCAATTTTTCTATTAATGTCTTACAGATTTTAGAGGTCTTTCACTTCATTGGTTAAATTTATTCCTAGGTATTTTATTCTTTTTGATGCAATTATAAATAGGAATTTTTTCAATTTCTCAGTCCAATAGTTTGTTATTTGTGTATAGCAAAATAACGAATTTCTTTATTTTAATATTTTTACCTAATTAATTTGTTAGTTTTAATAGTTTTTTGATGGAATATTTAGGGTTTTTTATACACGGTGTCATTTCATCTGCAGGTAGTTATATCTTGACCTTTTTCCCCCCATTTGTATGCCTATTATATTTTTTCTTATCTGATTTCTATAGCTAGAACTTCCAACACTATATTAAATAACCAGGCAAGAGTGGGCACCATTGTCTTATTCCTGATCTTCAAGGAAAAGATTTCAGCTTTTGCCTTTGAGTATTACGTTACCTGTGGGTTTGCCTATTGTCCTATATAGGTCTGCAGTTCTTATTGTGTGACTCAGTAACTTGAAATCTAAGCAAAATAAGAAGCCCTATGAGCTAATGTAAATAAGGTATCTGGAAGACTTTACTTGAGCCCTCCATTTTACCTACTAAATATTTTAGAGGCCTGATGCAACTAAGTTTGCATATGTGAAAGTAATACATAGGCTTCCCTGATGGCTCAGTAGTAAAGAATCAGCCTGTAGTGCAGGAGACCCAGGAGACACAGGTTTGGTCTCTGGGTAGGGAATATATACCAGAGGAAATGGCACCCTCTCCGGTATTCTTGTTTGGATAATCCCACGGACAGAGGAGCCTGGCAGGCTATAGCCCAAAGGTTCACAGAGAGTCGGACACGACTGAGTGACTGAGTACACACACACATGTAACATATATGTAATTGATCTGCTGAAGTGAGAGTGTTTGAGATAGATGTTTACTTTGGAGTTTTCACTTGTTCAATGCTGTTCAGTCGCTTAGTCATGTCAGACACAGTGACCCCATGGACTGCAGCACACCAGGCTTCCCTGTCTTTCACCATCTCCCAGAGCTCACTCAAACTCATGTCCTTTGAGTCGCTGATGCCATCCAACCACATAGTTCTCTGTTGTTCCCTTCTCTCGCCTTCAATCTTTCCCAGGATCAGGGTCTTTTCTAATGAGTCGGCTCTTCACATCAAGTGGCCAAAGTATTGCAGCTTCAGTTTCATCATCAGGCCTTCCAGTGAATATTCAGGAATGGCAGAAAGTTTAAATTTACATAAAGACACATCAGCAAGGGTAACTTTCTAAAACCATTTCTCACATTCCTGGCATAGAGTTTTTATGATCACATGATATGGAAAAGTGGTACACAATCAAGAAGTCTTAAGAATAATTCTGATCTCACTGTGGATAAATGTATGGACTCTGAGACACACACACAAATCTTTTTTTGATTAATTGCTACTACACCGATAACACATTCTATTTAAAATTTTTTCTTAAATCCAATGATGTTTCACCTAATCAGCTGTACTCTTGGGAGTCCTTTGAACTTCAAGGAACTCAAACCAATCCTAATCTTAAAATCAAACCAAATCGAATCCTAAAGGAAATCAACTCTGAATATCCATTGGAAGGACTGATGCTGAAGCTGAAGTTCCAATACTTGGCCACCTGATGCGAAGAGCTGACTCATTTGAAAAGACCCTGATGCTGGGAAAGATTGAGGGCAGGAGGAGAAAGGTACGACAGAGGATGAGATGGTTGGATGGCATCACCGACTCAATGGACATGAGTTTGGGTAAACTCTGGGAGTTGGTGATGGACAGGGTGGCCTGGCGTGCTGCAGTACATGGGGGTGAAAAGAGTCGGACACCACTGAGAGACTGAACTGAACTGAGGATGTCGATATTTATGTCATCAGAAGCCTGAAATCAACAGATTTGACTTCATCTGACCTTTCTAGAAATCCAACATTGTACTTATTTTAACAGAAGAAGTCTTGGTTTGAACAATTTGCCACTTTTCCAAATTTAGATTTTCCTCAACCGAAAGTTTTATTTTTGAAATATCCTAAATATTTGCTCACTATCATCACAAAGAAAAACAAAAAACTCATATCCAAGTAAGTAAGACTTTGTTGAAACTATGTACTGTATTCTGAAAATGCCCAAGCCCAATTTGCCTTGAGGCAGAAGAAATTTTCATGATAACTTTGTCAAATCATATCCAGGAAGTTTATTCTCATTATTGAGCACAATTATTATTTATTTTGCTTCTAAACACCCTGTTTCTAAGATGTTCATAAAAACTCATAGCTGGAGAATACCAGAATGTTCACATGATTCAATTATCACTTGTTAAATAAGTAGATATCCAATTTTATCTTTCACACTCCCAGTAATAGAGAACCCACTCTTTATTATTAGCTTCAACTTTCAGCAACTTCTTTCTTAAAATCATTTTTGTATTTTTTAATATAAATTTATTTATTTTAATTGGAGGTTGATTACTTTACAATATTGTATTGGTTTTGCCATACATCAACGTGTATCCACCACAGGTATACACATGTTCCCCATCCTGAAGCCCCCTCCCTCCTCCCTCCCTGTACCATCCTTCTGGGTCGTCCCAGTGCACCAGCCCCAAGCATCCAGTACCATGCATTGAACCCGGGCTGGCGACTTGTTTCATATATGATATTATACAGGTTTCAATGCCATTCTCCCAAATCATCCCACCCTCTCCCTCTCCCACAGAGTCCAAAAGACTTCTATACAATGGCACCCCACTCCAGCACTCTTGCCTGGAAACTCCCATGGATGGAGGAGCCTGGTAGGCTGCAGTCCATGGGGTCTCACAGAGTCGGACATGACTGAGCAACTTCACTTTCACTTTCCACTTTCATGCATTGGAGAAGAAAATGGCAACCCACTCCAGTGTTCTTGCCTGGAGAATCCCAGGGACGGGGGAGCCTGGTGGGCTGCCGTCTATGAGGTCACACAGAGTTGGACGCGACTGAAGCGACTGAACAGTAGCAGTGTCTCTTTTGCTGTCTCGCATACAGGGTTATTGTTACCATCTTTCTAAATTCCATATATATGCATTAGTATACTGTATTGTGTTTTTCTTTCTGGCTTACTTCACTCTGTATAATAGGTTCCAGTTTCATCCACCTCATTAAAACTGATTCAAATGTATTCTTTTTAATGGCTGAGTAATACTCCATTGTTTATATGTACCACAGCTTTCTTATCCATTCATCTGCTGATGGACATTTTTATTTTTAAACTTGTTTAACAAGTTTATTTTTAAACTTGTTAAGGTCAGTCACCTTTAGTCTCAGATCTTTTTATCGCTGACATTTTCACCCATTTCCCCAAGCCTGCATGGAAGTTGTAGCTGCATTCTGCCTTTGTCATGTCCAAATATAACCTTTATGGGAGGTGATGCTACCCACGGGATGGAACAGCAGCCAGAGGGAAGCTGGTATGATTCCTTGAAATGGCATGAATGGCTCAGGGAAGAATCAGAGCAGAACCCCAGAAAATAACTCTTAGATTGGGTCTTTGAAACATCCGTACCCACTAGATTCCCCAAAACATTCAAGATAAAAACGTGAGATAACATAGTGAAGGACCAACCACTTGTTATGAAATAAAGGTATAGCAAACTGTTGTAATTTGCACATAAAAGAGAAATATGATATCTGTCTAGTGACTTCTACTAGACTGGAACCCCACATCATATACTCTGTTTTCCAGTAGTTAATTATCACAACAATCCTTTCAAGTAGATGTGTAAATTTTGATTCATAGAAGAGAAACTCATGCTTGGGGACCTAAGTTTCTACCCCCAAACAACTTGGTATTGTTTAGTTGTTAAGTCATGCCCAACTCCTGCAACCCCATGGACTGCAGCCTACCAGGTTCCTCTGTCCATGGAATTTCCCAGGCAAGAATACTGGAATAGGTTACCATTTCCTTCTGCAGGGCATCTTTCTGACCCAGGGATCCAACCTGCATCTCCTGCATTGGCAGATGAGTTCTTTACCAATGAGCCATGGCGCCTAAATACCAACTCTGACTTTTAGGTTGAGTTATACATCTCAGAAGATTCTGTTTGGTCTTTGAACTAAACTTCTTTCCAAAACTTGAAATTGACTATATGAAAAGCATTCAGGCAGACATTGAATAACAAGATGTCTATGGATATTATAAAGAAGATCAAGCATACATGTGGGGCGTTGACCAAACAATTCAATACGCTTTTGATTCTGTATTAATTACAAATCACAAATCTAATTTCTTCAGGTGCTTAACAAGGCCAAAGTCACAGTACATTAGACTATGACTTTTCTATTCTCAGATCAATTGGATCAACTGGAACTCGGATAATTCTTTCAAAACAAGAAGTGAGCATTGGGCCTTGGATAGTAATTTTTAAGGGAAACAAATGACACCTAAATTAGGTATCCTGGTTGCCAGGTCAGTTGCAACATTGGCCATTAGCAGCAGGATGGAATGTGTGGTTATAATGGCCTGTGTGGCTTCAGTGGAGTGCTGGCACAGAGACAAGTGTGGCCCCAGAGGTTAGCAGAGCACAGTGAGGAAAAACACACGTTCTGCCAAGGTCATGAAGATGCTGAAGGTCTGCCAGGGGTAATTAGTAACACAGTGAGGAGACCCTGCTCACTGATGGTCACTTGGAGGTGAGCCAAGAACTGATTGAGCAGAACCGGGCTCTCTGCCACCCTGGTCATCTCATAAGCTGCAGTTACTGGGTGCAGAGAGACAATAAAAATATCCTGTTTTGACCTTCTTGTACCAAAAGTCTCCTCTTTTTCTTTTAAATATATGACTCAACATAGAAAATAGAGTCCCCAAATAATCTACCTTTGGACCTCAAACTGGCCTTTAGCTCTCTCTACGTTCTTCCTGCTCTGCCTGGCTCTTAGATCTGGTACCCTGATGCCTCCAAAACCTAATTACAGTATTTTCATAAGAATTTTCTCTTCAAATCTAGAATAATAGGAAAATATTCACAATTTCTAGAGGACAGACTCAGTGGACTGCCTGCCTCCCAGACTGCTCTTCTCTCTTGCCCCTCCTTGATGCTAAAGAACTCAATATCTGCAAACGTCCAAAACTCTTCTCTAATAATCTCTCAAAAGCTGTCCTTTGCTCATTTACAAGTTGGAGAGCATTCAGAAGGGTAATTTCTGAAAACCTAAGAATATCTACACGTTTTGTTATTTGAGGATTTACCAATAGATTCTGTATCAACTTGCCTGATTTTTTTCAGAGCTATGTGGTCTCGCAAATTCCAGAAATTTTTTCAAATATACTGCAACAAGCTTAAACCGTGAGCAGAAATCTATCTTGTGGGTCAATGAGCATTGCTAGCATGCCTGACACGTGGGGATATAAATCAGAAATGGACAGTATTCCAACTGTTATCTAAGATGACTTGAAAATGATCTGAAGATAATAAGAAAAAAAAACTGGCAAGCTATTTGAGCTTTATGAGGGAAAGTGCGGGGGAAATTAATTATATCTATCAAAGAGTTGCTAAATCCTGTACTATGGTTTTACTTTCTCTTGGGATTTCCTAATAGCTAGTTCTGATAAATGGGCAGGGCCAGAACGAGGATTAAATAAGTGAGGCCCTTGCCTGGACACAGAATTCAAGAGACTGCCAGAAAGACCTAATAAATAAGAGAGATAATATTTATAAGCAATATTTTTCAGAATCAAAATCAGTACAAAAGAATTTAGGATAAACAAAATATCAAAATTTTAAACATGGACAAGATCAGCTAATGGATATTAGCTAAAAAGCAAAAGAGAATGAAATTATTTGACATAATTTAGAATGATCCATCAAAACTCAACCATGATTTTAAGTTTTTTCTCATAAAATTTAAAGTAGAACTATGTGCAATCCTGTCATTCCACTGCTGGGTATCTATTCAAAGTAAACTGAGTCAGTTTCTCAAAGATATATCAGCACTCTGATGTTCATTGCAGCATTATTCACAATAGCCAAGACTCAGAAACAACTTAAGTTGTTTGTCAAAGTGTCCTTTGACAGATGAATGGATAAAGAAAATGTGGGAGTTAGATGGATAAAGCTGATAAATACAGTGGAATATTACTCAGCCTTTAAAAGGGGGGAAATCCTGCCATTTGCAAAAATGTGGATGAATCTGGAGGGCATTATGCTAAGTAAAATAGGCCAAAGAGAGAAAGATAAATACTATATGATCTTACTTATATGCAGAATCTTTATTTTAAAAAAACAGTCAAGCTCATAGAAACAAAGTAGAAAAGTGGTTGCCAGAGGCTGAGGAGATGGGTGAAATGGAGAGAGGTTGGCTAAAGAGAAAAGTATCAGTTATAAGATATATAGGTACTGAATATTAATATATAGTATGATGACTACAGTTAATAATTCTCTATTGTACACTAGAAATTTGCCAAAAGAGATCATCTTAAGCATTCTCATCACATACAAAAAATGGCAACTATGTGAGGTGATGGATGTATTATAAATATTAGCTAACTTGATTGTGGTGACTATTTCACTTTGTATGCACAGAAGAAATCTTTACATTGGACACTTTGTGTGCTCAGTCACTCAGTCATGTCTGACTCTTTGCAGTCCTAGGGACTGTAGTCCACAAGGCTGTTCCGTCCATGGGATCCTCCAGGCAAGAATACTGGAATGGGTTGCCATTTCCTCCGCCAGGGGATCTTCCTGACCCAGGGATGAAACTGTCTCCTGTGTCTCCTGCACTGGCAGGTGGATTCTTTACCATTGAGCCATCAGGGAACCCCAAATTTTACACTTTAAATAATTTTGTTTATCAAATATACCTCAAGAAAGCTAAGGGAGGGAAAATGCAACTATGCAACAAAAACAAAAAAAATGTGCAATGGGGAGAAGAAAGGGCAATTTAACAACTGATGTTAGAATCCATGTTAGGAAAGAAATTGCCCTCTGCTGACCCAGCACCTCAATCAGCCTTTCTTGGTTGCAGGATGACCTTAGAGCGTGACCTTCCTTAGAGTATGACCATGATGCGTTGGAAGTGAGAAAAGAGAACCACGTGCTTAGCCAAAACAGAAGGAAGACAAGGGAAGTCAAGGTCACTGGCCAGCCTAAAAACTATTTTGATACACTAGGGTGTTCGGGAGCAACTTAGAAATGATTGACATAAACCAATCCTCAATTTCCTGCTGGTTTCAGCTTATGAAAATATTTTGGATAAAAAATGCAAAATTAATTTGTATAAAAATACAGAACTTAATTTTTGTCTTTCTCATCTGTATAGAAGAACCACAATTTTTTCCAACTAAGCTACTGTTGATGCAGAAAAGCTCACTCTGACCTGTGATTAGCCTATTGCTTAATGCAAACCATTCACATCAAATAACTGTGGTTTTTAATTTTTTTTTTTACTTTTAAAGGTACAAATCTGCTTAAATAACAATGTGATGAGTAATATATACTAATTGCAAAACATGTGGAAGAGTATGAAGAACAAAATTAATATCATTCATAATCCCACCTTCAGAGATAAGAAAGCTGATATAAATGTCTATCCATTTATCCATCCACCTTCTTATCTAAATACACTTAAGATGCCAATGTGTTTGTATGTTTTACTTATTTCTCCCAACATATCATGTGCATTTTCTCATGTAAGTATATATTTTTAAAAACCATGAATTTTGCTGCTGTGACAATTTATCATAAAGACATAATTTTCAACCTACTATTAGTATGTAGGCGATTTTTAGCAATTAATTGTCTACATAACACCATGAAGAAAAAGCTGGATGTAAATCTTTGGGTGAGAATCATTTATTATTCCTTCCATGGGGAAAAACCTAAAAAGAGAGAAACTGTGAGCTTGAAGGATATGATCCTACAAGGTCATGGAATATCTTTCCTTCTGTTCCATTTACATTAAAATGAAGAGCTCTGAGATATTAGTTTCTGCAAATTATAAAAACAGACAAACTCTGATTTTATTATCAAAAGTCACCAGAAAGAATTTCTGCCTCATCATGGCCCTGGAGACAAGCTAGCTTTGACCAATTTCATTTCTAAGAGTAGCACAGTCCAAACACTAATTAACACTGAAGAACCATGAGGAACACGATGCAGAATCCTGCTATTGAAACAAATGGCAGGCACATTCGGGGAAAGAGATTGCTATGCAGCGAGAGTTGGTTCATGTTGCCATTTGCTGGATGACACACTGTCTACCCTTTCCATCTTGCAATTCCTCTACCATTGGTCCCTTAAGAAATGATATAGTGTCAAGGACATTGTGTGGAAATCAGAGGAGAAAGAGGTGTGGGCCTTGTCTTTCTTACTCAGAGAAAATTATCAGTGAGATGAGACAGACTCCGTTCCTGGGGAGTTTCCAAATTTACTGTTTACCAATGGATTCATCCTCTAAATTGAGCTGTAAAACATCAAGACAAAGGATGGGTCTTGCTTACTACCAAGCCTGTTCCCCCACAGGGCAGGATGGTGCACTGCCAACACTTTACAGGCCTCCTCCAGATGACTCAAGGAATGGGAATTTCACCACCCCTTGTGGGAGATTTTTTTTATGGCCTCTTAAGTCTCACCCATTAGGAAAGTTTCTCCCAATGAAGCCATTTTTCCCCCCTTTTCTTCAGTTCATTCATTACCCTTCGATAATCCCCTAAAGACCACCTCCAGAATCCCTCTCCTTCCTCAGGGCTTAGACTTTCAATTATCTGCAAACAGCTATCAGGCCCCCACCCCACACACATGCACATACTCCTTAGCTCTTCGGCCAACCTACACACATGTAATTCTTTTAATCTTTCCTCATACATCAAAACCTCCAGCTGCTTAATCATTTTAGCTCCTCTAATAAGCAGTGAATTTGAAGGGGGATTATGGTTTCCTTCTCAAGCTTGTCTCATGTCAGCTGTATCCCTTCTCCTCAACCACATGCCAGATTTCTGTATGCCAATAGCCATTCATCAGCGGAAATGAGGTTTTTCTGGAATGCTGTGTTCCATAGCACAAAAGAGGAGAAAGATCCCTCCTACCCATAACTCACTTCTAGGGTGAATCAATATTTATACAAACTAATAAGGAGGGAAGATCTAAGAGAAAAGTAGAACAACCCAAGTTTGCAAATCACTGAGAAACTTTTTAACTAGAAAAATTTTGGAAGTATTGTGCTTCATTTAAACATGAATGGTGGAGTCATAATGGCAATTAACTCACCTTTAGTTAAGAAAGTGTTGAAGTGTTAACTATTCACTTTCTTTTTTAAAAGATTTTTTTGATGTGGACCATTTTTAATGAGTTTGTTACAACATTGCTTCTGTTTTATGCTTTGGGTTTTTGGCCGTGAGGCTACAAGAGATCTTAGCTCTCCAAGGGAGGATTGAACTCACACTGCCTGTGTTGGAAGTCAAAGTCCTAGTCACTAGACTGCCAGGGAAGTCCCCGACTGTTCACTTTATTGATGAAAAATTAGCTTAAGTGAGCCCGTGGGTGAAAAGAGACCTTTCCCCTTATTCTTTAATCACCTTCTGAATCACTGGTGGTTTCCATGATCCCTCAAGGAATTCATACATAAATGCTGACCATAACAGGGTGCCTCACTCTTATACAATCTTAGACCCTCCAGTCTTCACTACTTTGTTCCAACTGCACCAAGAGCTTCCCCAAGAATGCTGCACGCTCTTAGAGTCTCCAAGCCCTCATCTATAGCTCCTCTAGCTCCTCTACCTCAAAGGCCTCTCTTTGTCCAACTTCTTTTGCAACCCTCATCCTTCCATCAAGACTGACCTTCAGTCCCATTTCCTCCAGGGAAACTGCCTTCTGCTCTAGATTTCCTGGTATTTACTATCTATGCCATTAAAATAAGCTATCTTGCATTTCTGCTTCCTCTATTTGCTTCACCTTTGAGAGTTTCCCCTCTCCACTGCCTTACAAGCCTGCTATGGCAGGGGTTGTTGTTGCTATTATTTAGTCACTCAGTCATGTGCAACCCCATGGACTGTAGCTCACCAGGCTCCTCTGTCCATGGAATTTCTCAGGCAAGAGTACTGGAGTGGGTTGCCATTTCCTTCTCCAAGGAATCTTCTCAGCCTTGAGATCGAACCCATGTCTTCTGCATTGGCAGGCAGGTTTTTTACCACTGTGCCCCCAGGAAAGACCCAGAGCAGGTGGTCATATTTTTTCACTAATCCCTCCAGAAAGCAAGACACTGTTCTCCACAAAGTTGGCAACACTTAAGAAATATTTCTTAATTCCATATAAGAAGTACCTTGTAAGACAGTTCCTAAGGATTGAGAGGGTTTTAGGGATTTGTAAAATAGAATATTTATTTTATGTTTAGAATAGTAATGTTCAAAAATGGCTGTCTTTTCCTGATCTCTGTTACTAAAAAGTGAAAAAAAAAAAAAAAAAACAAAGCCAAAAGATACATATTCCATGTGGGATACCCAAAGTTTCTCTTTCACTTTTCTGGAATTAGGTCTATACCTCTATCCACTGTGAAGGCTTGCCCCTTCTCTACACTACTGCTAGTCCCCACTTTTTTCTCTTCTCAGCAACCCCTCCTGAGTCCCTATTGCACAATCTCCTTTGTTCTTTATCCTAAGAGTGAAGAATACGTGAACAGCTCTCCAAATTGTTGTAAAACCTGCTTGTCAGGAATCAGCCACATCAACCACTGAATTTGTAAAATTACAAGCCTCTCTCACCCACAAAGCTAAACCCACCTCCAAAATGTCCCTCATGTCAAATAGAAAATGAGACCCCAGATTCACTCAAGCAAACATTGCAACAGTGATGATGGGCCCCAAACATTCTGGACATCGCTGGTTTCCTGCTTAAGTGAGAATAGAAGCCTGGGAGGAGCAGAAACAATGCTTGCTTCTGGAGTGTTCTCAGCATCACTATAAAGAAAGGCACCTTAGACACCAACTGGTCTCTAATCCTGATGGCCAACTTAGATGTACTTAGTGAAGTAAACATTGGTCCTCCAGGCAGCCTTCCCTTGCCTTGTTCCTGTCCTACTCATGGTCTNAAAAAAAAAAAAGCAAGCAAGCAAACTGCTAATTAGAAGGCTAGCATTAACTATCACCATTTCTACATTCCTTGAGGCTCTTAACTTTGTAACTATCCATCCGAAAGATACTAGCACTCTCAGGTTGATCTCTATCGCCCAGTGCCCCCTTCCTGCCAGGATATTTCTAGTGACCTTGGAGCCCTGCTGTTTGTGGTACTGTTACTGAGCCCAAGTCCCCTCTGCTCACCCCATGACAGAACAATAAATCAGTAGATGAAGTGTGAAGGCAAGGAATAACAACCTTATTTGGAAAGCCAGCAGGTCAAGAAGATGGCAGACTAGTGTCTCAAAATAACCATCTTATCAGGGTCTGGACGCCTGGTTATTTTACAGAGGAGGAGGAGGTGAGGAAGAAAAGTACAAAGGCGATTGATCTTGCAAATACCCGCTGGAATGGTCAGCCTCAGGGAGGGGCTGTGTTAATTTCCTCTTTCTTGCAGCCATACATAGGTGAACAGGGTCAGAATGTCTCTCTGGACAACAGCACTTTGGTTTCACATTCAGGCAGAGGGGCCGGGTTCCCAGAGGTAGGGCATTTTGTACAGACAGTATCCTTTCACTTTAGGAAAGCAACAGAAAGTAAAAGAAACAGATTCAACCTGTAGCCAGATTTTTTTTCTTCTTCCCTATAAAAGTACCTTCCAACTGCTGGTCTCAGGCAGGCAAGGGCATGGGCAGAGAAGAGTTACAGATACGCAGACTTTCTTTCCCCAAATGAAACCAACTGGGCCAGGATGAGGGCACAGAAGGAAAGACCACACTTTTCAAGGACAACCCCAGTGACAAAGAAACCAAGAACACTCCCCACTGAGCTTAATAGAGTGTTTCAAGTGAAACAGCCCATCAGGGGCCCACAGAGATTAAAAAGCTACTTGTAGAAGAAAATTCCAGAAAAATGATATTGATCTTCAATCATCTAAATTTGTACTCACATTAAATTTCCTCTTTGGAGTTTGAGGCTTGATGAATCTGACAAGTTTTAATTTATTTCAAAAATATTTTGCACATTTACCATGTGTTTTCCAATGCAAGAAACAAAAATCAAACAATGTTATAATGATGGGCTTTTCCCCTATCAGTCGGCCTCAGCAGTCTGTTTTTAGAAATAAAACCATAATTATGATGTTTGTCTTTTCTTTTTTTCTTTAGCGACAAGAAAACACAGAGCTACAATAAGGTGCTTAAATTTTAGTATTTTGTCGATTCCAATAAAACCCTTCACTAATCTGAAGTAGTAATTCTTAAAATCTCTGTCACTGAAATATACAGGTGCTCTTAAAAACATATTGGGCTGATGTGTCAAGGAAGAAAATAAATACCCTTTCCCTTTTTGCTCTATTAGGCTGCAGTGGGGGAAAGGGGGCTGAGGACTGTAGAGGTAAGGCCAATGCCTGCTCTTCCACAAATGCATGAGAGCCCGCAGCAGCTCATCTCTTTGATGGCCCCCATCATCCCTCACTATATGCAGAGGGCCAAGCTGATTCTCATTTTTCACGTCATCCATATTTCCTATTGGATGAACAGAATTTCACTTGTTTTCCTCACTCAGAAGGACTCANTTTGATGGCCCCCATCATCCCTCACTATATGCAGAGGGTCAAGCTGATTCTCATTTTTCACGTCATCCATATTTCCTATTGGATGAACAGAATTTCACTTGTTTTCCTCACTCAGAAGGACTCAAGTCTAGTCCCTGGGTATGATATGGTTGCCAATTGCAGAGCCAGGTTGTATGAAGACAACATATGGGCATACGCCCAAGCCAGTTACACACTCACCTGCACAACTGCCTTCCTGGTTGAAGTACCCATCTGGGCAGTGGGAGTGGCACTGCCCATCCAACAGCATGTGGGAAGGCCAACAGGCTGTGCAGTTGTGTGGGCTCGTCCCTGCACACGCAGAACAGGATGGGTGGCAAGCTGGAAGGGAGAAAAGGCAGAGGAGATAATCAGGAGAGCCGCCATCAGACAAGGACAGTACCTCTGCCTTCCCCGTGCACTTTCCTGTAATAGTCCATTGGCATAAGTTCTATACATTCACTTAACTTTCCCAAGGACAGAGCAGACATCTCACATACTTCTTTCAGGCTGTATCCTACAAAGCAAGCATCTGCGGAACCCAGATTAAAGCGCTAGTCATTCAGTTGTGTCCGACTCTGTGCCGCCCTGTGGACTGTAGCCCGCCAGACTCCTCTGTCCATGGAATTTCTCCAGGCAAGATTACTGGAGTGGGTTGCCATTCCCTTTTACAAGGGATCTTCCTGACCCAGGGATTGAACCTTGGTCTCCTATATTATAAGCAGATTCTTTACCAACTGAGCCATCAGGGAACCCAGATTAAGAAAGGGATAAGTGACACAAAAAACAGAAACAGCCATTTGCGGAGTCATTCATTTCTTTATTCCCATGTTCCCAGTCTCAGAGGATGTCAGATAAAGAACAGAAAGCCATAAAAAAGGTCTCCTTCCGTCAGGACAGCTCCTGTACCATCAGTGGGCTGCTGATTAGGCTGCTCAAATTAAAGAGGAAGGTGATGGAGGCCTCACTGTTTGACTAAACAAAGGTTTCTATGGTGCCCACGCTCTGATGGAGACTGGACACATATAGGTAAGAAGGACTGTCCAACATTTTGAACTGCTCAAAGTAGCTGCATCAACAGACACACAAGCAAATAACCGGAATAAAACAACTGGAAAATGGAGTGTAACAGAGAGAAAAAGAGCATCATATCACAATTCTCTGTGACCTTGACTAAGTTATGCAATTTCTCAAGGCTCCCACTTCCTCATGTATAAAAATGAGAATATAAACTATACATACTGCATGGGGTGTTGGGGACACCATGTGGATTATTTACTATGCCTCACTCATTTCTTCCCACAGAAACCACAATATCAGCTTTTGCCCACCTTTTGCCCTCATTCCTCCTGCCTCCTGTCCCACCCTGGTGCTTCCCTCTATGGCCCCTGCATGATGTGACCTGTCCTTCCTCTTGGGAACTGTGAGTAAGGGTTCTTTCCCAAAATAATCATCTCCTGATATGCCGGCCTCATCATAGCTGAATAATAATAAAGCCTACAATTTGAAACAGCCAGTCAATCACTCTCAGTCACTCATTCATCTTTTGTTATTGAGCCGCAAGTAGGTCGAGGTGCAGGGGAAACAGAGGTGAGTAAGACAATGAGTGGGAGGACCCAGGCATTTCAGGGACAAGATCCATTGACTGCAGGGACACCACCCTCAGTCTCCTCTTTGCCTCCTCTGCCCCCTCAATCAAACCTCCTGAAGACTCAAGAGATGAGCAGCTTGGAAGAAGCATATGGGATTTTCAACCACTGAGGTCTCCATTTCCACCGATCCCCAATAAAAATGTAAATTTCAATTCTTGATGTACAGATCGGGCTGCTGTAAGGTAGGATGTTCTTGTCCAGCAGGACTGGTTTGTAGGAGTATTAAACTCATGATATATGGGTGGTAGATGACTGCTATCCTAAACCTTCTGGTGCTCCACCCTAGTATCTCATCCATAACTGAGCACCTAAAGGTTTAACACCTGTACCTGAGCTAAGGCCATATCCATTTAGATTGGGCGGTACACCCAACCTTGCATGCATGCATGCTAAGTCACTTCAGTCCTGTCAAACTCTGCAACCCAAGGCACAGTAGCCCATCAGGTTCCTCTGTTCATCAGACTCTCCAGGCAAGAATACTGGAGTGGGTTACTATGCCTTCTTCTAGGGGATCTTCCCAACCCAGGGACTGAACCATCATCTCTTATATCTCCTGCATTGGCAGGCGAGTTCTTTACCACTGAGCGCCCTAGGAAGCCCCACACCCTACCTTGTGTGTGCTGTGCATATCTGCTCAGTAATGTCTGACTCTTTGCGAGCCCAGAGACTCTGTAGCCCACCAGACTCCCCTGTTCATGGGGATTCTCCAGGAAAGAATACTGGAGTGGGTTACCATGTCCTCTTCCAGGGGATCTTCCCAACTCAAGGATCGAACCCAAGTCTCCTACATTGCAAGTGGATTCTTTACTGTCTGAGACACCAGGGAAGCCCACACCCTGCTTATTGGTTGATAAATATTTTGATTATTATCCTTAGCTACACTGCAGAGCTGTATATGTATTCAACAGTATTTATTGCTCTATGAAAAACAGAGCCAGAGCTCCAAGTTTTAAAATTATTTCCTTATTTTTTTTAGATTGCCTTGTTAACTACTCTAATAGCACAAGTCACAGTAATTTTTCCCAAGTATTTTCAGAATTACTGACAAAATATTTCCTCTTTAAAAACAAAATAGAACAAGCAAGCAAATGTGACTATGAAAGAGAGGTACATATCAGCTCATTATTTAAGACATGTTTAACATGAAAAAACATGTGATAGAAAGTCAGATGGCAGTATTTCAAAAAACAACTAACTTGTATTGTCAACACAAAGCCCTCTAGGATGATTGGGGAAGCAATAAACTTCTACATACCTAAATTTGTTTATGATAATACCAATATGTTCATATCAGACCTTACAAGATTGCAAATATCCCCAGATCCTCCTGTTCTATTTCCTTAATAAATAGGAAATCAAAGCATATCATTGTTGATTTGAAAACTGGGAGGAGATGAATTAAAGCATTATGAGCAGACAATTTCATTTCATTTGGTCACAAAATCAATGAGATAAACTGGCTCGATGTAAATAAAGATTGTTACTGAATTATATAAAACAAGAAAGCAACCATAAAGAAGGCTGAGCACCAAAGAACTGATGCTTTTGAACTGTGATGCTGGAGAAGACTCCTGAGAGTCCCGTAGGCAGCAGGGAGATCCAACCAATCCATCCTAAAGGAAATCAGTCCTGAATATTTATTGGAAGGACTGATGCTGAAGCTGAAGCTCCAATACTTTGGCCATCTGATGTGAAGAGCTGACTCATTAGAAATGACTCTGATGCTGGGAAAGATTGAGGGCAGCAAGAGAGGGGGCGACAAAGCATGAGATGGTTGGATGGTATCATCTACTCAACCGACATGAGTTTGAGCAAACTTTGGGAGATAGTGAAGGACAGAGAAGCCTGGTGTGCTTCAATCTATGGGGTCACGAAGAGTCAGACACAACAACAAAAATAGCAATGAAGACAAATTAGTTGATGAGCTAAGAATTTCAGGAGAAAATCCTTTGGCTCCCACTTGATTTTGGAAATAAGCCTCATTGGACATCCCCATGGCAGACCTCAAAACTGCCTTCATTGGAAATGTTTAAGAATCAAATAGATAAAGACCTAGTGAGTCATCCTGTGCCACTGAGGGAAAATGATAGGCTGGATGACCATCCTTTCCAAGTATTTTGTCCTCTGTAATGCTCTATTTCTGTAACTATAGGCATCTGTGTCTTTAAAACAAGCTCATGAAACTTCCAATTCTGTGCTGCTTTTGGAAATGTCTACAGTCTTTCAGTGACTTTTATGAGTGTCTATCATTTAATGGAAGATGATTCCATAGCAGAAGTTCCAGTTTGAAGTCTAAGACNCATCTGTGTCTTTAAAACAAGCTCATGAAACTTCAATTCTGTGCTGCTTTTGGAAATGTCTACAGTCTTTCAGTGACTTTTATGAGTGTCTATCATTTAATGGAAGATGATTCCATAGCAGAAGTTCCAGTTTGAAGTCTAAGACCCTTCAAGGAAGACTAACTCCATTACAGGGCATATATATGGAAGAGATTTGAGAATAAGTTCTGTGAGTAATTTCTCCACTACATTTTTTAGAGAGTGGTTTTCCAGTTGATGGCTGAGTATATTTGTGAAAAAGCATAACGGAGCTGCTTAAGCACTAAAAGTTTTGGCATTAAAAGTGTCCTCAGATGGTTGTAAATTCCAGTCAACCTGACTCCAATAAAAGTTTTACCTAAAACAATGAAAACATACCAATTTTTTGTTCATTCTATATTCTGTTTAAATTTCAGACAAAGGACACTACTATTTCTTTTTTCCTTTTAAATAATATTGAAGTGGGCCAGCATAAATGTTTTCATATCATATAAAATTTCCTGGCTTTTCATGTCAAAACAATTTTTGAGGTGGATGTCTCTTGAATTATGATGTAAATATCAAAATCCTCAAGGATGTGCAGAAGGAACACCGTGATGAGGGATGAAAGTTGAAATGAGTGAAGTCAAATAAAATTACTCTTCCCCTCTCCCTCATTCTTCTTTTTCTTCTTTCTTTCTGTTTTCTTTTTAAAGAACAAAAGGCATATTGCTATTTATTTACTTCATTTTCATGAATGGTTTACTTCACTCAGCATAATGTCATTAAGGTTCATCAACATGGGAACATGTGTCAGAATTTTCTTCCTTTTTCAGGCTGAATAATATTTCATTGTATGTATTCAGAAAATGAAGATCATGGCATCCGGTCCCATCACTTCATGGGAAATAGATGGGGAAACAGTGGNTCATGGGAAATAGATGGGAAAACAGTGGAAACAGTGTCAGACTTTATTTTTGGGGGCTCTAAAATCACTGCAGGTGGTGATTGCTGCCATGAAATTAAAAGACGCTTACTCATTGGAAGGAAAGTTATGACCAACCTAGATAGCATATTCAAAAGCAGGGACGTTACTTTTCCAACAAAGGTCCGTCTAGTTAAGGCTATGGTTTTTCCAGTGGTAATGTATGAATGTGAGTGTTGGACTATAAAGAAAGCTGAGCATCGAAGAATTGATGCTTTTGAACTGTGGTGTTGGAGAAGACTCTTGAGAGTCCCTTGGACTACAAGGAGATCCAACCAGTCCATTCTAAAGGAGATCAGTCCTGGGTGTTTATTGGAAGGACTGATGCTAAGGCTGAAACTCCAGTACTTTGGCCACCTCATACGAAGAGTTGACTCTTTGGAAAAGACTCTGATGCTGGGAGGGATTGGGGGCAGGAGGAGAAGGGGACGACAGAGGATGGGATGGCTGGATGGCATCACTGACTCAATGGACATGAGTTTGGGTGAACTCCGAGAGTTGGTGATGGACGGGGGGGCCTGGTATGCTGTGATTCATGGGGTCACAAAGAGTCAGACACGACTGTGCGATTGAACTGAACTGAACTGATTCTCCAATAAAAAGAAGTTTTCCTTTCAAATGTTGCTTTTTGTCACATATTTTTCAGAAACTTGTATTTCTTTCAATATATCCAGCTTCCTGGTTGTGGAGGAGATGGGGGACTCTGGGTACCCTGAGTGAAAACTCAAACTCTCCAAGGATATAGCCAAGCTAAACCCACCTCCAAAATGTCCCTCGTGTCAAATGGAATATAAGACCCCAGATTCACTCAAGCAAACATTGCAACATTAATGCGTGTGTGTGTGCTAAGTTGCTTCAGCCATATCTGACACTGCAACCCTATGGACTGTAGCCTACCAGGCTCCTTTGTCCAAGAGATTCTCCAGTTAAGAATACTAGAGTGGAGATCTAACCAGTGTCTCAAAACTCCGGCATTAGAACGTGAGTTCCTCACCACTAGCGCCATAATAGCACAAGTTCTCCAAGGACACAGTCAAGCCAAGCCCACCGCCATAATTTCCCTCATGTCAAATAGAAAATGAGACCCCAGATTCACTCAAGCAAACATTGCAACAGTGATGATGGGCCCCAAACATTCTGGACATCGCTGGTTTCCTGCTTAAGTGAGAATAGAAGCCTGGGAGGAGCAGAAACAATGCTTGCTTCTGGAGTGTTCTCAGCATCACTATAAAGAAAGGCACCTTAGACACCAACTGGTCTCTAATCCTGATGGCCAACTTAGATGTACTTAGTGAAGTAAACATTGGTCCTCCAGGCAGCCTTCCCTTGCCTTGTTCCTGTCCTACTCATGGTCTAGAATCCTTTCTCGACTACATCTGGTTTGCTCATCCAGGTGTGAGACTGCAAAATGAGTTGGATTTGGAGTTGACTCAATCAGATAGATGAATCTTTCTTCCATCATGTACTCTGCTTTGGACTAGTTACTTAATTTTTCTGAGTGTCTTTTTCCCTTTTTGTCTAAGGAGGAAGCTCTGACCTCAATGATACAGTGGTTCAGACTAACGGCTCAAAAATCTGACACTCTGACTTTGTCTCTCAACATTGGCACTTTTTAGCTGAGCATTTTGGGCCAGATAATAACCGCTTTAAACTTCAATTTGTCTGTAAAATGGGTTAATAATAGCAGCGTTCACATGAGAATTAAATGAGATAATAAGACTAAAATGTAACAGCACTTGATCATTTTTAGCATCTCAGATTGCCCTCCACCAAAAAAAAAAAAAAAGACAAAAATGGAGTCCATCTTTTAAGTATATTTTGATAATATTTTACCATAAAATAAAAACTATACATATTTAGTAGCAAATAAAAAGCAAATTAAAAAGCAATTAAATAAATAAAAGCAAATAAAAATAAAGCAAACAAGCACATAAATAAAAATAAAATGATATTGAAGGGCACCTAATATACAGAATATGTATGAAATTTTTTTTCAGTAAATACACATTTCATTTTATTCTAAAGGGTCAGGTACAGGAGTAGAGATTAATAGATCCAAGAAATAAAAATAATATACCAGTTTCTCAGGATCAGTGCAGGTCCAAAGACATAGTTTTTACCATTAAATCTTCCACAAATGCATTGGTTAAGGCATAGAGGTTTAAGCATTAGAACAAAATATATAAAAATATCATTTTAGGAAACATTTAAGAAATATCTGTTTCTTAAGAATATGCATAATTTCTATTATTAAAATACTATTAAAAATTTCCAGGGATACCCTACATAGTAAAATATTAATTCCCCTGATGAGGCCTTAACTTTATTCTAAACCTTCAAGAGTATTTGGGGGGAAATATAGCGTAAGTAATCTTCTCATGCTGCTTTTGAAGAATCAATCTACAAAATTTCATAAAACTCACTTTGAAGATAGTGGTTGCATACTACAGCATCAATTGCTGCTGAAATATAACGAGAATAGTTACTGAAGGTAAGAAAAATAACTTCACTCACAAAATCAGGAAGCCAAAAGCATAAATATAATGATCCTGCTTTTCTTTTCCTTCTATAAAACTCTAGGTTTGAGAGGAAACTTGGACGTAGTTCACTTTTGTCAAATCTTCATTTTTATCCTCTTGGCCCTAGAAAGGGGAGAAGAACAGATATTATTAGAAAAAGGTTTTAAGAATGGGTACCATTGGAAAATATGACTAGGCTTCTTTGATCTGTATGGAGAAGCTACTGAAACAATGACACCAATTTAAATGCTGCTTCCCGTATTTTGAATATGGATGCAAGTTCTTTTAATCCAAGAAATGAAAACTTTATTCATCACTCACTCAGAGGAACAACAAAGCTGTTCCTTTAAAAAAGATCTGACTTAGATATAGGTATGACACTTTACAAAATCTTCTTTATAAATAAAAATCCTCTACCTGCCTAAGTAGAAGGATAAATATTGATATCCACTTACATATGGATTCCTATGTCACTGAAAAAGTACATCTAATTTTTTTAACCATCTGAAAGAGTCACCTTCAATTTAAGAATATTTAGAGGGACTTTGCTGGAGGTCCAATGGTTAAGACTGCCTTCCAATGCAGAGTTTGTGAGTTCAATCCCTAGTTGGGGAGCTAAGATCCCACGTGCATTGAGGACAAAAAAACCAAAACATAAAACAGAATCAAAAGTATAGCAAATTCAATAAAGATTTTAAAAATCATCTACATTAAAAAAAAATTTTTTTTAGGAGAATTTGGGAGGGATTTCCAGAATCCATACTGGTTTCCTCCAGAACAACCCTCTTAGTTTCTCTGCCTCATCACCCATTCCTACCATATAGAACCCTACTGGGCATCATTGTCCCCAGAATTTAATCCCCTTATTTCATGGTGACACTGACTCACTTCCTTAGTGTAAGTCATTATTCCATAACTTTCAGCAAAACTGGGTTTCAAAACTAAACACAGGAAAAGGCTGAGATTAAGGACTTAAAGATTAGTCCATTTAAAAAAATGAACTAACTCCCTTGTCTAACTCATGGTGAAAACTCCATATTAATTTTGAACTCTGGTTTTCTTCTGTGAGTACATTAGGGCATTCAGGATTAATTCTAAAATGGGTAAGACGCACTTCAAATGCACTGAATATACATATATATTTATGATGGTGTCTCCACAAATTATTTTTAAGCCCAGAAGAAATAAATGCTAAGGCAAACAAACAGCAAATATTTTGATGCATAGTTAACTGTGTTTTCTTCCTTAGAGATATGGTTCAGATCTGTAGGCTAAGATTGAGATAAGAATGATCATATCATTAGTATTTTAATTTTCATGTAGAGAACATTCATTAAACTGCAATCAGTTGAATAAACCACTATTTTATTTTCATTGTTCATCTCAAATTACATTAAAATCAGAAAAATGTATTCAGTTGGTTAGTCAGCCAGTCAGTGAGAAGTGGAATTAGTAATATATTGGCCATGGTGTTACTATACTCCATGCTCTATGTTACTATATGCTCTTAACAGATGTTTTGTGTTTACACAGGAGATAAAGAATGAAACTGTGGCAGTAAAATTTCAGATTTTCTCCCCTCTAGTGCTGGCCAGTGGCACTTTCTGTGATAAAAGAAATATTCTATATCTATTATCCAAACATTAACCTCTGGCCAGACATGGCTTTTGAGAACTTGAAAAGTGTCTAGTGCAACTAAAGAATTAAATTTTTAATTTTATTTAATGTCAACGCCGTGGGTGATCATAGAAGATAAAACCTATAATAAAAGCAAGAGGCCCTCCATTGTCAGTGATCCAATCCTTTTGAAAAATCTTAACATCCATAAAATTATTATCATTATCAATTGTGAAATCTATTACAAGTAATTTACCTGCCGTATATTTGCAGAATTTTTTCAAAACCAATATCTACCCTGTTAGAAGTACTATTTCTCCAAGAGAAAATGAATGAAAAACCCTTTAGCAACTAAACATCAACAACAAAGTTCTTCCAGGAAAAGATAAATCCTAGGCAACTGGTTAAATGCTCACTGTGCTGGGATTGCAATTTGCTTGTGACTGTCTTTGGAACAAAAGCCCATTGTTTCTTTGACCTTAGCCTAGCTTCTCAGTATCAGACAACCCTGAATGGGCCCCTTGCTGGATGAAAGCAACCTCAGCCTTCTCCTGAGATTTCTGTCACTTGACGCATCATTGGAATTGCTTGGGTCATGTCCAAACAAAAAATCCACATCACTACCAGTCCAGGTTCTACAAAGACGTTTTCTCATGACCAAGGCCAGCTATGCTGGGCACACTCTATAGATTCCGTGCTGTTGATGTTCAGTCACTCAGTTGTGTCCGACTCTTTGGGACCCCATGGACTGCAGCACGCCAGGCTTCCCTGTCCTTCACCATCTCCCAGAGATTGTGCAAACTCATGTCCATCGAATCAGTGATGCATCCAACCATCTCATCCTCTGTCGTCCCCTTCTCCTCCTGCCTTCGATCTTTCCCAGCATCAGGGTCTTTTCTAATGAGTCAGATCTTCGAAACAGCTGGCCAAAGTATTGGAGCTTCAGCTTCATCGTTAGTCCTTCCAATGAATAGTCAGGGTTGATTTCCTTTAGGATTGACTGGTTTGATCTCCTTGCTGTTCAAGTTTGTTTAAATAAGGCTCCATAGTTTGTTTAAAATAAGGATAAAATCTTAATATAATAATTATCCTGGTGACAGTAGAATTTTCTTCTCTTCTATGTTTTCACCTCAAATGAGGATGCCTATTATCATCTAATGGCCTCTAAAAGGTTAAAAAAAATACTCAACTGTAGTGGTCTGTAAGGGTCAGAAACAGTATTCACACGACATTTGTCAGGGAAAGAAGAAACAGCATTCACTCTGTGCTCATTCCCATTTGCATTTCTAGATCTGTTCTTTTGGGGGGGTAGGGGGATGAGTGTTTTTTCTTTGTTTTGCTAATTTCGTAGTTATACAAACACTAATGATGCGTAGGTGGTATCTATGACAGGCTACAAATTGACAACTGACAAGCCGTAGAACATTCTGAAACTTTTCCATTCCGTAACTTAGCACCTCTTAGATTTTGTTTCTCCACTCTACCTGAGTGACATTATCCATAATTTTATTGGATGATCAATACATATTATTGCCCCCCCAAAAAAGGAGTTTCAAAATCCAACATGAAATAGTGAATGGTTAATATTCTCATCAAAAAACTGAAATGATAAAGCCATCATGGGAAAAGAAATGGCAACCCTATAATTATGCTTATAAATGCTGTCCACCCTCTGATAGCTAAACTAGGGAGGGGGGGGGAAATGGTTTTAAGGCAAAAAGTTAAACTCTCCGCTGTTGTTCTTGATTTTACTCAGTACTTTTGCTGGTCCATGTTTGCCCCAAACATAACATTTATCATGTTCACGTTTAAGTCCCAGATTATTATCATAAACATAAGGCTGATAATTTTATGAGAACATGAGCTGGTACACATCGACATAAATGGGATATTTACATAACTATAGGATAATCTATTATTACTTCAAACATCAAAAGAATTGTACTTTTAAATACATGTACAGAAGCATTAGTGTTTGTTCTTATTTTTCTAACTAAGTAGGCCATCAAGACTATTTTTACACACATTTTACAGCAAAAATCTGACCCCAAACTATGCCATGATTCATCTAGCAACTCTTTTGTAGTTCATTCTTACACCATGAGAGATAAGCGGGCTAGACAGAGATAAACTACATATAGAAACAAGAATTTATATTTATTATTTCTATTTCAGGAACATACCCATGTTTCTAAACGATTTGTAGCAAACTGCTGACATTTCACTGCATGACAATTTAATTTTTATTTTGGCTTGGAGTCTTTCTTCAGTTGATCTTTGGGAAAATGCACATTGTGGTTTACTCACTTTGGAAATCATTCTGGAGTGAAGAGAGGCCTCCAAGATGAAGTTCACTCTAGCCACACATAATATTTTCCCCAGAAGTGCCTATAAAGTCAACTAAAATAAGAAAGTGCTCATTATTTTTGATAAACAGGAGAGACTGGAAATTCATATTTCATTTTAGTACCAGAGGTGTGGAGTTGAGATACAGTAGTGCTCTTTTTCTGGGCACTATAACGGCCTATTATTTTTTGAATTCCTATTTACTCTGTGTCTGTAGCTTACTCAGAGTAAATTCTACCTTTCTTCTCTTCCAAGCAAAGTGGAGGAAAGAAATTACCTCAAACCTTACCAACTGTCAAAGCTGCCTTAAAATATTGGTATTTAAAGGGGGTGTAATACCAATAAGTCTGGGGCGATTAAGAGTTCTGAGTGAGGAGATTCAAGGCTGTGTTATGTAGTTTGTGACAGAAATCTTAAATTAAAATTAGTGTGGCAACATGGTTAGCATAACTTCCCTGCAGGTGGGAAAAAAAAACTGTAGTCAAACACTTAGTTTGTGGTGATGGCACTTAGTATTGCTCTAATAATGAAGGAAAGAATATGAGTCCCTCCAATTCTGTTTTTTTTTTTTTTTTTTTTTGGTCAGAACTTTGAAGTTTTTAAAGCTCTGTTCTCTTCCTCTCTGCCAGGCCAATAAAAAGAATTATTATTACTACCACATTTGTGTCTCTTGGATTTTCTTTTTTGGCTAAGGCAAGCACTTTTATAACATAATCTTGGTTGAAGGAGCAATTAGGATCAAGGAGCCTTATTCAACAATCACAGCACTTACGGCAATTATAATAGTAACTGAGTACATTGAGGACTTACTGAGTTACCCCAATGCCACATTTTTATTTTGCTTTTAAAGTGATGGAAAGCTGAGTGGGTGGAGGTTCGTAATGACTCGATGGTGGCCAGATTGGAAGTCTGAAGCCCTGTCTGCCACACTGGGAGCCATCAAAGGAGGTCTGTCCCACCAAGCTCTCCGTTTTCACAACAGGATATCTGGTTTCTTTTATGAGGATACAGCTATGTTAATTTGGTTTAGTGGTTTGTTGGAGGTAAGCAAGCTCTTCACAGCACAAACACCAAAATCCCCTTAAAGCAGTTTCTTGTTAATAGCTGGGGTCTGATTGGCAGATTTGCATTGTAAAGTGTGATTCGGTTGGATAAATATGTTTAGTCTAGTAAGCACTTTAGTGATTGAGTGTCTGTTAATGGATAAAGGTGGATTATGGTGAAACCTCTACGGGCAGTCTTGGGCACTTAGCATCCTGAGACATGGAGGGGATGGAAAACAAGCGGGCACTACAGAACAGCTGAAGGGCTGTAAAATGTTCCCAGTATTTGGTGCTAATGCAGTTCTTTCAGGTTTCAAATATTAATTTCAACAGAGGAGGAAAAAAACAGCAAATTAGGTGTCAGGACTTGGGTAACTTGCAGCAGTGACAAAACAAGGATGTCCCATATGCAGGTTTAAAAGCTGACAGCTTTCACTGGATTTAAAATCAGAGAACGGATAGAGAGAAAGTTCACGGTAGTTCATTGGTACTTGAGAATGAATCCAAGTCCTGCTGAAATCTTTGCATTCTGTTACTCCACAGGCAGAATGAGAATCAAAAAAAAAGTTTTTTTATGACTTTCAAGTTATTGTTAAAGAATGTTACCATGCCTGTTCCCACCCACTTACGTGTATACCTAATGTTTCACACTTTTCCAAAAACAACAGATTTAAGAATTACAACAGTTACAAGAATTATAGATATTAATTTCCTCCTTCTCTCCCTCCCATCTCCAAGCATCTGGGAATGAAGACTTTTCCATTTCTTCCTTTTGAAAATGAGCACTGGTTCTTCACAAAAGTCACCAGAAAATGTCACTTTTTTTTCCCCCTTCAGGTGAACACGCAGAGTTATTTTTATGAGGTGAAAATATCAGCTTACTTCAAGGATCTAAATGGTATTTTAACATCCCAGACTCTGGGACATGCATGTTGGAATGAATGTCTGCTCCCAGCCAGTCATGAAATGCCTAATACTTCAGGAACTAGTATATTTTTGCAGGTTGACTTTTCTACTAAAGTTAAACATGTTTAAACCATTTTTCTCCAAGACTCTCTGAACTCTGCCTGACGTTCATCAGTTTTTATAAGCATCGGGTCATGGGCATTTATATTCAGGACACCACATCTCAAAGCTTTGAGATTCCAACTGTTCATCCATCACCTTTCATCCACAGGTTTCCCTAGAGTCGGTGCTATCAGAAGACAAATAAACTAGGAATGACATTCAGCAAACCTGAGACAAAAATAGGTCCGAGCCTTCAGTTTTCTGGATATGAGAGGAAAGTATTATTTCAACACCAGGCCTAACAAAGACCGAATAAAAGCCTAGAACCTAGTGAGGTGCTAGCCACTAATTTTTTACATGACCTTGAACAGCACACAGCCTTGGTGTGTTCCAGTTTCCAATACGTATGGTGTTGATGGCGATTAATATGACAGTCCTGGACCAATTCATTGTTATTAATGAAATTGTATAGTTACACATACAGAGGTCCCAAATCTAGGTTTTTAGGAAGTATAATTTTCCTTACTGTCATTATACAAGACATAATTTCATGTGAAACTCCCATCCCATTAACCCTAAAATATAGTTATTATAATAAAGATACATATTATATATGATATATAGTATTTTTATATATTGTAGCTTTATATAGTATATATATAAAACACATATGATATTTATATACATTGTTGTTTTAGGGTCTCTCCATTTCACTCAATTCCTAGAATTGTGTCTAAGCACCAGGGGCCCCCAGATGCCAGAGATGTGTCACTTGTAGGGGAGGGATGAGGAGCATCTGGCGCCTGTGTGTCATCTGCTTTCGCTGATACTTGCTAAGGCACCTCACTGTCATCTGGTTTCCAGTTTCTGATTCACACAGGCTATAGCCCAGTCTCCAAATATCACCCAAGGTCTGTCTCAGGGATGTCTGTATTTCTCTCAGAAATGTAAGAATCATAAGTTTTTCTCACATCTCACTGGGGCATATGGAAATCTGCATCTGATACCTCCGTCTAAGCACCCTGATGCAGAAATGCCTGCTCTCCTAGCTTCCTGCCATATGATTCAGAGGACCTGTCTTTTATTCATTCATTTACTTTTATTTTTTATTTTTGGCTGCATCACCTTAGTTGCAGCCCTCCGGGTCTTTGTTGTGGCCTCTCTGCAATCGTTGTGCAGGAGCTCAGTAACAGGTTTAGTTACCCCACAGCATGTGGGCTCTAGTTCCCTAACCAGGGATCAGACTCGAGTCCCCTGGATTCTTAACCATTACTGGATCACCAGGGAAGTCCCCAGAGAATCTATCATGCTACTTCTGGCTAGGCAAAGCACAAGTTCCTAGTGTTCTCAGATCCCTGAAACCCACACTGAATTTTATCTCATGACCCCACACACCTGAGTCCTGGTGGAACATTTTCAGAACTTCAGCTATCTTTATTTCTACTCTTTCTCTCTTATCTTTATTTGGTCTGGTAGGGATAAAATCAGGACTAATCCCATATTTTATAAAAAAACACAGGGTGACAAAGTTGAAAATATTGTTCATTGACAAGCCAAAGCTGGTGATCACATTAGCTATGTTTGTGCATGACTCTACAAAGGCAGAAACTTTAGCATAAGGTGTTAAGACTGAGAGCATCATTCGGTTGACACCAGGGGTGGGAATATCCACAAATTCTTCAGTTCTGCTCTTCCCATCACATCAGCTTGGACCAGGAACTCAAAATCCAACAAATTGGATTTGCATGGTATTTTGTCTCCTTTTAATCTTGAACCCAGAGCCAAAGATGATTTAGCACAGGGACTGTTCAGAGAATGAGTGTGTCATGCAGTAAAATAGTATGTGTCCATTGAAGAAGTGCAGAGGTTCTGGTGTTGAACAGACTTAAGTCAGAATCTTGCCTTTGCAAGTTAATAGCTGTATTCATTTTCTCTTAAGCATAACAAATCACACAAAGTAGGCAGCCTAAAATAGTCCCCTTTTATCTCACCATTCTGTAGGTCAGAAGTGTGGGACCCTGGCCTTTCTGCTTAGGGTCTCACAAGGTTGAAGTTAGAGTCTCAGCTGGTGCTGGGTTCTCACCTGGAGCTGAGTCCTCTTTTAGTCAGTAGTCTGAGCATTACAGCTGTTGGACTGAGGCTTTGCTTGCTTGCTATCTCTTGACTAAGATTGATCTCAGCATCTAGAGGCTCTATCAGTCATTGCTATGTAGCAGCTTCCATGGGCCCTCTGTCCGTTGCTTCCCTTCAGGAGGGGTCCAACCCATTCTGGGCTCATCTGAGGTCAGACCCAAACAAGAAAATTTCCTTTTTATTTACTTGCAATTAGTTGATCAGGGACCTCAATACATTGGCAGAATCTCTTCTGCCACACTCCTCACTTTCATGTTGGAAGTGATAGCCTGGCACGGTCTTGCTCCCACTGAAGGGTAAGCACCTGCAGATTGTGTGTGTCAGAAGGGTAGAAACTCAAGGACTATCCTGGAATTTTCCTACCAGAAATTTTGTGACTGCAGGCAAGATGTTTAACCTCTATCTGCTGTTCCCTCATCTGTAGAATGAGAATAGTAATAGCACCCACATCAGAAGATTATCAGAAGTACTAATAATGCAAGAGACGCTGATTTGATCCCTGGGTCAAGAAGATTCCCTGGAGGAGGAAATGGCAACCCACTTCAGTATTCTTACCTGGGAAATCCCACAAACGGAGGAGCCTGGAGGGCTATAGTCCACGGGGTCACAAAGAGTCAGACGCAACTGAGCATGCACACACACACACTCAAATATATTGCCAGTTCTGTGCCTTTGGATCAAATAAGCACTATAAACATTTTTTGCTACTACTACTGTTGTTTATTTGTGATAAGTGTTAATTGAATCTGAAAAGAAAAAAAAGTCACTCAGTCATGTCTGACTCTTTGTGACCCCATGGACAGGCCAGGATACTGGAGTGGGTAGTCTTTCCATTCTCCAGGGGATCTTTCCAAGCCAAGGATCAAACTCAGGTCTCCGGCATTGCAGAGGGATTCTTTACCAGCTGATTCACAAGGGAAGCCCACTTTCACTACTGTTATTAATTTGTGGTTAAGAGTTAACTGAATCTAAAAAGAAAAATATATCTTTTTTTCCTTTTTTTTTTTTTCCTTTTTCTTTTTATTGGCCATACCACATGGCATGTAGGATCTTAGTTCCCTGATCAGGGATCAAACCAGCACTCCCATGCATTGGAAGGCAGAGTCTTAACCATTGGATCACCAGAGAAGTCCCCAAAATGTCTTAATAGCACAAATACTAAAGAAACACAGCTTAGGTTTCCCAGGATGATGATATGGACCAAGTGAAAACAATTCATTTTTTCTGTGACTTTTGTTGGAAGTGGAGGTGGAAGGCTGGTAAGTCTGATACTTTCAGCATATGACCCTAAAAGTTCAAATGCTCTATACCTGATCTGACACCACTTTTCATCTGAAGTCGTAGGAGATCTAGGAACTCTCCTCTAAAGGGCTGCTTCCACTGTAATTCTCTGAATTTTATTAACATCAAGTTTAATTATTGTGATTTCTTCTTTCTTAAGAATTTCTCCAAGATTGCTCTGCAACTTCAGTGGACACAATACAGGAAGTGAGTCATTTTCAGGGTGCACACCTAGATGGACATATGCACTATTTGGACTCAAGTACAATGAGAAAAGCTGGTTTCGTAGAACAAATTATGTAGTCCAAGAATATCCACGTACCCCTTGGATAACTTATCAGTCAATGTGATTATGAACATAACCTCCACACACGTGCTCTAAGGAAAAGTACAGACTGTGTATGTGTGTCTATACACCCATATTGGACTTTAGTGTCTGTGAGGGAAGAAAGCAAGTGACAGTCCTTGTATCTTTGAATTTCTACAATTGAGTCCTGCTGTAACAGAGTCCATTTGATTGGTCCTAGTAATTAACTAAGAGGACCAGGACCTGCTTTAAATCATAGAATGGTAAGAAAACCAACAAGTGCAACATTAAAAAAGATATCCCTTAAAAATACATGAACTCAGAAAACTGAACATATAACTGCAAAGCAAAACAACGTGTTTCATTCTTACATTCTCAAAAGGAAAAAAAGTAACCACTTTAACAGTATTTGCAAATAATGGACCATCATATTGGTTTTCAAATCAAAGGGACTATCACCTTAATTTATCTTAACCAGAAGATTTTGACGATGAATACATTCGAAAGAAAGCTAATAAAGGACAATATCAGAAACAACCAAAGATATCTATTTGAAGTTACATTTTTAACTCTTATTTTTATAAGTTCTAATCACATAGAACATAAAACCAGATCTGAAAAATATTTTCATGTGCTATTACTTGAAATGTGAAAGTTTTTAAAGTGGGTAGTCTTAACTTTTAACTTATAAAAGTTTATATCAAAAAATAATTGGTACAAGATTACTCTTATCTGTGGCTGCAATATGATCTGGGTCAGTTTAAATTGTCTTCAAATATCAATTTATAAAATGAGGACACAAAGAATTTTATAAGGCCAAATCATATGAAAATTGTATTATGAGATTTTTGCATTTAAAATCAGTACATACACAATTAAGCTTTTACTCAAACTACTATAAAACAAGCGCTTGTAGCATCTATCCTTCTTCTTCCTTTTAGTTTTATCAATATATAATTGACATATAGCACTGTGTAAGTTTGCATACATCATGTATGCTTTATTTTTTAACTAGTCCTTAACACAAATTAAAATGGCCTTGTCTTTCACCTACAGTTTAAAACTATACTTGGACTGCAAATCTAGCAAAAAGAAGCATAGTTTATGGTGGTTTTGAAAATGAGAGAGTGCTTCGGGTTAGTATCAGCACTTACTATATTAACAACCTTTATGCTTCCCAAAAGTTATAAAAATAAGCAGTCCTATGACATAACAAAAATATACAGTGTTTCATTGTTTAAAATTAAAAAGTTATATGAAATTATATTATTACTTAATTATATAAAATTATTTCTATATCANAAGCTGAGTGCCGAAGAATTGATGCTTTCGAACTGTGATGTTGGAGAAGACTTTTGAGAGTCCCTTGGGCTGCAAGGAGATCCAACCAGTCCATTCTAAAGGAGATCAGTTCTGGGTGTTCATTGGAAGGACTGATGCTAAAGCCGAAACTCCAATACTTTGGCCACCTCATGCGAAGAGTTGACTCATTGGAAAAGTTCCTGATGCTGGGAGGGTTTGGGGGCAGGAGGTGAAGGGGACAACAGAGGATGAGATGGTTGGACGGCATCACCGACTCGATGGACACGAGTCTGAGTGAACTCCGGGAGTTGGTGATGGACAGGGAGGCCTGGCGTGCTGCAATCATGGCGTGGCAGAGTTGGACACGACTTTGCAACTGAACTGACTGACTGATATACAGTTTCATGAGTTTAATTCCTTAGACCTAGAGTATTATACTTAAGAAATATTTTTCTGCCTAAATTGTGTTTAGAAATGTTTCTCTCAATGTCTCTTCAGAAAAAGAAAATGATGTTATTTTCCTGATGAAAATATTTTATGTAGAAAAGAGCTGGCCAAATGGAAAAAGAAATGGTTATAGTCACATTTGTAGGAAAAAATAAACCAGTGGAATTTGATTTTTGTGAATGAAAAACAAACAAACAAAAAAAACCAAAGCAAACTCAGAAAAATAGGTTGCAGCCAGATAGGTAGGGGCTTTGTTCCTTGCCCAAGTCCTGCCTGAGGGAACGTGAAACACAAAAGCTGTCCACATATCTGGAGGAAGCAGCTGCAAGAGTGATATAGGGCCTATTATAAAGCAAGGACACTAGCAAATCCCTTTGAGCATGAATATTAGACTTGCTGAGTTCTACTGACATCACCACTGGAGATAAACATATTAGGAAGAAGTAGCTGGGCGGGGGGTGCCAGATGAGAGGGGCAATGCCATTCCGGACAACCTCATGTCCGGCTGGAGGCTGCAACCCCGCCAAGTGTCATCTTAAACATCACTAGTCCAGAACAAGTGGATCCAAGTGAACTCTGAACCTGTGTTTCCTTCCCCGAAGGACTAACAGCTGCCTGCATCTGGAAACTGTGTGAAAGTTCTTTACAGCTGTAACATAATAAACAAACTAAAAAAAAAAAAGAAAAAGAAAAATCCACGAGATCTACAATTCCATTCACATTCCTGCCCCTTGTCTGGCCTCATTAAATTGTAGTCTCACATCTAATTACATTTTTATCAATTTATTATTTCTGCAACTCAAGAATTAAATTGAAAACATATTGTAGCAAAAAAGGAAAGCTCTCACAGTTGTTGTTCTTTCTTGTTTTGTGTAAGTAAGGATGTGATGACCAGGACTTGAGTTGGATAAGGCAGTCATCACGGACGGTGTGCTTTTGGCAATAAATGAGGGGTGTGGGAGTGTAGGGGAACCAACACGTTCAAGCTGTAGAATATGATTTACCAGCTCTACAACTCTGGGGTCTACATTTTCATAAATATAAGTGACAAATTATCAATAAATCACTCTTTGGTTCACCATAATGCATAATGTTTATTGAAACCCAGTTCCAATAAATATGACTCTCCCTTTTTAGCCAAAGCATAAGAAACAAAGATGACAGGAATTACAAACAGAAATGAAAAATGGGGAATAAGCGCCTGGCCAGCAAGGAACCTTCTTTCTTTCCAATCCAATCTTAGACCACCGGATTCTGAAAGATACTTTCCTATGTGTACACTTGTTTCCAAATGCCATTTAGTTTTCATTTTGACTCAAATAATTTGCAGAATGAAGCAGTAAGAGTAATATTTGATCACTAAACAGTTTACTGGTTTTTTTTTTTCTCATTCATATGCATAAGATTCAATGAGATTTCACTAAAATAAGGATAGCATGAATTAAACTGACACAATAGTCCTGGTTTGAAATACAACAATGTCCCCATTCTTTCTCCAAGAAAAATGACCTGTAGGAAAAAAAAAGCAGTCAACACATACTAAATATGTGCAAAATTATCTACTAAAAAAAAAATGGAAAAGTGTAAGATAAAATTAGCATTGGAAGTAACCGATAATTTGCACCTAAAAGTTTACACACACATTTTAGCTTTTGTTCCATGCATATTCCTACAAGAAGAGGGGAGAAGAGGAGACTAAAGACATTAATTATTGTTGTTATTCTTTATTTATCACATATTATGCTTGTGATACACTTTTATGAACTTTGTGATTTATCTTCTGCGTTTTAAGAGTAAAATTAAGACGTGTTGCAGACAGTGCTGTTGTAATGCCCTATAACTTTACAAACTCATTCGGCAGCTGGAAGCAATTGACATTGGGTAGCATTTGTCTTGAACAACACTTTAAAAAGTCAACTTGAATCTTAATTGAAATACCCTATATTTCACGTTGGAGATATGACCCAATTCTAGGCTTTTGTTTCCTTTTAGAAAGCAAGGCGGTGAAATCTTGTGCTGCTTATGGGACTATTATTATGTGACTATTTATTATTATCAAACAGTGGTATTTACTCTAACAAAGACTTTTTAAAATTTACTCTCTGAAAAATCTCTGTAATGCAGAGATAATAAGTAAAATTTTTCAAGGACCAAAAATTTGCCATCACCAGGACATATAAAAATACTTTCTCTTTGCCTCCTGTAATTCCTTAGTCTTTCTCCTCTGCCTATTTATTACTTACATTACTGCTTCTACCTTTTTTATGCTTAAGTGTTTTATATATTGGCTTACATATTTGTGATGCTGTGTGTTCTTATCCAAACCACCTAAAAACTATTATATTAAATTAATTGTAAATGTGACAGAAAAAAAAAGGAATGGATGAACAGTTATTTCTTATCAAAGAGCCAACTCTCATTGAGATGCCAGACCACTGTTCTAGCTGCTTCATCACCTACACACAATTGCTATAAGAGTTAGTTACTATTATTATCTATGTTTATCGGATGAGGCAAATGCCTCACAGAGAAGTTAAGTAACTCTCAAGGCACTATGCTAGTGAAGTAATAGCATCAGGATAAGAGAAAGCCATCTATCAAATTTCCTTCACCTTAAGCACCATGCGTGTGTCGGAACACACATTTATATGCCCATGAAATATTTTAAAATTGAATTATACAATCAATTCCAGCTAAGTATTTAGTGAAGTGAATCATTTCATGGTAATAGTGCCCCCAAATTTGTCTGTTTATAGTCTATTGTATCATGTTGAGTTATTCAGTATTCTCTAGGTACCTAGTGACATGAAGATAACTCCAATCCTTTGGAGCAAACTAGACAGCATTGTCACAATGGTAGCTACAAAGTCATTTCAGGCATGAGCAGGTTCCAAGAAGATGAGAAGCCTGCCTGCAGGCCCTACAACTCTGCCTTCTTCATTCGTTTCATTCTCAAGTAAGATTTGTATCCACTGGCAAGTCTTCAGTTTAAGTGGTCCCTACAGTCATACTTTGCCTGCTAATGCAGGAGACTCAGGTTCAATCCCTGGGGCAGGAAGATCCCCTGGAGGAGGAAATGGCAACCCACTCCAGTATTCTTGCCTGGGAAATCTCATGGACAGAGGAGCCTGGTGGGCTACAGTCCATGGGGTGGCAGAATTGCACACAACTTAGTGCCTAAACATCAAAGGTTGGATACAGAGCACAAACAAGCATCTTAGTGGCTCAAGCCAGTTTTTAAGAGTCAATCCTCATTAGCAGAGCTGGGTCACACACCAATCCCTGGATCATCACTGTGGCTGGAAAACCACAGTCCTCTCTCCCCAGCTCTACCCAGACAAAGAGTGGGGGAAGGGGTGATTCTCCAAAGAGGGTTTAGGATGTCTCTGCATAAAAAAGAGGGGAAATTGTAGCCCTACCCTCAAAATCCAGAAATCCTTCAGAGACAAGTTTTCTAAAAGTGATCCTTAGCTTGGATAGAGTGATGTGTTTCTTCAGTGTAAACACACCATGTGGCACTGTCAGGGAGGATGCGGTTGTGATTATCAAATCTGCTCGAGTTGGTTTAAGCTGAGATGGATTTATTACAGGGTTTTAAGACACATATTTCTCAAGGCAAACAAAGAGACAGAGTTTCTTTGAAGGTCCTAGGAAATATGCTAAGAGAAGGTTAAGCTTTTTAGCGTAAAAGGGTTGGTTTTTATATAAATATTCCAGGCTGAGTTTGGAACACTGCATTTCCTCTTTGCCTGGCTCCTGGCTCTTAGCTCCTACGGTAACCAACTGGTCGAGGTTTGCCTTGAGTTTTCTTGGGTTTAAAACTGAAAATCAGGACTTCTCTCACTGTCCAGTGGTTAAAACTTCACCTTCCAATGCAAGGGGTGCAAGTTCAACCCCTGGTCAGGGAACTAAGACTCCCACAAGCCTTGAAGTCAAAACAAAGCAAAACAGAAATAATACTGTAGCAAATTCAATAAAAAATTTTTTAATGGTCCATATCCAAAAAGAAAAAAATCTGAAAATCTCAGCTGCCAGGAGCCCGTCAGAGTAGCGGCATCTGGGCCCATTGGTCATCTCCCTCACACCTCTCCCTCTCTCTTTTGGTAGTGATACCAAAAAAAGAAAAAGTTGGCCAAAACCAAAATTTGAAGTCAGCCAAGAAAATACCATAGGATCCAGGAAGGACATGTGAGGGAACAAAAAGACTTAAAGAGCCTATATCTCTGTAAAGAAAAAAGTGATGATGAGAGGGAGAGTCCAAAGTGAAGAGGTTTCCCCAGAGAGTACATGAGAGGTTACCACAAGGGTCTGGAGAGGCCTCAGGTATGTTGGGAATCCAAATCCAAGAAAAGAGGAACGAATTCCCAAGGTCCATGGCGCATCAGGTCTGTGGTGATGGGAAGGCTTAGCCAAAACCTAAAGGTGTGTTTTGTTGTCCTACTAGACTCCAAGTGTGTGCCTGCAGATGGACAGACACACTCCCTGGCACCTGGCTTACCTGCCTGCTCCTTTCAGCTTTAAAGGGGAAAGTGCTAAAGTCAGACAGAAAAAGACAAATATTATATCACTTATTTGTAGAACCTGGACAGTATATGGTGAGTAGAGATGGCAGAGTAGAAGGATGTGTGTTCATCTTCTCCTGTGAGAACTCCAAAATTGACAGTTGCTGCTGAACAATCATCAACAGCAGAATGTTGGATTGGAACAAAAAACATATCCCACATCCAACAGCAAAGGAGAAGCCACAACAAGACTTTAGGAGGGGCAAATTAGTGTTTAGAATCAAACCCCTCATAGTAATCCAAGTCTGTGCTCCAACCAGTAATGCCAAAGAAGCTGAAATTGAATGGTTTATGATGAAATGCAGGAGAAGGAAATGGAAATCCCACTCCAGGATTCTTGCCTAGAGAATCCTGGGGACAGAAGAGCCTGGTGGGCTGCTGTCCATAAGGTCACATAGAGTTGGACATGACTGAAGTGACTCAGCATGCATGCATGCATGCATTGGAGAAGGAAATGTCAACCCACTGTAATATTCTTGCCTGGAGAATCCCAGGGAAGGAGGAGCCTGGTGGGCTGCCATTTATGGGGTCGCACAGAGCCAGACATGACTGAAGCAACTTAGGAGCAGCAGCAGCATGATGACATGCATGCAAGACCTTCTAGAACTAACACCAAAAATGATGTCCTTTTCATTTTCAGTTCAGTTGAGCTCAGTCGCTCAGTCATGTCCGACTCTTTGTGACCCCATGAATTGCAGCATGCCAGTCCTCCCTATCCATCACCAACTCCCAGAGTTTCAAACTCACATCCATCGTGTCGATGATGCTATCCAGCCATCTCATCCTCTGTTGTCCCCTTCTCCTCCAGCCCCCAATCCCTCCCAGCATCAGAGTCTTCTCCAATGAGTCAACTCTTCGCATGAGGTAGCCAAAGTACTGGAGTTTCAGCTTTAGCATCAGTCCTTCCAATGAACACCCAGGACTGATCTCCTTCAGAATGGACTGGTTGGATCTCCTTGCAGTCCAAGGGACTCTCAAGAGTATTCTCCAACACCACAGTTCAAAAGCATCAATTCTTCAGGACTCAGAATTCTTCACAGTCCAACTCTCACATC
>SJYV01013295.1:422750-495504 GCA_006410875.1 Neotragus pygmaeus | reverse complement strand
CTTTCACTTTCATCAAGAGGCTTTTTAGTTCCTCTTCACTTTCTGCCATAAGGGTGGTGTCATCTGCATGTTTGAGGTTATTGATACTTCTCCTTCCAATCTTGATTCCACCTTGTGCTTCTTCCAGCCCAGCATTTCTCATGATGTACTCTGCATATAAGTTGAATACACAGCCTTGAAGTACTCCTTTTCCTATTTGGAACCAGTTTGTTGTTCCATGTCCAGTTCTAACTGTTGCTTCCTGACCTGCATATAGGTTTCTCAAGAGGCAGGTCAGGTGGTCTGGTATTCCCATCTGTCAGAATTTTCCACATAGTCAAAGGCTTTGGCATAGTCAATAAAGCAGAAATAGATGTTTTTCTGGAACTCTCTTACTTTTTCGATGATCCAGCAGATGTTGGCAATTTAATCTCTGGTTCCTCTGCCTTTTCTAAAACTAGCTTGAACACCTGGTAGGGGACTGCAATGTAAAAGTAGCAAGTCAAGAGATACCTGGGTAAACAAGAAAATTTGGCCTTGGAGTACAAAATGAAGTAGGACAAAGGCTAACTGAGCTTTGCCAAAAGAACGCACTAGTCATAGAAAAAACATTCTCTTCCAACAACACAACAGAAGACTCTACAGAAGGACATCACCAGATGGTCAATACTGAAATAAGATTGATTATTATCTTTGCAGCCAAACACAGAGATGCTCTATACAGTCAGCAAAAACAAGACTGGGAGCTGACAGTGACCCATATCATGAACTCCTCATTGCAAAATTCAGACTTAAAATGAAGAAAGTAAGGAAACAACTTGACCATTCAGGTATGACCTATATCAAATCCCTTACAATTATACAGTGAAAGGGACAAATAGATTCAAGGGATTAGATCAGATAGACACAGTGTCTGAAAAAATATGGATGGAGGTTCATGACATTGTACAGGAAGCACTGATCAAGACCATCCAAAGAGAAAGAAATGTAAAAAGACAAAATGGTTGTTGGAGGAGGCTTTACAAATAGCTGAGAAAAGAAGAGAAGTGAAAGGCAAAGGAGAAAAAGAAAGATATACCCATCTGACTGCAGAGTTCCAAAGAATAGCAAGGAGAGAAAAGAAGCTTTCCTCAGTGATAAATGCAAATAAAAAGAGAAAAACAATAGAATGGGAAAGACTAGAAGTCTCTTCAAGAAAATTACAGATACCAGGGGAACATTTCATGCAAAGATAAGCACAATAAAGGACAGAAATGGTAAGAAACTAACAGAAGCACGAGATATTAAGACGATGTGGCAAGAATACACAGAAGAATGATTTAAAAAGATCTTCATGACCCAGATAACCAAGATGATATGATTACTCACCTACAGCCAGACATCCTGGAATGTGAAGTCAAATGGGCCTTAGGAAGCATCACTACAAAACTAGTGGAGGTGATGGAAATCCAGCAGAGCTATTTCAAATCTTAAAAGATGAGGCTGTTAAAGTGCTACACTCAATATGCCAGCAAATTTGGAAAACACAGCAGTGGCCACAGGATTGGAACAGGTCAGTTTCCAGTCCAATCCCAGAGAAAGGTAATGCCAAAGAATGTTCAAACTACCGCACAATTGCACTCATCTCACACGCTACCTGGGAGAAATGTCAATAACCTCAAATATGTAGGTGACACCACCTTTATGGCAGAAAGTGAAGAGGAACTAAAAAGCCTCTTGATGAAAGTGAAAGAGGAGAGTGAAAAATTTGGCTTAAAGCTCACATTCAGAAAACTAAGATCATGGCATCTGGTCCCATCACTGCATGACAAATAGACAGATAAATAGTGGAAGCAGTGTCAGACTTTATTTTGGGGGGGGCCTCCAAAATCACTGCAGATAGTGACTGCAGCCATGAAATTAAAAGACACTTACTCCTTAGAAGGAAAGTTATGACCAACCTAGATAGCATATTAAAAAGTAGAGATATTACTTTGCCAGCAAAGGTCCATCTAGTCAAGGCTATGGTTTTTCCAATGGTCATGTATGGATGTGAGAGTTGGACTGTGAAGAATGCTGAGCACTGAAGAATTGATGCTTTTGAACTGTGGTGTTGGAGAAGACTCTTGAGAGTCCCTTGGACTGCAAGGAGATCCAGCCAGTTCATCCTGGGGTAGACCAGTCCTGGGTGTTCATTGGAAGGACTGATGCTGAGGCTGAAACTCCAGTACTTTGGCCACCTCATGTGGAAGTTGACTCATTGGAAAAGATCCTGATGCTGGGAGAGATTGGGGGCAGGAGAAGGGGATGACAGAGGATGAGATGGCTGGATGGCATCACCGACTCGATGCACAAGAGTTTGGGTGAATTTTGAAAGTTCCTGATGGACAGGGAGGCCCGGCGCACTGCGATTCATGGGGTCACCAAGATCGGACACGACTGAGTGACTGAACTGAACTGAACACACTAGCAAAGTAATGCTCAAAATTCTCCAAGCCAGGCTTCAAGCATACACAAACCATGAACTTCCAGATGTTCAAGCTGGATTTAGAAAAGTCTGAGGAATCAGAGATCAAATTGCCAATCCATCGGATCATCGTAAAAAACAAGAGTTCCAGAAAAATATCTACTTATTCCTCATTGACTACATTAAAGCCTTTGACTGTGTAGATCATAACAAACTGTGGAAAATTCTTCAAGAGATGGGAATACCAGAACCCCTCACCTGCCTCCTAAGAAATCTGTATAGAGGTCAAGAAGCAACAGTTAGAATAGGACATGGAACAATGGACTGGTTCCAAATTGGGAAAGGAGTACGTCGAGGCTGTATATTGTTGCCCTGCTTACTTAACTTCTGTGCAGAGTATATCATGTGAAATTCCAGGATGAAGCACAAGCTGGAATCAAGATTGCAGAGAGAGAGAGATCAATAACCTCAGACATGCAGATGATACCACATTTATGGCAGAAAGTGAAAAGGAACTAAACAGCCTCTTGAAGAAAGTGAAAGAGGAGAGTGAAAAAGTTGATTTAAAACTCAACATTCAAAAAACAAAGACCATGGCATCTGGTCCCATCACTTTATGGCAAATAGATGGGGAAACAATGGAAACAGTGACAGACTTTATTTTCTTGGGCTCCAAAATCACTGGAGATGGTGGCTGCAGCCATGACATTAAAGATGCTTGCTCCTTGGAAGAAAAGCTGTCACCGTCTTAGACAGCATATTAAAAAACAGAGACATTACTTTGCCAAAAAAGGTCCATATAGTCAAAGCTATGGTTTTTGCAGTAGTCATGTATGGATGGGAGAGCTGGACCATAAAGACAGCTGAGCACCAAAGAACTGATGTTTTTGAACTGTGGTGTTGGATGACTCTTGAGAGTCCCTTGGACTGCAAGGAGATCCAACTAGTCAATCCTACAGGAAATCAGTCCTGAATATTCATTGGAGGGACTGATGCTGAAGCTGAAGCTCCATACTTTGGCCACCTGATATGAAGACCTGACTCATTGGAAAAGACCGTGATGCTGGGCATGATTGAAGACAGGAGGAGAAGGGGATGACAGAGCATGAGATGGTTGGATGGCATCACAGACTTGAAGGACATGAGTTTGAAAAAGTCCAGAAGTAGGTGATGGACAGGAAAGCTTGATGCACAGCAGTCACGGTGTCACAAAGAGTCAAACATGACCAAGCAACTGAACTGATACTGATGTAGAACCTGAAAGATAGTACAAATGAACTTATTTACAAAACAGAGACAAACACTCAGACACAGAAAATAATTTATAGTTACCAAAAGAGAGGGTGTGTGTATGTGAAAGTCTTTCAGTCGTGTCCAACTCTTTGCTATCTCATGGATAATAGCGTCCCGAGCTCCTCTGTCTATGGGATTCTCCAGGTAAGACTACTAAAGTGAGTACAGTTCCTTTCTCCAGGGGATCTTCCCAACCAAGAGATCAAACCTGGGTCTCCAGCATTGCAGGCAGATACTTTACCATCCAAGCCACCAGACAAGCCCCAAGGGAGCCAGGGGTTGGTTGGGGGTTCAGTTCAGTTCAGTTCTGTCACTCAGTCATGTCCGACTCTTTGCCACCTCATGGACCACAGCACACCAAGCCTCCCTGTCCATCACCATCTCCTGGAGTTTATCCAAACTCATGTCCATTGAGTCAGTGATGCTATCCAAACATCTCATCCTCTGTCGTCGCCTTCTCCTCCTGCTTTCAATTTTCCCAGCATGAGTCTTTTCAAATGAGTCAGCTCTTCACATCAGGTGGGGGAGGGGGGCTCAATTATGAGTGTGAGATTGACAGGTACACATTATCATATGTAAAATGAGTAGACAACAAGGATTTTCTGTATAGCATAGGAAACTGTGTTTGATATCTTTTTTTTAAGATATTTTTTTGTGGACTTTTTTTTAAAGTCTTTACTGAATTTGTTGCAATACTGCTTATGTCTTACCTTTTGGTTTTCTGGCCACTAGGCATGAGGGATCATAGCTCCCTGACCAGGGATCAAACCTGCACCCTCTGAATTGGAAGCTTAGAGTCTTAAGCACGGGGGAAGTCCCTGTTTGACATCTTGTAATAACCCATAATGGAAAAGATTCTGGAAAAAAAAAAAAAATATATATATAGTATGCTCAGTCACTCAGTCCTGTCCAACTTTTTGTGATACAGGCAAGAATACTGGAGTTCGATGCCATTCTCTTCTCCAGGAGATCTTCCTAATGTGGGGAACAAACCTGGACCTCCAGCATTGCAGACNATATATATATAGTATGCTCAGTCACTCAGTCCTGTCCAACTTTTTGTGATACAGGCAAGAATACTGGAGTTCGATGCCATTCTCTTCTCCAGGAGATCTTCCTAATGTGGGGAACAAACCTGAACCTCCAGCATTGTAGACAGATTCTTTACCATTTGAGCCATCACAGAAGCCTATGTATGTGTGTATATATATATATATATATATATATATACACACACACACACATATATATATACACGTGTATACATACATATGTATACACGAGAAGACAATGGCACCCCACTCCAGTACTCTTGCCTGGAAAATCACATGGACAGAGGAGCCTGGTAGGCTGCAGTCCATCGGGTTGTTGAGAGTTGGACACGACTGAGCGACTTCACTTTCACTTTTCACTTTCATGCATTGGAGAAGGAAATGGCAACCCTCTCCAGTATTCTTGCCTGGAGAATCCCAGGAACGACGGAGCCTGGTGGGCTGCCATCCATGGCGTCGCACAGAGTCGGACACGACTGAAGCGACTTAGCAGCATATATAAATATATATATAACCAAATCACTTTGCTGTACACCTGAAATTTGCTGTAGATCGGCTATACTTAATAAATAGATAAATTTTAAAAATTAAAGGAGGAAACACATAAATAAAGAGGGCCTGATTATTGCACATTAGAATATTTTCTGATACTATCAAAGCCTAACATCTGTAGGATATAATTGAAATCTTTATTAAATCCCTTCTCCCTCAGCCTCTACACCTATTCCACTGAGTATCCCAGAGAGAGGAACTCTGATTCCCTTTTTCTGACTTGGGGGGTTTCTCTCACCAAAGGGCTCATTTATTCTTGAACTGAAAGGCAAGACAGTGAGATTATTCCACTGGGGAAAGGGGCCAAAAAAAAAGGGTCCCCCTTAACTCTTCCATGCCTGCATCTAATTTTATTGAACTCCTAAACTACCTCCTCCCCAAGGAAAGCGACTGATTTATTTCTTCAGAATAATTCAGCAAAAATTACTTTAATAATTCAGCAAGAATTACTTTAATAATTCAGCAAGAAGTACTTTACACTCTGTCTGTTGGAAATAGGAGATAAATATCAGTGTTCGAATTCCCCTAGAGTCCTGCTCCTTGCCTTCCCCTCCTATCTCCAGCATGATTTACTCAACCTGTACACTGGGCACCCCCCAAATCATCTCCCATCCACATGTCTCTGTTTTGGAATTGTCTGGAACTCCCAGGTTACCAAACCTCTGAACCTGGATGGATTCTAGCCCCATGCCTCCAAAAGCCACGTGTAGTTCTTACTTTCACCAAATGCCCTTATATTCAACAGTGATGAGATGGGAAATATGGGTATTATTAAATCTTTATTTTACCAAGAGTTTCACTGGTGGCTCATCAGCAAAGAATCTGCCTGCCTTGGAGGAGATGCTGCTTTGATCCTTGGATGGTGAAGATCCCCTGGAGGAGGAAATGGCAACTCATTCTAGTATTCTTGCCTGAAAAGTCCCATGGATAGGGCAGGCTGGTGGGCTACAGTCCATGGGGTCACAAAGAGTCAGACATGACTTAGGAACTAGACAACAGTGTACAAAATGCCTTTATGTATCATCATTCATTTATTTGTTTCACCAGTGTATACTGGGTGTATACTGAAATAAAAACTGCCAGAGTTTTTATTTGATTCTCAAAATTCAGGGTCTCACGTATAAGGAAGCTAAGGCTCAGGAAGGTGACTATTAACCCAAACTCACGTGGTTACTGGCAGACTGGGACTTGAGTCAAGAGCTCCTGGCTCCAAGTCCTGGGAGTGCTGAGGTGTTTAGCCTTCATTACCATGCTTTCCATGCCAGGAAAATTGTCCTGATTTGGTCAGTGACAAAGCTCAAGCAGCATTTTTGCTGGGTTATATATTGTTAACTCAGAAGATTAAAAGGTACAGGTGCTAAGTTTTCTCCATCAGCGTCGCTACACTTTTGCCCTTAAAGCTTTATTTCCTATTATGGAAAAGATTATCCTGAACTGTATTTTTTTCCCCTCGAGTGGAGCAAAACAACATTTTTTCATGCCTGCAACATTCACTTTTAGCTCTACACATTCTGTGCATTTCATAGGTTCATTTCAGAATAGCTTATGTTAACCTCTAGGTGACATATTTTTAAGTTACTTGCTATATTTTGTTTAACTTTCAACTCTAATTTTATCCTGAGTGTACACCGTTTAGATCAGAACGTTTAAGTGTTTATGTTAATAGTATGTCTTTATCTTGCTGACGTTGCCCTCGAATGATCTATGTGTTTTTATAGAAGACGTCTCATAAAAAATTTTCAGCTATTGTAATATAAGTTCTCTCTCTTACTCAAAGTATGCTTTTGCTTAAATGTTTAGTGAGTTATGTTTTGACACTAAGTCTTTTTTAAGTGTAATCAAAGCAATCCAAAATTTACCAAAGTCCTGAAATGACATTACTAAATATTTCCATAAATAATCTTAAAGAGTTTTGACAAGGCATTTGAAAAAGTTTCCGACTTTAATATCTGATTGTTGATTTAGAATCCTTAAAAATACATGAAGTTATTTGGCCTGAAAAATTATACTAAACAAAATCAGAATCTAAATGGGATTTTAAGTCCAGCTCTTAATATCCTTATTTGATTAAAGTACTAACCTCATTCATAAATGTCAGCAAAAATCACTTGATGCTGGTTTATATAATATTCTCATGTTGAACACCACACTAAAACAATCTTTAAAATAATAATAAACACTGACTCAGTTAATGCTGGAATTTTAGACCTCATTTTAAGAGCATAACTACAAGAGAAAAATAATAAGGCAACTGGAAGTGGATATAACTACTTACTAACCAGTCATACCACTAAATAATAAAGGTGAAATTAATTTCACTCCTACACTATTTGTTATCCTTTGCATATCCCACAAGATGGCGAAGTAGAAGGATGTGTGCTAATCTTCTCCTGCGAGAACTCCAAAATTATAACTCGCTGCTGAACAACAATCGACAGGAGAATATTGAATCCCACCAAAAAAAGATACCCCATGTTCAAGGGCAAAGGAGAAGTCCCAGCAAAATGGGAGGAGGAGCAAAATCACATTTAGAATCAAACCCCATACCTGCCAGAGATGCTCGGAGGGCTCAAACAAAACCTTATTCACACCAGGAGACTGGGCCAGACCTGCCTTTGAATGTTTGAGCATCTCCTGTGGTGGAATGGGTCAGCAGTGGCCTACCACATGGGCAGGGGCCCTGGCTGTGGCATAAGCCCTCTTGGAAGAGGTCGCCATGAACCCCACCATAGAGCCGCCAGAAATTACAAAGGACTGGGGAAACAGACTCTTGGAGGGCACAAACAAAACCTGTGTGCACCAGAACCCAGGAGAAAGGAGCAGTGACCCCACAAGAGATTGACCCAGACTTTGCCTGTGAGTGTCCAGAAGTCTCCAGCGGGAGCGGGAGTCAGTGGTGGCCTGCTGCAGGGTCAGGGGCACTGAGTGTGGCAGTGCCTGTATGGGACCTTCATTACTTCCACCAGTTTTGGTCTCAGGTCAAACAACAGGGAGGGAACGCAACCCCTCCCATCAACAGAAAATTGAATTAAAGATTTACCGAGCATGGCCCCACCCATTAGACAAGACCCAGTTTCCCCAACAGTCAGTCTCTCCCATCAGGAAGCTTCCATAAACCTATCATTATCCCTCAGAGGGCAGACAGAATGAAAACCACAGTCACAGAAAATATAATCAAACTGATCACATGGACCACAGCCTTGTCTAACTCAATGAAACTATGAGCCATGCCATGTAGGGCCACCCAAGACAGACGGGTCATGGTGGAGAGTTCTGACAAAATGTGGTCCACTAGAGAAGGGAATGGCAAACCACTTCAATATTCTTTCCTTGAGAACCCCATGAACAGTTTAGAAAAGTAAAAAGATATGACACTGAAAGATGAACTCCCCAAGTCAGTAGGTACCCAATATGCTCCTGGAGAAGAGTAGAGAAATAACTCCAGAAAGAATGAAGAGACAGAGCCAAAGATAAATCAACCCCCAGTTGTGGATGTGAGTGGTGATAGAAGTAAAAAGTCTGATACTGTAAAGAACAATACTGCATAGGAATCTGGAATGTTAGGTCCATGAATCAAGCCAAATTGGAAGTGGTCAAGCAGGAGATGGCAAGACTGAACATCGACATTTTAGGAGTCAGTGAGCTAAAATGGACTGGAATGGGTGAATTTAACTCAGATGACCATTATATCTACTACTATGGGCAAGAATACACAGAAGAACTGTACAAAAAAGATCTTCATGACCCTGATAATCACGATGGTGTGATCACTCATCTAGAGCCAGACATCCTGGAATATGAAGTCACGTGAGTGTTAGAAAGCATCACTATGAACAAAGCTAGTGGAGGTGATGGAATTCCTATTGAACTATTTCAAATGATGAAAGATGATGCTGTGAAAGTGCTGCACTCAATATGCCAGCAAATTTGGAAAACTAAGCAGTGGCCACAGGACTGGAAAAGGTCAGTTTTCATTCCANATTCCTTCCAAAGAAATCCCAGGGCTGATCTCCTTCAGAATGGACTGGTTGGATCTCCTTGCAGTCCAAGGGAATCTCAAGAGTCTTCTCCAACACCACAGTTCAAAAGCATCAATTCTTCGGTGCTCAGTCTTCTTCACAGTCCAACTCTCACATGCATACATGACCACAGGAAAAACCATAGCCTTGCCTAGATGGACCTTATTCGGCAAAGTAATGCTTGCCAAATCATTACATCCTATCTGCCCTTACTCTCCTCCTTAACCCTGTCTAAGAGCTCCTAGTGTGTTTATGCTATAGGTTAAGCCAGTTTTAACCAAAAACAAAACAAAACAAAACAAGAATTCTTGGTTACTTTAAAAAACTATTTTCTACCCATTTCTGATCATAGTGTAGGTCTAGTATCTCTTTGCAAAAGGACCTTTTGACAAAACCAGATGGATTTGTATTTGTAACTAGAAGCACACAGATGAATGAATGACTGAAGTGAGGTTTTAGCTTCGACTCAACCACTGAGCACTTCATACTTGTCCTCTGCAAGATAATACAGGAAGAAACTAACCAATTTTAACCAATAAAATTATAAGTTTAGCCCACCATCTTGAAATAAAAAATTAGCCATTTTCAAATAGGCATGCCAAGAGTAATAGTTATTTTTGTCAAGTTCAGGGAAACTTTATAGAAGTTTAGAGTTTATAGGCATGTCTAGCTGGTCCAGCATGAGGTCCACAAGATCTTAGCACATTAGACTCAGGAAAGTTGGTACTACCATGAAAGTGAAAGTGAAGTCTCTCAGTCATGTCCGACTCTTAGCGACCCCATGGACTGTAGCCCACCAGGCTCCTCCATCCATGGGATTTTCCAGGCAAGAGTACTGGAGTGGGTTGCCATTGCCTTCTCCCAGGGCATCTTCCCCACCCAGGAATCGAACTCAGGTCTCCAGCATTGCAGGCAGATGCTTTTACCATTTAAGCCACCAGGGAAGTCCAACCTGGACTACCATAATGGTACCCAAATTCCCAGCACCCTGACTATGTGTACTTACAAGAGTATCGATTTCACAATAAGGAAATCTGGTGACCTAATTTTAGCACTGTTAAAACTTAGTAACTCTAGGCAAGTTTCTTTACCTTGAAGAGCCTCAGATTATTATTTCTAATGAAGAAAAAAGCAGGCAGTTGTTAGAAGATTAAATGAGTACACCTGAAGAAGCTAACACAGAAGATAGTCAGTAAATGTACTCTGAATCTGAATTTAAGTAGAGAAAAATTTCAGTGCTGTTAATCAAATATTGTGCACATCACTTTTTTAAGTGGACTTGAATCTCATTCTAAATTTTTTAAAAACAAANAAATGAGTACACCTGAAGAAGCTAACACAGAAGATAGTCAGTAAATGTACTCTGAATCTGAATTTAAGTAGAGAAAAATTTCAGTGCTGTTAATCAAATATTGTGCACATCACTTTTTTAAGTGGATTTGAATCTCATTCTAAATTTTTTAAAAACAAACTGAATAGTTTCAAAGCTCTGTTACTAGTATAGTATTTAGTACAATGAGCTAGTCAATTATTTTTCATTAAAAAATATAAAAGCTTGTATTGGAAATTATACCCATAAAGTCCATTTAGTTTTACAACTTAATTATATGTAGTAAAAATTTACTGCCACATTTAACAGGTATTAACCTAATTCTTTTCAAGCAAAAGCAATGTTTGACTGGAAGTGAACCCTAAGGTTAGGGAGGGAAAGGGACTCCCTTAAATATTTCCTTAATATTTATTTTTCAAGAAAGGTCAACTCACCTAATGCATGAGTTTGCTTAATGTCTTATTTGTGTTATCTCAGTATTTTTAGTAAAACAAATTTGTTACCATGGTGTTGAATTTTAGCATTACTGTGAAATAGGCCAATATCAGGAGGGCAAAACCAACTGTGAGTTTTGCAATAACAAATTTTAGTCAGCTGAGTTTATACCTTGGTTAAAACAATTTTTAAAACTCAAGGAATACCTGGGAAAGATGAGTCTTTCAGATTAATCTCTTCCTGTATTCTGGAGAATTTGTCTCTTTCTTTGATAATAAAAACAAAAAAGAAAATGAATCTGCCCAAGTGCACATTATTTTTTATCTTAATATAGTTCAGAGTGAAATCTTACTAGAATTTCCATCTTATTTAATGTGTTGCTGTATAAAATAAAATATTCTTTAATGTTGTCAGTAAAAATCCATGACACCATAAATATTCTATATGAAACCCCAATATGTTTCATATAGAATATTTACATCTCATAGCTTTGCAAGGTGTCAGCATTCATGTGCATAAGTAATAATACAGACTTCTTGGGTGAATATCTGAAATTCAATTTGATTCTATAACTATTCATTAACTGGTGTATAATCAGAGTTAAGTTTATATAATGAATGAGATTCATACTTCATATCAGCATCACCAACTACCATTTGTGAAGCTCCTGACAGATATTTAGCCATTTGGTAGTTTCTACAGATATAAAGATATGTAAAAATACAGCCCCAAGAAGTATATATTTATTATATATTATTGTATTATTCTTAATGTTGATAATGCCAGCATATTACATTTATATAGTGCTTATAAAATTGTCAAATATAGTTATATCCATTATTTCACTTAACATCCTCAATATCCTTGCAAGGTAGTTGTGGAGCAGGTAAAATCATTTCCATTTCATAAATTAAGTGAGCCTCAGCAATTAGGCAACCTGCCCAAGGTCACAAACCTAGACTGATGGCAAAAGTAAGATTAGAACCACATTTACATCTAAGGACTTTTCCACTTAATTAACTTCTTCGAAACATTATTTAGGAAGCCCAGACATATTTATAAGATTTATAAAACACCTGGGCAATGTGATTCATGGCAAATAGATGGGGAAAAATTGAAGTCAGTGACAGACTTTATTTTCTTGGGCTCCAAAATCACTGCAGATGGTGATTGTAGCCATGAAATTAAAANAATTCATGGGGTTGCAAAGAGTTGGACGTGACTGAGCAACTGAACTGAACTGAACTGAGCACAAAATCAACAGTGCTTGAGTTATTTTTATGTCTCTCTAGTATCAGTCAGTAGACGTTCTTTTTATTCTTCATGGTTCGTGTCCTGTCTTCTCTCATTCATTAAGCTTTCCCTCATCTTTCTCACCGGGGATGCTCCTTTCCTCCATCCACCTTCCACACTTTGTGTTTGTTTTATTCTCACAGCACTCGACACTTCATACCTTGCTCTCAAAATGTGTACACCCTTCTCTTACCCAAATTGCCAGATTACAAACTCCTCGACAGTCTTTGTCTTATGCCCCTACTGGGGCATAATGTGCCCCTTGTCTTGCACATTAAATAGAGGTTCAATAAATATTAATAAAGTTAGAAAAACTGTGGATGTGACTACATTCTACAGGTAGGAATACAACGATGTGTTTTCAATTAAAATTATTTAACTTTCTGATTAGTTTTTAGTTGATTTTAGTTTCTTACTGAAAATGATTCCACTCTTTTGCAAATCAGTAGCATCTGAATTGGAGAAGGAAATGGCAACCCAGTCCAGTACTCTTGCCTGGAGAATCTCATGAACAGAGGAGCCTGACGGGCTGCAGTCCATGGGGTCACAGAGAGTCAGACATGACTGAAGTGACTTAGCAGCAGCAGCAGCATCTGTATTAGAGACTGTTTGTCTATACCAAGCTTACTTTGTCCTTAGATGGTTTCTTTTTTTTTTTTTTTTTTTAATTCTTTTGACCACTTGCAACTTTTTATTCAGGATAAGATTGTTTCCCTTAGAAACATAAGTATGTCATCTGGCACAGTTACAACTATTTTGGTTCTCCAAACAAATCAATGTTTTTCCAAATCTTTTCCTAATGTTCTGGCTAACAATGATCCCTTACTTCTTTGCTATATTTAGTTATACTATATTTTTTTGCATAAAGCATCAGTATTATTTTCTTCTTTTTGCAGATTACTACCCTCTGTTTACAAGTATTTGCAGTATCCATAATGGTGTTAATTAAACTCATGAAATAGTTTTAATGTAACTTTTCTATATCTATATGAGAGAACTAAAATGAAAAATGACTTTCAACTTTTTAAGTGTAACACAAATTCCAAAACCTTTGCTTCAAATTAACATGTTACCATAAGTAACATCATCATAAAATAATTTAAGAGCATAAAGCAATCTGATTGGCCTCCAGCCCATTAGCTTATAAACTTATCAAAATAATTTCATTCTTATCTCTTAATTGATGACCAGGAGTAATGAGTTTCAAATGAAGCTATAATTGCATTAGTCATGGTTATCCTTGATGAATGAATAAATGTAAAAACTATTGCACTACAGAGACACACATTAATATAATCAGCCTTGTAATTATAGTACAGTAATTCAGTGCCCTTATGTAGTCAGTGTATAACATATAGGCACATCACTGGAAAAAAATTTGATTCCAATTTTTGTAAGGTCCACAAAACTCTGTGTAAGTTATTACAGAAAAGTTAATTAAAATGGGTGCCCTTTCAAAAGCTTGCAACTCATCTAATTTCCAAAGTGAAATAAAATTAGCTCAATTAGAGAAAAGCAATAACAAATGATTATTTCAGTTTCTAAAACTGCTCGACATCTCTCACAATTTATCTTGTGATTATCTTAGACTTTATAAACTTTATTAAATGCACCTGTTATAGTTTAGAATGAAATTATTGCACCCACAATAAGACACTGATGTTTTTCCTCTTTTTAAAAATTTTTTAATTTTATATTGGGGTTTAGATGATTAACAGTGTGGTGATAGTTTCAGGTGAACAGTGAAGGGATCAGCCATACGTATACATGTAGCCACTCGTCCCAAACTCCGCTCCCACCCAGGCTGCCATATAACATTGAGCAGATTCCTTAAATAACACACTAATTTTATGCATCTACTGGGCACTTTATAATTCTCAGCCATTTCACCTGCATTATCTTATTTGAAATCAGTTTTTGCCGAATGTATCATCCCCTCATGGTATGCAAACAACCTTCTACTACAGGGTCATTGGGGCCTTTGTATATTGTCCCAGTGCTAAGGAAACTCTTGGTCCCAATTTTCCCAACAATGTCAACTACACAGTATTTTCCTCAACCCCCAAACTTCCCTGTACTTTGTAATGCTGATGCTGGGACCCCGAAGATTAAATGTCTGCTTTGCCATGGGCTTCTTAGGGAGAGAGAAGTGGACCAGAAGAGAGTTGCTTCTGTTTACATCCTGAGTCCCCTCTGTCACCTCAGGACACCCTCCACCCTGGCACCTGGTTCCAGCCTCTCCCCAGCACTCCCACAACTGGCCTTGTTGCACCCTTAGAGGTACAGTCCCTCCAGGAGTGCCCACTCCTCAGAACAGGGTCCACTCTATTGCACTCTCTCTTCAAGACATCAGGTTCAGCTATTCCAATGGCTAAGAATCCGCCTGCCAATGCAGAGGACGTGGGTTTGATCCCTGGTCTGGGAATATTCCACAGGCACAGCCTGTGAGCCACAGCTGTTGAGCCTGTGCTCTGGAGTCCAGGAGCCACAACTGCGGAGGGCACACGCCGCAGCAACTGAAGCCTGCAGAACCCAGAGCCCATGCTCTGCAGCGAGAGGAGCCGTCTCCATGAGAAGCTCACACACTGCAGCTGGAGTAGCCCTCTCTCCCCACAACTAGAGAAAGCGCAAACAGCAGTGAAGAGTCAGCACAGGCAAATAAATAGATAAAATCAAAATAAAAACATATCAGGTTCTTTTCCCTTCATGATCTCATTTTGATTTATCAGGTGTGGAAAGTATTTACCCAACGCCAGCATTGCCTTCACCCTATTCCTTTCCCTCCCTCTATGGGCAACCACTTTCATTGGCTTTGAGCTTATTCTTTTATTACTTCTTTTGAAAATAGAAGAAAATTGCATGAACTCTATCACTCCTTCGTGCTTTCTTAAACAAAGGATAGTCACTCTTCATGCTGTGCTGCACCTTATTTGTACCCAAATCAGCAAGAAAAATAGCTTTACCTCTTTGCTTCCAATTCTTATGTCTCCGATTTTTCGCATCTGATGACAATGGCTGAATCTCCCAAAGTTAAATAGTAGTAGAGATTGCAGGGTCTTTTTTGGTCTTGACTTGAGTAAGAATTCCTCCAGTTATGTCCTTCTTTAGTTAAGATGAAGATTGTATTCATTATCATATTGAATAGCTGTCAATTTCTAATTGGGCTTCCTCAGCAGTAAAGAATCCACCTACAATACAGAGGATGCAGGAGATTCAGTTTTATCCCTGTGTCAGGAAGATCCCTTGGAGGAGTAAATGGCAACCCACTCCAGTACTCTTGCCTGGAGAATGCCATGGACTGAGAAACCTGGCAGTCCACAGGGTCACAAAGAGTTGGGTATGACTGAAACAACTGAGCATGCATCTACACAATTTCTAATTACTTTTTGACCTGAAGGAGCATTGAATTTTTCAATGTCATTTAAGGATCTCTGTAGATGGTTTTTATCCTTAGTTCTAACCATGTGAGGAATTCTGTCTATGGATTTGCAAACAGGGAGGCAATCCATAGGGCCGTCCCAGTATGATCACTATGCATCTTGTGTGGTCTAAATATCTGATCAGGCAAAAGTAGGATAAAAAACTGGAAACCTAGTCATGGATCTTATTTTTTTTAATTGCACTATTTTTATTTGCGTAAAGAATTTGGTCTTGATTCTAATAGCAATGAGATACCATTCATGAAGCTTTTTATTTATTAAGAGTCCCGAATTTTAGAACCATCTGTGAGCAGATAAAGCCCAGTTCTAAGCAACAGAATTATTGCAACGAACCAGGTAAGAAATGATAAGGCCTGAAATAAATATGGGAGAATTCAGAGATATTGAGGAAATATTGTCATGACTAATTGAGGGGAGAAGATTAACAGGAAAGAGGGGCCTAAGATAACTTCCAGGTTCCGGCATGAGTGTTAACTTCCAAATATAGATTTTTTTTTCTCTAGAGGGTGGGAGAATTGTTAGGGACATAAATACAAATTTTGAAATGATCAGCATAGAGATGGTAATTGAATCTATAGAGAGGATGAAATTTCTAAGAGTGGACACAGCAAAAAAAAAAAAAGAAGAAGAAGAAAGAAAGGGCTCAAGGCATCTTACTCACCCCAGAGAGTTGTGGGGAAGATTAAATGATATTGTTACCAAGCCCAAGCTCTCTCCGCTCGCTGCACAATATGCCAATAAATCGGAGAAATGAGGTGTTGAGGCAAAGAATACGACTTTATTCGGAAAGCTGAGAAGATGGGAGACTAGCCTGTCAAAATAACCATCTTCCTGGGGCATGGATGCCACACTCTTTTATGGCTCAGAGATGGGGGGAGGTGAGGAAAACAAAGTAAAAAGACCATTTAATTCTTGCAAATATCCCCCAGAATGCCAAGCCACAGGCAAGGGGATGTGTTAGTTTCACTTCCTTACAGTCATTTCATGGGTAGTATGAAATGGAATATCTCCTGTTATATCCACAAACAAAGATATCACAGCTAGCTCACCTTGTACGCCTATAATAACAAGCCCATGGGGTTACGAGTCAGACACAACTGAGTGATTGAACAATAATAATAACAAAAGTGGCAAGGTAAGGGTTAAAGTCACAGAAGCAGATCCAGTATGAAGTCAAAATTAAACAATACAATGTGTATAAAAATATTCTCTGTGTTACTTATGGTTTCCTTCTTAGCATGATTTACATGGGTTTTTTTTCTTTAAATTTTTTTTAATGTGGACCATTTTTAAAGTCTTTATTGAAATTATTATAACATCTGTTACAATATTAAATTTTTACAATATTGGTTTTTTGATTACATGGCATGTGGGATCTTAGTTCCCCAACCAGGGATTGAACCTGGGTCCCCCGCATTGAGATTGTGGAGTATAACCACTGGCTCACCAGGGAAGTCCTGGTTTACGTGGTTTAAATGAACATGACTTACAGAGCACATAGTTTATGACTCACATTCATAGTACATGTCAATATCAAACAAAGACTGTATCAAATTGCTGATGCTACCTCAGTCTCTTCTGGGAAAAATGTTGAAAAATTCCATAGCTGCCTATGTGATACTTCCTGAGTTTCTTTCTACCTGTAAATGCAAATGACAATATTTGTTTGTTTGTTTGTTTGTTTGTTTGTTTTACAAGTGCTTTTAAACCACTTTTGGGAAAAAGGGTCACTTGCATTTGGTAAATAATGTGATAATTTTCAAGACATACAGATACAACTTGGATTTTATTTACCAAATTTTATTCTACTATCCGTAACTATTTTTATAAGCATATAGCCTCTCCATTCAGTTTCTTTACCAAAGATGAAAATCTAAAATGCATTTTATGTATAGAACTGATTTATAACTTTAGAAACATCACCATAATCCTCATGTTCAACACTTATAAACCTGAAAAATGTGTAGTATATTGGATCCCAAACAGAGCTGCTAGAGAAATAAACAAATCAGATGCTTGGAAAGTTTAATACAAGGGCTACAACATAACAATAGGTGGTGCTGCTGGATACTGGATACTAAATGTGTACATTGGACTCAACACATGTCATGGAAATTCTTCCTCAACAAAATGACTATGTCTATTAAATTATAAGTTGGTTTGGGAACAAAATGAAAATCTGATCAGGAGAAGCATTTGAGAGAGACAAAAGCTTCTAGCAGCTTCATGTACTGAAGAGAAAGATATTTCCACCAGTAGGAGCTAGTTTTTGTAGCAGATTTTTATTTAAAGTCATGGAATTCGAAGTTAATTTCACAAGTTCAGAGGTAGCCCAAGTCTTCTGTGCTTGTATCTGTCAAAATCAAGTTATAATCACCAGGTTCTGAATTTAGATAGGTGAAAAAATACTCAAAAATGCTTTTTTATATTAATAAAATTAATTTTTTATTGAAGTATAGTTGATTAACAATGTGTTAGTTTCAGGTGTGCAGCTCACATTTTGTTCTCATAGAGATCATTACAAGATTTTGAGTAGAGTTCCCTGTACTATAAAGCAGGTCCTGGTTGTTTATCTGTTTTATATATAGTAGTGTGGATATGTTATCCCCAAATTCCTAATTTATCCCTTCCCCGTCATAAAAACTCATTAACATAACTATGCTGTTATGCGTTCTCTCTTTCTTATACTGTAGTTTACATGTATACAGATTGTGTGTGCGTGCTCAAGAATTCAGTTGTGTCAGATTCTTTGCAACCCCATGGATGGCAGCCCTTCAGGCTCCTCTGTCCATGGAATTTTTCAGGAAAGAATATTGGAGCAGGTTGTTATGCCCTTCTGCAGGAGATCTCGATCCAGGGATCAAATCCATGTCCTGCATCTCCTGCATTGGCAGGTGGATTCTTTACTGCTGAGCCATCAGTTGCCTGTAAAGCAACTATACCCTAATAAATCAAAAAAAGAAAGAAAGAAAGGTCTACTGTAATAGTATTTAGGCAGCAGTATTTTTGATTTGGGCTTCCCATGTGGCTCAATGGTGAGAATTTGCCTGCCAAGCAGGAGACATGGATTCGATCCCTGGGTCAGGAAGATCCCCTGGACAGAGGAGCCTGGCAGGCCACAGTCCATGGGGTTGCAAAGAGTCAGACCTGACTTAGGGACTAAAACAACAACGATTTTGCTTCAGTATACAGAAAGTCAATTCACTTCATTTATAGCAGAAACTAGCACAACTTTGTGAAGCAATTATAGTCCTAAAAATTAAAATGAGAAAATAAAATAAAGTGATTGTGGCAGAAATGTAACTTCCACCCCTTTCTTTGTGATGGAGTCCCAGTCATGAGGCAGGGGTCCCACTACATAGTCCCTGGCACATAGTCTACTTCCGTTGCTCGGCAGTCCCTCTCCAGGATGACAGATGCAAATAACTGTCTAATTCTCTAGCTTCAGTCTGGTTCCCAGTCCTGATCATAGTGCCTACCACACAGTATGTACTCACTATCAACTGCAAGCATGAACTCCCAATACTCATGCATGGATATTCTCCAAAGAACCTACACATTAACTCCTGATTCCAACTACTCGTTGTTGTTGGTTTTTTTTCCTTTGAGAGCTGGTTGGTTTAATATAAAGCAATTCATATTCCTATGTTGTGTCCAAAATTGAATTAAATCTTCTCCTAGTGTATTGTTAGAGACAGCAAATTCTGAACTCATGACGGGTGTTTTTGTATGCTTTGTGGAAAAAAAAGAAACTGAAAAGAAAAAATCCAGAAACTGCCAGCTTTGGGAACTACACACGTAATGGGAATTATCTGTCTAGCTTATGATTTGATTATACCAATCTTGCTTATAGGGCAGAGGTACTCCCTCAGAGATTAATTATTTTAAGGTAGTAAGCAGTTAACCAATAAATTCTATTCCATGTTTTGAAGGTTTACTTCAAATATTGTAGCATCTTGTGTTTGGAATCAGGTAAAGACACATTTGGTTTTCCCTATTCACCCCCAAATATAATATTTGGACACTTTTCTCTGAATTTCATGAGATAGCATATGTGGCATAGAAGTATTTTATGGCTGTGAGATAGGTTATGAAGTCCCTGGTAAAGGCAATCTCTCTCTCTATGGGTCTCTTTTTTAGCAAATCCGTTTATGTGAAATAATTGGAGTAGATTAGCCAAAAATGCTTTCATCTTTGTTTCTTGCCTACATGGCATTTTAAAATAATTAAACCCCAGATTGTTTCTGTTTTTCACCTAAGTTTACTGGCACCCAGCAAAGAAGCCTCCACTTTGATTTTAATCATGGCCAGACGATGGAAAGCCTCTGTCTCAGAAGCAGTGAGAGCAGCGAGTGGAAACCCTGCTGGGTAATTTCAAAGCAATGCACTTCCTGCTGGTAGCCCTACAGTATGATTCCTGTTCTGCCAGGGGCACCAATAGAAGGCAACTGCCAATTTGCACCTCACACATAAATTCACATTATGCCAATAGGCTTCGAAGAAAACCACAAGCTTCCCAGCTCAGCCGTCAGAGGTCTGTTAACAGACCTTTAACTATGATCTATTGTGCGGCAGGGCCTGAAAGACGCACACGGGGTCCGCTTTATAGAGACTGCACTTGCCCTACACCGTTTTTCTTGAGATAATTATAAGTGTTTATTTTGGCTTTTAACAACTTTAATCACATTATTTAGCATGTTGCTGTTTTGCCTTCGAGTTAAATAAATGCAGAGTTCTTCGGAGAATGCTCCACAAGTTCACAAATAGGGTGCTTTCACCAAGGACAAAGTCAAGGTATGAGATGGTGGTTAATTTCACTAAAGTTTCAGGTATTCAAGGAGGCTTCCCTCCACAAACGTGTAGACAAGTTATACCAAGAGACAGAGAATTGCTAAAAGAATAAGGTGTGATTGTTCTAATTAAAATAGCACAGCTCTCCCTTTGCTTTGAGGTTCTGTTTTCAGTGGTGTTAAAAACTAAAATGGTTTTACAAGGAATCCTACAAAATGGCTTGCACCCCTTTGATGGCAAATTTTGCTGCAATTACCATATGGAATACAATGGCACTTCTCTGAGTTATCTAGAACTCAGTTTAAAAATAACCTTAGCTGATCACAAAAGGTTCTGTGATCGCTGTTAAATTTGAGCAACTGTTGAAACATCATATTGTGCCAAACTGCACTTGATCGCCCAGTAACAGCAGAACTGTAATACATGTCAATGAATTCTGAAAATATCTTCCTCCAACGGAAACAGCTTTTAGCAAACCAAAAATGATGATTCACCTTATTCCTAAATCCCCTCATTCAGTGGGCATGTGACTAAATTGGAGTACAGGTCTAGATTATTCAATAAATATAAATTTAGTGCATAATAAAACTTATGTGCCATTTTTCTGTCTTTAGTATTTTTATGTGATGCTGTGCGTGCATGCTTAGTCATTTACTCATATCTGACTCTTTGTGACCTGACGGACTGTAACCCAGCAGGCTCTTCTGTTCATGGGATTTTTTTCCAGCCAANCAAGGTGTGATTGTTCTAATTAAAATAGCACAGCTCTCCCTTTGCTTTGAGGTTCTGTTTTCAGTGGTGTTAAAAACTAAAATGGTTTTACAAGGAATCCTACAAAATGGCTTGCACCCCTTTGATGGCAAATTTTGCTGCAATTACCATATGGAATACAATGGCACTTCTCTGAGTTATCTAGAACTCAGTTTAAAAATAACCTTAGCTGATCACAAAAGGTTCTGTGGTCGCTGTTAAATTTGAGCAACTGTTGAAACATCATATTGTGCCAAACTGCACTTGATCGCCCAGTAACAGCAGAACTGTAATACATGTCAATGAATTCTGAAAATATCTTCCTCCAACGGAAACAGCTTTTAGCAAACCAAAAATGATGATTCACCTTATTCCTAAATCCCCTCATTCAGTGGGCATGTGACTAAATTGGAGTACAGGTCTAGATTATTCAATAAATATAAATTTAGTGCATAATAAAACTTATGTGCCATTTTTCTGTCTTTAGTATTTTTATGTGATGCTGTGCGTGCATGCTTAGTCATTTACTCATATCTGACTCTTTGTGACCTGACGGACTGTAACCCAGCAGGCTCTTCTGTTCATGGGATTTTTTTCCAGCCAAGAATACTGGAGTGGGTTGCCATTTCTTCTTCCAGGGGATCTTCCTGACATGGGGATCAAACCTGCATCTCCTGTGTCTCCTGCACTGCAGGAGGATTCTTTACTACTGAGCCATCAGGCTTCCCCTGATGCTGTACATCCAATTATTAATTACACTGAAGTTTCAGAGTCAGATCTTTTCTTCTATAGTATGTATTTCTAGCCTTTAATTAGACACTTTAAAGTTTTTTTTTTTCCTTAAAAAACCTAATGACAGGGAATTCCCCAGCAGTTTAGTGGTTAAGATTTCCCCTTCCAGTGCAGAAGAAGACTTCTTTCTGTAGGTTCAATCCCTGGTCGGGGAGCTAAGTTCCCACTGCTTCATGGCCAAAAAACTAAAACATTAAAGAGAAAAAGAAAAAGGGAGCAATATTGTAACAAATTCAATAAAGACTTTAAAAAATTGTCCATATAAAAAAATCTTTAAAAAAGTAAAACTAAAAACTAATGATGAACACTCTCTATTTGGCTTGCAATTGTTTTTTTCTTCCCAAGCCTCTCATACGGACATGCAAGATTGTTTAACATGCTAACAACTGAAATAGGGTGGCCAATGAAGGATATGGTTTCAAAATGATCAGTTTCATCAAACAGTCATTATTTCTTTAAATCCTCACATTTCTTTTTCATGAAAACCTGCAGGACAACTTGCAGTAAGACCATCAGATTCATGCTCTGTTTCACAAATCCAGGAGCAAATTATTCATAAATAAAAGTTCTCTGGGCATAATCTCTATCTCAAAGTTAGTAAATTCATGTCCAACAGATAATTCCCTGATTGATAAAATGAATATGGGAAACAAATACGGAAAAATTGAGTTTCTAGTGTAAATCAGTACTTTAAATGTCCTTAGGAACTAATAGAAATTCCAGAGTTTTATGTATACAAATACTGTTTAAACATACGCAGACAATGATTAAAAAGGGGGTTAATATTTTTAATGGTTGAAAGTTCCAAATCTAAACAAGCAATAGTCAGAACAAGCAAAAGTCAAAGTATCTGTGTATTTCAGTTTGGCTTTGCCACTAGAGATTAGCTTTGGCCAAGACCCCTTAATCATTTGAGTAAAAGTTCCAATTTTTCTTTGCTCCAGCAAACCCTCTCCTAACAGGCATCTCATACATCTCATAATTAAGAGACCTGGATTCTGGTCTTGCTTCTGCAATAACAAAGTGATAAAATCTTTAATCTGCTTTTGATTCAGTAGTGAGAATTTCTTATTTTTTCTGAGTTTAGAAAAAACTTTCTAAACTTTCAGTTAGATTATGCTAATTGAATTTTTTTTTTAATGAAACATTAATTTTCTCACTTCATCCTACCTGTGCTCAACTGCTCAGTTTTTTTCAACTCTTTGCAACCCCCTGTACTGTAGCCTGCCGGCTCCTCTGTCTGTGGGATTTCCCAGGCAAGAATACTGGAGTGGGTTGCCATTTCCTTCTCCAAAGGATCTTCCTGAACCAGGGATCTAACCCGAATCCCCTGCATTGGCAGGCAGATTCTTTATAACTGGTACCACCTAGGAAGCCAGATTTCATCCTGCCTAGCAAGGATGTATCACAGAGAAAACTATAGAGTGGAAAAACATAAAAGTGAGCACATCAAAGTAGTTCATAGAAAATTGAAAAGCTTCCACACTAATTCGTTTTTACTGTGATTCACATCAAATTGTGAGTTTTTTCTTAATAGTTCTGATCTGAAAGGATTAGACCAGCTTCTAATTCCTCTATAATGCTGGATACCACAATATACTATACCAATGTCTTTGAGCCTAGAATTCTATGTCAGACTTAATTATTATTTGCATCTGTGGCAATTTTGAATTTTATATGGCAATAATTTTATAAACAACTCAGCCCATAATGATGACATTTCTTTCCCAAGATAATCTAAAATTTCAAAACAGTTATCAGTAAAAACTCAAAGCAGAATTCCCTGGTGGTCCTGTAGTTAGAACTCCTCATTTTCACTGCTGAGGGTACAGGTTCAATCCCTAGTTGAGGGACTAAAATTGTTCAAGGTAGGCAGTACAACCATATTGAAAATAAATAAACCAATACCCAACAGAAGTTTTAGTGGGAGCTGGCAAAGTTTTTTTAATTATAAAATTTGCCCATTAGAGTAAATGCATCAGACAACTATAAAATACAGTTGAAGGACAACTTGCTATACCAATTGTCAACTCATTCTATTCCCCTACAACAGTGTTCACGGTATAGTGTTTAACAACCTTGACCAAGGATAGCAATACTTAGCTGTTTACTAGCTCAGTAACCTTGGACAAGTCATTAACCTCTTTGGAGCTCAGTTTCCAAATATAAAAAATGGTGATAAGAATGTTGATTACCACATAGGGTATTGTAAAGATTAGAAGAGTGGTGCCAGGCACTTAATAAGGATTCAATAAATATCAGAGGTTATTGTTATTAAGGACTGTCACTGTGGAATTAAAACAGTATGAAGAATACATTAAGAAGAAGAAGAAGAAAAAAAAAAAAAAACCCAGTGGAACAAAAGAGAAACTCTTCAAAGAAAGGGATGATTCTATGGGGATTTAGTCAATGAAAATGCTATAATTAAAATCTGTGCGTAAAAGATTCATTATTAAGCAAAGTGAAGAGAAAACAACTTTCGTAACAAAATATTTGCAACGTATTTAGCAGAAACAGAACTAAATTTCATAATACATGAAAAAGTCAAGCTATCACAGGAAAATGGGCAAAAATTATAAACAGGAAAGTACTAAACACCAGTAAACATGCATAATCATACTCATCATAATTAATAAAGGAAATGGAATTAAAATGTTAAGATATGCTTTACCCACTCAATTTATTGAAATCTCAACTTATTCAACCTTATTGAAAGATTTATAATAACGAGGGTCCATACGGTTTGGGAAATAAAAAATCAGCATGTTATTAGTAAAGCACACCATGGAAACAGCTACAGAAATTGTAACGCACGAGTTACTTGACTCAACAATTTTATTTATAGGAATCTCCCTTATAGAACCAGACAGATAGATTTACCGAATCTTTATTCTTTGTAGTAGTATAAAAAATAAAAACAACTTAAACATCCAGCAACAGGGAACTGCTGAAACAAATTATGAAATATTCATTCAGAGAATGTTAAAAAGCATTACATAAACAAAATATGATACAAGAAAATGTCTATCAGTTATTATCAAGTATTTGTGGATTTTTAAAAACTGCATTTCTAAGCATGTATCAATGCCTAGAAAAAAGTCTGGAGATACACACAGGAATAATAGTTATTTCCAGAGGGGGAAAGGGACTGGAATATTAGGACACTTTTCAGTTCCATTCAGTTCAGTCGCTCAGTCGTGTCCGACTCTTTGCGACCCCATGAATCGCAGCACGCCAGGCCTCCCTGTCCATCACCAAATCCCGGAGTTCACTCAGATTCACGTCCATCGAGTCAGTGATGCCATCCAGCCATCTCATCCTCTGTCGTCGCCTTCTCCTCCTGCTCCCAATCCCTCCCAGCATCAAAGTCTTTTCCAATGAGTCAACTCTTCGCATGAGGTGGCCAAAGTACTGGAGTTTCAGCTTTAGCATCATTCCTTCCAAAGAAATCCCAGGGCTGACCTCCTTCAGAATGGACTGGTCGGATCTCCTTGCAGTCCAAGGGACTCTCAAGAGTTCAGGAGACCTATTTTTACATATCCAAATCACTTGTAATTTTCAAAGTAATCAGGCATTTCTTTTATATTTAAAAAATTAAAAGACAAAATACTAATAACTGGGGCTTCCCTGGTGACTCAGACAGTAAAGAATCTGCCTGCAATGCAGGACACTTGGGTTCAATCCCTGAATTGGAGAGATCCCCTGTAGAAAGGGCAAATCACTTCAGTATTCTTGCCTGGGAAATCCCATGGACTCCAGTGTTCTTGCCTGGGATCCCATGGCGGGCTACCAGACCTCAAAGAGTCAGACATGACTAAGTAATACTGAGCACACAGAATATAAGAGAAGCTTTACTCTCCCCTGATTTCATGTTCACATGTAGAAGGACATCCATTCAAGCAACACTTCTGGCCATGCCACCCTTACACTGATTATTTTCCAAGGGAGAAACAACAGATGAGTGTGGAACAAAAAGTAGGCAGGTGTGGAGCAGCTCTCTACCTCTTCCTCTTTGAGGTCTGACCATACTCTTGTGTTCTGGTTTACTTTTGGTCATGCCATCAATTTAGTGGTCAATAGGAAGGTGGTCAGTGGTTGTCCAGAACTCCCTTGACTGAAAAAATATTGTGTCTAATGCTTAGGTTCTACTCGGAAAACCACCATTACCATATACCTAAACCATGGAACCTAGCCTTTGTCAGCAACAAAAACATCACTTTGATCTTCACATGCTTGATTCTCAGCTCTGTCTTTCAGTTCATCTCTCAAATGGTTCTAACCCTTAGAAGATTTGAGTGGTTTCATTTATTATTAGTACTACCTTCAGATGCTTCCAGAGTGACATTGCAAACTTTATACCAGGATTTCATCCATTGATTTATCAGCAACACTAGGCTTCCCCGGTGGCTCAGTGGTAAAGAATCTGCTTGCTAATGCAGGAAGCACAGGTTCCATCCCTGGTCCACAAAGATCCCACATGCCACAGGAAAACTAATCCCATGCACCACAACTATTGAATCTGTGCTCTAGAACCGGGGAACTGCAACTAATGAAGCCCATGAGCCACAACTACTGAAGCTCTTGTTCCCTGAGAGCCCACGCTCTGCAACAAGAGAGGCCACCACAATGTAAAGCCCCTGAACCGCAGCTAAAGAGTAGTTGCTGCTCCCTGCAGCTAGAGAAAAAGCCTGTGCAGCCACCAAGATCCAGACACCCAGAAATAAGTAAACAAAATTTTTTTTAAAAATAGCAACACTGAGTCAGGCTCTAGAGATACAAATGGCTCTAAAATATGAAATCTACATATCAGGAGCCTATAGAGGTTTGTGGGAGACAGACAAATATAGATAGCTTTCTTTCAGGCAATAGGGAAGTCAGGAATAGGTACACGGAGGATGTGACGAAAGGTCAGTTTTGAAAGATAAAAAGAAATTCATGGGGTTGGTGATGGGGGGAGGTGAGGATATGGCAGAAGGAACAACATAAGAAGGAGGAAAGTTTGGGAGAGCGAGGTGCATTCTGGGAACTCTATGAAGTTTGAAACAAGTAAAGTACAGGGCACATAATGGAATGATGAGGACCAAAGCTGAAAAGAGAGAATCAAAAGTGCATCATGCAACACGATATTTGTCTTGAATATGATGGTGAAATCTTCAAGGAATTTTTAACCCTGAAGTAAAAATGACAAATTTTGCATTTTAGATCACTCTGATGGCATGTAAAGGATGTTTCTTCATTCTTCTAGAGTTTATTCTTATAACTCATTTCAATATAAATTCTTACCAAGATGTGAGAAGTCAGGGAATATTGAAAATTAGCTACTGCCTCCTGAAGAATTTGGGCTGCAACTAGGTACAAGATTGGTAACACACTGTTCTGCCAGCCTCTCAAAACTAATATTAACCAAGATTTATTTTTTCTACTTTTTATTTTGTTAATTTTTACAAGTGCCCCAAAAGACTGGTTGAAATTATTTCTTTTTCCATTTTATACAAGAAAATAGTCATAAAAGACTTAAAGAGTTTGAACCAAATACAAGTCAAGAACCAAGCCTAAGTTTGGATAACTTTTAAATTTGAATAAGGTTATTATTGGGTTTGCCCAAAATGTTTGCTCCAGTTTTTTTATAAGATGGTATGGCAGAAATCAATACAACATTGCAAAGCAATTATCCTCAATTAAAAAATAATTTTTTATAAAGATTGTACCACAAACCTCAAATGAACTTGTTGGCCAACCTAACACAATGACAGGTGATTTTTCTTCCATATCAGAAAATTTTCCCATTACAATACTTTTTCCTGTAGTCATATAATAAAGTGATTATGTTTTGAAATGTAAATTCAGCCCCAAGTCTGAATTCAAAATCAGATGAAATTAGTGTAAAACAGATTTTTTTGAGAGAAATTTAGTGCATATTTTAATTCTTTTCTAAAATTTTCACATGCTTCTCTCCTTGATGTAAATAGTTCCTTTTGGAACTCTAAGGGATTCATATTGGCTTGTAAATGCCCTGAAAGACTGGATACCAGGCTAAATAAAACAGTACAAACGTTTTAGTAAACTTCCTGGGTCATGTCATGACTTCTACATATTGAAAGAGGTGCACGGTGCCAAACTGTTTGAAAGTCTGGAGATTCATGGTGAACAGCTTTGAAAGAATGGTAGTCTCATTATGTAACCCTTGGCAACCTTTGAACCCTTGAGCATTAATTGTGTGCGTGTAAAGGCTTTGCGTGTGTGCTCAGTCATGTCAGACTCTTTGCGCCCCCATGGACTGTAGCCCGCCAGGCTCCTCTGTCCGTGGGATTTCCCAGGCAAGAACACTGGAGTGGGGTGCCATTTCCTTCTCCAGGGGATCTTTCCGACCCAGGGATCAAACCCATGTCTCTTGCGTCTCCTGCATGGCTACCAAAAGGAAAAAATGCTGGAACTTATTTCTGATCTTTTCCCTCTGATCTTTCGTTGGCACAACTTCACTGGTTGCAGTGGGCTGTCATGCTTCATACTTGGAACTAAGTGGTAGCATTATATATACATTTTAGTGATTAAAAATATTATTTTCTAATTCCGGGGAGAGAAAGGATTCCTTTGCATCTCTTGTAAAATTTACCAAGGATGTGTCCATGTCTCCTTCCAGATGTCAGACCTGTTAGCATGTTGTGATGGTTCTGCAACCATTATCATATCTATAATATCTTATTAATTTGAATTGTAGTATAATTTTGGGCTTCCCTGGTTGCTCAATGGTAAAGAATCCACCTGCTAATACAGGAGACGCAGGTTCTATCCCTGGGTCAGGAAGATCCCCTGGAGGAGGAAATGGCAACCCACCCTAGTTTTCTTGCCTAGGGAATCCCATGGACATAGGAGCCTGGCGGGCTACAGTCCATGGGGTCTGTAGTCCAAAACAGCTGGACACAACTTTGCGACTAAACAACACCAATAGTTTTGACACCCAACCACAAGCTTTGATTCAGAAGTTTAACCTGTATTTTTATGATATATATAATAAATATCTAACTGTTTAAGTAGTAACCTTACCGAAAATAGCTGACAAAATGAAGTATAAACTGTTATGGATTTCTTCCGAGTAAATATGCCACATAGTATTCATGTCACTATACATGTGCACCTCTCATGTCTATGCCTGACTGTGGAGTATTTAATTTCCCTAGACAGGGGTTAAGCAGTTACCTTTCAGTAAAATGTGAGCAAAATTTACACCGCACCCTGACAGTTTTTCTTTCCCTTTTATCCACTTCTGATGCCAAGGAACTATAAAGGGACGTGGTCTTAACCATACACCATCTGTGCTCCCTGCGTGTGGGGAGTGATGACTGGATGGCAAAAGCTTTGATTCTACAAACATCAGAGTTGGAAGAAGCATCCAGGGAGGTGACAATCTGTGAGATAAAACAAAGAATGATATGAGCTGCTTCCCCGCTAAATTCCTAATAACCCTTTATGAGATTCTAATATGTTCGGTTAACTTGAGTTTTCCTTTGTGTTGTATTTCCATCTTGCAGCCACTCCACACTTACTGAGTTTGGCTTGATCACCGATCCTGAAATACCATCATAAAGTCAGTTGTGGAAGGCATGCCAGCTCAAAGCCTAGACCTAGAAGTTTTAGATAAGGGTAATACAAGCCCTCATTCAAACGTTTACAAGATTGTAAGCTGCTTGAAATTAGCACCATATTTCTGCTATAAAATTATACATAAAAAGTGTTAAATACCTCCTACAAGTGCCTTGGACTTCACTTCAAAAAGATGGCAACTAATAATTTGAATATCATTAAATGACTAAAGGAAACATAGCTTTTGATTAATGTTACTGTCATTTTCTTGGCAATCATCTTCTCAATCATCATCAAAGGACTACCTGGGATGGCAAATTCAAAACTCGTTACAAGCAGTTTTTTTGCTAAATTAATTGTTGAATTCATATAGGACCATATGGCCGCCAGCCATGTTCTATTGAAGTGGTTTGCCTGTAAAATGGAGAAAACATATTTCTATTCCCAGGAGGAAATAGGAAAAAAAAAATCTCTAAGTCACAAAACAAAACAAAATTTTAAAAGCCTAGAGAAGTCTAGCTATCCTGGGCATGTGGGTTTGACCAACTTAGAAAAAGTATCCCAATACGAGTTCTCCTCGGTTGGGAAATAGACTGAATCTTCAGTCCTGTTGTGCCTTTCTTCCTCTCCTCACTTCTTGCAGATGGTAGCAATCATAATGATAGTATTTCTTGCCATTGCATGGCAACAAATGCAACGCATCAGTGAAGCTTCTTTCTAAAATAAGTAAAAGATCAATAGAAACCGGAGTGTAATTAGAGTACTTATTTGAGGAAAAATGATAACCCAGAGCCAGACATGAAGTTCTCTGATATTTTAAAGGGAAAGCATTCAAAGCAGAGCAGCCAGAGTGGCCTCAGGCATTCCTCAACCATGTCCACAGGGCTCCCGAGAGAGATGCCAGAGCAAGGTCCTCTTCTGATCGAGGCCAGGGAGTATGACCATCTCAGAGAGAAGCAAGCACCACAGACACATGCAGATGCAAAGAACATCCACACCTCAGCCTGTAAGTTCACCCCTCGACTTCATTCACTGTGTGTTACTCATCTATGGAATATCAACTGCACTGTCTCTGATGTAAACTACATAAATAAGAGTTCAAGGACTAAATGAATGAGTGAATAAGACTTAGAAAATGAACTCATGGTTGCCAGGGGGAAGGAATAAATAGGGAGTTTGAAATCGACATGTACACACTGCTGTATTACAATAGCCAAGACACGGAAGCCACCTCAATGTCCAACAACAGAGGAATGGATAAAGAGGGTGTGGTACATGCATACAATGGAATATTACTTGGCCATTAAAAAGAATGAAATAATGCCATTTGCAGCAACATGTCATACTGAATGAAGTCAGAGAAGGGGAAATATCATATGACATCCCTTGTATGTGGAACCTAAAAATAAATGATACAAATTAACTTATTTATGAAACAGAAACAGACTCATAGACTTAGAGAAAGAACTTATGGTTGCTGGGGGAAAGGGATAGTTTGGGAGTGTGGGGTGGACGTGTACACACTGCTATATTTAAAATGGATAAACAACAAGGACCTACTGTATGGCATATGGAACTCTGCTCAGTGTAATGTGGCAGCCAGGATGGCAGGTTGGGAGAGAATGGATACATGTATATGTATGGCTGAGTCCCTTTGCTGTTCACCTGAAACTATCATAATCATGTTAATTAGCTATACTCCAATATAAAATATGAGTGAATAACATCAGTGACCTGATCATTGATCAAAATGAGCAAAGAAATACCGAAAAAAAAAAAAAGCCCACATTGGACTAAAATGCTCAATCTATTAAAAAATAAAACTTTCATCTGTTGGTAATAGTCTCTTACTAGAATACTATTATGTTTATGGGAAATTAAATACCTATAAAACATCACCATGCCTGGATCCAGCCCTTTTTTCCCCTATGGCTGATACCTCTTTTCCTCCTTAGATCTCCAGGGTTATGGAAGAACAGAGCACTTCTAAATGTGTTATATTTGTGGTTAGGGCTGACACAATAATACAGCTCCACATTGATTTTACTGGTGATTTCCTTTCTATAGTATTATAAAGAAAACTAAAATTAGGAGCACATGACTACTGGTTATTTTAAATTATCCCAAAATTTTTTGCCACTTTAATAAGCATAACTTGGCGAACAAATCTAGCCAACCAAGACTAGTTAAATGAGCCAAGTGTTTATAACATGGTTTAATGACTAATTGTGCATAACTTTATTTTAATGATTTTGTTTTTCCACTGAGTACGGTGAACAAGAGCCATGCCAGAAGGGCACACTGACCCCTTCTAATCTCTAACAGATCTGTTATTAGCCTAATAAGGACCTGGCGCTGGACATTTGGTGATGTGTGGTATAATTTTAGTACTGACCATTTGAATGTTCATAACAAAGAGGATGGAGAGAATGGACAATTACAATTTAATAATACAAAAAAATCAAAGGTAAGGAAAATGTCTATATAGTCAAAAGCCCACTAACTTCACATTTAGTTGGGATGCTGGAAATCTTTGCATCATTGACTCTTAAGCAAAGATGCATAACTCTATACTAAGAACTCCTCTCTGTGAAGGAAAATATAATAAAATATACAGAAAATTGAGAAAAAACTCAACTCACATTTAATTTTTCTTCATAATCTACCTAACACAGCACCAACATTTATTAACAAAAATGTTGTATTTTTCTTGTTAATAAAATAGAAAAATCTGTAGGAGCAGAGGCATATGACAATAGGTGATCACAGATAAAGGATATTAATTATACAAGTATTTATTCAATGTCTACCAGTCTTACTTAATATCACATTGTTTTTGTCATGTATTCTCCCAGATGATTAAGAATTCTTGAATCCTTCTTGCTTAACCGTGCATTGTCACAAAGAAGGCACCACAATGGAATCTACAAGGAGAAACGTATCACCGACTAGTAGGGAACATATGCAAGTAAGAAATTGCACTTCAGATGATTAAATGGAATGAGATTATCAGCAGGGACATTGGTCCATTGAAGGTAAAGACAGGAAGACAGCAAAAGGAAGATCTGGGAAGTCCTGACAGAGAAATAACCCTGAGACTAGGTCTAAAGGATGAATAAGAACAATCTGATAGGCTCTTTCAAGTATTCTCTTCATTTTCAAATATCTATTATAAGTCTTAGGGCTTCCCAGATAGCACTAATGGTAAAAACAAACAAACAAACAAAACACCTGCCAATGGTGGAGACATAAGAAACAAGGGCTTGATCCCTGGCTTGGGAAGATCCCCTGGAGGAGGAGATGGCAACCCACTCCAGTATTCTTGCCTGGAAATCCCATGACAGAGGATCCTGATAGGCTACAGTCCATGGGGTTGCAAAAGACTGGGACCCGGCTGAGCACTCAGGCAGGCACCAATTCCATGCATACTTTTTTTAAAAGCTAAATTATCATAGAGAATTCATTCTTTAGTCTAGATTGCGCTGTAATGTAAACAAATGCAGTACCTACAGTTGAGAGGCCTCCATATCAGCTGGGATAGCCTTTGGGCTCCTCAGTTCAGTTCAGTCGCTCAGTCGTGTCTCAATCTTTGCAACCCCATGGACTGCAGCACACCAGGCTTCCCTGTCCATCACCAACTCCTAGAGCTTAATCAAACTCATGTCCATCGAGTAGGTGATGCCATCCAACCATCTCATCCCCTATCATCCTCTTCTCCTGCCGCCTTCAATCTTTCCCAGCATCAGGGTCTTTTCCAATAAGTCAGCTCTTCGCATCAGGTGGCCAAATTATTAGAGCTTCAGCTTCAGCAGCAGTCCTTCCAGTGAATATTCAGGACTGATTTCCTTTAGGATTAACTGATTGGATCTCCTAGCAGTCCAAGGAACTCTCAAGAGTCTTCTCCAACATCACAGTTCAAGAGCATCAAATCTTCGGTGATCAGCTTTCTTTATAGTGCAGCTCTCATATCCATACGGAGAAGAAAATGGCAACCCACTCCAGTGTTCTTGCCTGGAGAATCCCAGGGACAGGAGAGCCTGGTGGGCTGCCATCTATGGGGTCGTACATAGTCGGACACGACTGAAGTGACTTAGCAGCAGCAGCAGCCACAGCATATCCATACATGACTACTGGAAAAACCATAGCTTTGACAAGACAGAACTTTGTTGGCAAAGAAATGTCTCTTCTTTTTAGTATGCTGTCTAGGTTGATGATAGCTTTTCTTCCAAAGAGCAAGCATCTTTTCATTTCACGGCTGTAGTCACCATCTGCAGTGATTTTGGAGTCCAAAAAATAAAATTTGTCCCTGTTTCCATTGTTTGCTCATCTATTTGCCATGAAGTGATGGGACTGGATGCCATGATCTTAGTGTTACAAATGTCAAGTTTTAACTCAACTTTTTCACTCTCCTCTTTCACTTTCATCAAGAGCTCGTTAGTTCCTCTTCACTTTCTGCCATAACGGTGGTGTCATCTGTATATCTGAGGTTATTGATATTTCTCCCAGCAATCTTGATTCCAGCTTGTGCTTCATTCAGCCCAGCATTTCACATGACGTACTCTGCATATAAGTTAAATAAGCAGGGTGACAATATACAGCCTTGACATACTCCTTTTCCCAATTTGGAACCAGTCTGTTGTTCCATGTCCAGTTCTCACTGTTGCTTCTTGATCTGCATACAGATTTCTCAGGAGGCAGATCAGGTGGCCAGATATTCCCATCTCTTTAAGAATTTTCCACAGTTTGTTGTGATCCACACAGTCAAAGGCTTTGGCATAGTCAATAAAGCAGAAATAGATGTCTTTCTGGAACTGTCTTGCAGATGTTGGCAATTTCATCTCTGGTTCCTCTGCTTTTTATAAATCCAGCTTGAACATCTGGAAATTCATGGTTCGCATACTATTGAAGCCTGGTTTGGAAAATTTTGTGCATAACTTTGCTAGCATGTGAGATGAGTGCAATTGTGCAGTAGTGTGAACATTCTTTGGCATTGCCTTTCTTTGGGATTGGAATGAAAACTGACCTTTTCCAGTCCTGTGGCCACTGCTGAGTTTTCAAAATTTGCTGGCATATTGAGTGCTCACTTTCACAGCATCATCTTTTAGGATTTGAAATAGCTCAACTGAAATTCCATCATCCCCACTAGCTTTGGGCTCCTAAGCTACTTTTGAAGGGAGATGTATGTGTTTTCAGTACAATTGACGATGCTGCACCCTCAAGTGGAGATTGTTAACAATCAGAGGCCAGAGAGGTGTCATTCAAGTACTTCATTCTAAGGACAGCTCAGAAATGTCCTTGTGTGTCCAGGAGACCCAACATCAGTAATAGTCCTTGTTAGGTGCAAACCACTGAGCCCAACTCCAAGAGTGGGGGCTGCAGGATATACGCATGCTTTAAAGAGTTTATAACTCTTTCTCAGTCTCAGTCATTAAAGCAGTCTGAAATCACACCAATGGTGTGGTTCAAATTTTATTTTCCATTTGGGAAATAATTTCTGAGGTATCAAAGTGACCTGCTAATGTAATTTCTAAAAACAGACTAAGTGTTAAAACTAATTTATAATCTTGTAAATACATTTTGCTTGTTGTTTAACTAACAATGAGAAGGCGATGGCACCCCACTCCAGTACTCTTGCCTGGAAAATCCCATGGACAGAGGAGCCTGGTGGGCTGCAGTCCACGGGGTTGCAAAGAGTCGGACACAACTGAGCGACTTCACTTTCACTTTTCACTTTCATGCACTGGAGAAGAAAATGGCAACCCACTCAGTGTTCTTGCCTGGAGAATCCCAGGGATGTGGGAGCCTGGTGGGCTGCCGTCTGTGGGGTCGCACAGAGTCAGACACGACTAAAGTGACTTAGCTTAGCTTAACTAACAATAGGGGCTTCTCCAGTGGCTGAGACAGTGAAGAATCTGCCTACAGTGCAGGAGACCTGGGTTCGATGCTTGGGTGGAGAAGATCCCCTGGAGAAGAGGATGACTACCCACTACAGTTTTCTTGAATGGAAAATTCCATAGATGGAGGAGCCTGGTGAGCTACAGTCCATGGGGTCTCAAAGAGTCAGACACGACTGAGCGACTAACACGTTCCCTTTCCCTTCACTAACAATAACGCTTTCATCAGCTGACTCTCACCAAATTGATGGAAATAGTGAGGCAACAAATACAGAAAAAGCAAAACCTTCCTCCAATGTATTTAAGGCCTCTTTCAGAGGCCTTAATGTGAAGTTCAGGTCTTTGCTTTTCCCTACAACTTTTGGGTGAGTTACTCCTTTTTCAATTTCATTGGGAAATTTTGTAATGGAAGGTGCATATGCTTCTCACCACTCCCCACCCCTTATATAGAAAACAGAATGTAAAAATCAAATCTCCATAGTCCAAATGAAATATGACAGCAATTATCTGGGTCATTCAAGGGAAACCAGTGTGTTAGCAGTGATTTGGGAAAAGTTCTTTATTACTTGAATTACATACAGAGTTGCCTCAATTACTTTACCACTTTATTTTTTCTAAGTCACTGTACAGTTATTCTAAGGCCAGAAATATCCTGTTTTAAAGAGCATATTTGATGTCCTTTCATACATAAGCCATTGATAAACCTAAAAATTTCTTAGCCAGTCAAATACTTTAAACCAAGACATATACACAGATAAACATTTTTATCATAGAAGTTTGTGCTTTTCTATATAGATCATCACCCTCATCACTATCCATAATGAATTTTACAGGATTTTTCACATTACTTCCTTAAATAGTTGTGCTGGGCTGTGCTGTGCTTAGTCTCTCAGTTGCTCGGTCATATCCAACTCTTTGTCACTCCATAGACTGTAGCCCACCAGGCTCTTCCATCCATGACGATTCTCCGAGCAAGAATACTGGAATGGGTTGCCATGCTCTCCTCCAGGGGATCTTCCCAATCCAGGGTTCAAGCGCAGGTCTCCCACATTGCAGGTGGATTTTCTACCATCTGAGCCATGAGGGAAGTCCAAGAATACTGGAGTGGGTAGCCTATCCCTTCTCTAGGGGATCTTCCTGACTCAGGAATCAAACCAGGGTCTCCTGCATTGCAGGCAGATTCTTCACTAGCTGGGCTACTAGGGAAGGCCCCTCAAAGAGCTGCTATTCATTAATTCAAGGAAAGCATCAAAATTCCTGTCTAGGAATTGGCAACTCACTCCAGTATTCTTGCCTGGAATATCCCATGGACAGTCTGGCGGACTACAGGCCATGGGAACACAAAGAGTTGGAGAGGACTAAGCAACTGAGTACACGCACACCACACACACATACACACACACACACACTACCACAACAATTTCCAGATTAAACTTGAGTTTGCAGAATCGCGCTTTCTGGCCTAAGAAATCCTCTGGCATTATAACGTGTTGTCTGATTAGAACCTACATATGAAAAAGAACATAATCAATTCAAGGTAATTATTCAGTCCAAAGGGAGCCTGGTAGGCTGCAGTCCATGGGGTCACAAAGAGTCGGACACGACTGAGCGACTTCACTTTCATGCATAGGAGAAGGAAATGGCAACCCACTCCAGTGTTCTTGCCTGGAGAATCCCAGGGATGGGGGAGCCTGGTGGGCTGCCATCTATGGGGTCCCACAGAGTTTGACACGACTGACATGACTTAGTAGTAATAGTAGCATTCAGTCCCTTGTTGTCTAGCATTTCTACAATGGCAAGAATCCAGAGTCTCCTAGTTCAGCTATGCTACCTGAACTTACTTCCATTTTTCACTTTTCTCTTATGGTCTAAGGTATAACTACGATGTGATGTAGTAATGATAGATTGCTATCATCAAGTAGCAGGCACAGTCAATGTCATGACATCCATCTGTAAGAATAAACAAAGAGCCCGAGTAAATGACTCACAAAAGTCTCTCACCTACAAAAGCTATCTGGTTTAAATTACCAATGCCCAATAATAGTAAACAGGGGAACAAATTTTATAGTAATATGTTACTTAAATGAAATCAAAAGTATCTGAGCATCTCTTAATCCTAAATACATATAAATTTTAAACATCTAAATGTGAGTAATGTGTGAATATTGTAGAAGTTTCATAAAATTTCTCTGACACTTATTTGGAGAATTTAAAAATCAGCTCTATTTCACCACTCGGAGAAAATCACTATAAGATCTTGGCATAAGTTTTTTCAATTTTTTACTATGCTTGTGTATGTACATGCATGTGCATACACATATACTTAAATCATAATGTGTGCAGTATTCTATAAGCTTCTGTTTTCTCATAGTAGATGGTGAACATTTATCCATGTTATGAAATAGTCTTCCAAAACATGTGGAAAAATCACATCATGTGAGTATACTATAATTTATTTAATCAATACTGTAATCTGAGGTTATTTCTAATTTTTCATCTTTACAAATCTTGCTGCAACAAATACTTTTAGCACCTAAAAATAGAAATTCAGATTCTTTTCTTAACATAAATTCCTGGAAGCAGAATTACTCTCAAAAAGAACATGAATATTTTAAGACTTCCAATAGACTGCCAAATTTCAATCTCAAAAAGTTGTTCTCATTTATTTTCCCACCAATTGTGTATGTGAGTACACATATATTCACCTCTTAAATGATTGTCACTCCAAAATATTAAAATTGGTCTCTCATTTTAATCATTCTTTACTTTACTCCTGACGTTTAACACATATTCCTAATATTTTCGCTTGTGATTGAGCTGGATATATTCTTTGCTACATTTCCACTAAGGTAAGGAATATTTTTTAAGCAAATTGCTTTATTTTTTTTAGTGGGGTTTTTTTTGTGTGTGTGTGGACCATTTTTTAAAGTCTTTATTGAAGTTGTTACATTACTTCTATCTTATGTGTGGGGTTTTGTTTTGTTTTGTTTTGTTTTTTGGCCAAGAAGCATGTGGGATCTTGGCTCCCCTACCAGGGATCAAACACCCTCTACATTGGAAGATGAAGTCTTAACCATTGGGCCACCAGAGAAGTCCCTCAAATTACTTTTTAATGTCTTCTATCGTATGGGAATAAAACACAATTTAAGAGATCTTAACTCATCTGGCTAAGGGGCGGAGGGCGGCAGAGAATTGTGGATCCCAACTTTATTACTTGCATTTATATCAAATATATTAATCTTTTAATATTCACATAAAGAGTATTTTTAATGTCACCTTAACATCATCCTGCATTTCTAGAGACTACTGCTAAGTTCTTTCCTTTCTAATGCTAAGATAGCTCTATGTCATATCATGTTGGGTCAGGGGACCATTTATGATTTGTTTTTAATGAGATTATCATTTGTTTGCTATATTTGAAATGGAATCTCTGCAAAGAGCTTCTGAGATTTCGAATTCACTGCAGTTAATGGAATCCTCACAATTAAAATCCCAGCTACTTTATCTGGATTACACAGATCTCCTACCTGCAAGTGGGCTTCTCTGGTGGCCCTAGTGGTAAGGAACACACCTGCATATGAAGGAAGCTTAAGAGATATGGGTTCAATCCCTGAGTTGGGAAGCTCCCCTAGAGGAGGGCCTGGCAACCCACTCCAGTATTCTTGCCTGGAGAATCCCATGGACAGAGAAGCCTGGCAGGCTATAGTATATGGGGTTGCAAAGAGTCAGACACAGCTGAAGTGACTTAGCATGCATGCACGCACCTGTAAGCAGGCCATTCACCTGGGTCTTCTCTGCACATGTTCATCTCTCTGTCTCAGATGTGGATGCTCCCCAGGACCCATTCATGGACTCACCCCTGTTTTCTCTCTGCCCTCACTCCCAATCATCCAATCCTGTGGCTTGAAGCATGCCTTCTATACTAATGATGCTCTACTTTTTATCTCCTTTCCAGAAAATGTCTAACCCAGATTTCTAGCTGCCTAGTCAACATCTTCACCTGGATGCCTAAGGTGAAGGCATCCTTCAAATATAAAATGTTAACAACAGAACTCCTGACTGCCCAATCCTACCCTGACCTGGTCCTATTCCAGCCTCTCCCAGATCAGTAAAAGATTCTCCCCCACCACCCCAGCCCAGCAGGGTATCTCAGGGGTTTTCTACAACTCTATTCTCCAGCCTGGAACATCCTCCTCCTAGAATTTGACAGTCTCCTCCTCCCGTTCATCTAAGTGTCTGTTCTAATGTCACCTCCTTAGAGAGAAACATTACCACCACTACTCCTACCTCAGTTTGACTTGAGGCCAGACTACAGGGAGGAAACACAGCCTCACATATCAACAGAAAATTGGCTTAAAGATTTTCTGAGCATGTCTATGCCCATCAGAGCTAGACCCAGATTCCCCCACAGCCAGTTCCTCTATTCAGGAAGCTTCCACAAGCCTCTTATCCTTATCCATCAGTCAGTTCAGTTCAGTTGCACAGTCGTGTGCCACTCTTTGCAACCCCATGGACTGCAGCACACCAGGCTTCCATGTCCGTCACCAACTCCTGGAGCTTACTCAAACTCATGTCCATCAGTCAGTGATGTCATCCAACCATCTCATCCTCTGTTGTCTCCTTCTCCTGCCTTCAATCATGCCCAGCATTAACATCTCTTCTAATGAGTTAATTCTGCATATCAGGTGGCCAAAGTATTGGAGCTTCAGCTTCAGCATCAAACCTTCCAATGTCAAAACTGATTTCCTTTAAGATTAACTGGTTTGACCTCCTTGCGGTCCAAGGGACTCTCAGAGTCTTCTCCAACATCACAGTTCAAAAGCATCAATTCTTCAGTGCTCAGCTTTCTATATGGTCCACCTCTCACACCCAGACATGACTACTGGAAAAACCATAGCTTTGAATACACAGACATTTGTTGGCAAAGTAATATCTCTGCTTTTCAATATCTTGTCTAGGTTGGTGACAGCTTTTCTTCCAAGGAGTGAGCATCNCTTCAGTGCTCAGCTTTCTATATGGTCCACCTCTCACACCCAGACATGACTACTGGAAAAACCATAGCTTTGAATACACAGACATTTGTTGGCAAAGTAATATCTCTGCTTTTCAATATCTTGTCTAGGTTGGTGACAGCTTTTCTTCCAAGGAGTGAGCATCTTTTAATTTCATGGCCGCAGGCACCATCCGCAGTGATTTTGGAGCCCAGAAAAATAAAGTCTGTCACTCTGTTTCCATTGTTTCCCCATCTATTTGTCATGAAGTGATGGTACAGGATGCCAGGATCTTGGTATTTTGAATTTTGAGTTTTAAGACAGCTTTTTCACTCTCCTCTTTCACTTTCATCAAGAGACTCTTTAGTTCCCCTTTGCTTTCTACCATAAAGGTGGTGTCATCTGCATATCTGAGGTTATTGATATTTTCCCCTGCAATCTTGATTCCAGCTTGTGCTTAATCCAGCCTGGCATTTTGCATGTTGTACTCTGCATAGAAGTTAAATAAGCAAGGTGAAAATATACAGCCTTGATGTAGTTCTTTCCCAATTTGCAATCAATCTGTTGTTCCATTCTAACTGTTATAACTGTTGCTTCTTGACATGCATACAGATTTCTCAGCAGGCAGGTAAGGTGATCTGGTATTCCCATCTCTTTAAGAATTTTCTGGTTTGTTGTGATCCACACAGCCAAAGGCTTTAGTGTAGTCAATGAAGCAGAAGTAGATGCTTTTTATGGAATTATCCATCAGAGGGCAGAGACAATGAAAACCACAATCACAGAAAACTAACCAAACTGATCACATGGACCACAGCCTTCTTTAACTCAATGAAACTATGAGCCATACCATGCAGGGCCACCAAGACAGATGGGTCATGGTGGAGAGCTCTGACAAAATATAGTCCACTGGAGAAGGAGATGGCAAACCCCTTCAGTATTCTTGCCTTGAGAACCCCATGAACAGTATGAAAAGGTGAAAAATATGACACTGAAAGATAAACTCCCCAGGTGGAGAAGAGCAGAGAAATACCTCCAGAAAAAATGAAAATACTGAGCCAAAACAAAAACAATGCCCAATTGTGGATGTGACTGGTGATGGAAGTAAAGTCCAATGTTGTAAAGAACAATATTGCATAGGAACTTGGAATGTTAGGTCCAGGAATCAAGGTAAATTGGAAATGGTCAAACAGGAGATGGCAAGAGCGAACATCGACATTTTAGGAATCAGTGAACTAAAATGGACCAGAATGGGTGAATTTAATTCAGACAACCATTAATTATATTTACTACTGGGGGTGAGAATCCTTTAGAAGAAATGGAGTTCCCCTCATAGTCAACATAAAAGTTCAAAATTCAGTACCTCAGTGCAATCTCAAAAACAACAAAATGAACTCTATTCGTTTCCAAGGCAAAGGAAGGTGAAAGGAGGTGAAGTTTTATGAAAACCTACAAGACCTTCTAGAACTAACACCCAAAAAAGATGTCCTTTTCATTTTAGGGGACTGGAATGCAAAAGTAGGAAGTCAAGNTGAGAAATCCATATACAGGTCAAGAAGCAACAATTAGAACCAAACTTGGAGCAATGGATAGGTTGCAAATTGGGAAAGAATTATATCAAGGCTGTATATTGTCACCTCACTTATTTAACTTCTGTGCAGAGTACATCATGCAAAATGCCAGGCTTGATGAGGCACAAGCCAGAATCAAGACTTCAGGGAGAAAAATGTCAATAACCTCAGATATGCAGATGACACCACCGTTATGGCAGAAAGTGAAGAGGAACTAAAACGCCTTTTGATGAAAGTGAAAGTGGAGAGTGAAAAAGTTGGCTTAAAGCTCAACATTAAAAAAACCAAGATCATGGCATGTGGTCCCATCATTTCATGGCAAATAGATGGCGAAACAATGGAAACAGAGCGACAGACTTTATTTTCAAAATAAAGAAAGATGCTTACTCCTTGGAAGAAAATTTATCAACAACCTAGAAAGCATATTTAAAAATAGAGACCTTACTTTGCTGACAAAGTAGTAGTCAAAATTAAAGTTACTCCAATAGTTATGTATGGATGTGAGAGGTGGACCGTAAAGAAAGCTGAGCACTGAAGAATTGATGCTTTTGAACTGTGGTGTTGGAGCAGACTCTTGACAGTCCTTTGGACAGCAAGGAAATCAAACCAGTCATTCCTAAAGGAAATAAGTCCTGAATATTCTTTGGAAGGACTGATGCTTAAGCTCTAATACTCTGGCCACCTGATACAAAGAGTTGACTTATTAGTAAAGACCCTGGATGCTAGGAAAGATTGAAGGCAGGAAGAGAAGGGGATGACAGAAGGTGAGATGGTTGGATGGTATCACCAACTCGATGGACATGAGTTTGAGCAAACTCCTGGAGTTAGTGATGGACAGGGAAGCCTGGCATGCTGCAGTCCATGGAGTCACAAAGAGCCAGACATGGCTGAGCATCTGAACTGGAGAGACCCTCCCAACACTGTGTCCGAAATACCACTCCTGTCATCACTCTGTATTTCTTTATTTCTACGTATTTATCTCTGGAGCTTTGTGGTGTGTGTGTGTGTGTGTGTGTGTGTGTGTATCTGATATAGACTCCATAAAGGCAGGGCTTCTTTGTTTTGCTCACTATATCTCTAGACCCTAAAAAAACAGAACACAGTCAATGAAAATATATTCTGGGCTTCCCTGGTGGCTCAGTGGTAAAGAATCCACCAGCCAATGCAGGACACACGGTTTCCATCCATAACCTGGAAGATCCCACATGCTGCGGAGCAACTAAGCCCAGGCAGGACAACTACTGAGCCTGTGCTCTAGAGCCCAAGAGCCACAATTACTGAGATGCACATGCCCTGGGGTCTGGGCTCTGCAACAGGAGAAGCCATCACAATGAGTACCCTGTACACCACAACTAGAGAGCAGCCCTCGATCTCCGCAACTAAAGAAAAGCCTGAGACAGCAACAAAGACCCACGGCAGCCATAAACAAAGAATTGTTTAAAAGACCTTACACTCTAAAAATATTAAAAATTAAAAAAATAAAAATCTATTCTCCCCTCCACCTTCCTGCATGAGCTTCATACTTAAATGTCAAGAGCAATGTACTGCTTTCTATGACACTCCATGTCTAAGTTTCTTCCCAAAGATTTAATCACAGTATTTGAAAACATAGATGCTGAACTTTAGTATAAAAAAGAGGTCATGGGTGATTGTACAGTTCAGTCACCTGGCTTCAGTTAGATAATATGCTATTAAATCCCTTTTAGGAAATAATCGCTAGGATCCCCAAAGCTTGTGGCTCATGTTCAATTGGGGTTGAGCTCACACGTTACAATCATTTCATGATTAAGAGAAAAGTTGGGGAAACCCATCTATTGTTGCCTTTAACTAGTGTGTCGTATCACACTATTTCATGCAAAACAACTACATCATGATGAGAAAAGATAAAGGCGATCCCCAACTGCTGGGACAAAACACTGATTCACTTTCTCTCTTAGCTATGGCTAATTTGACTCATTGGAAAAGACCCTGATGCTGGGAAAGATTGAAGGCATAAAGAAAAGAGGGAAGTTGAGGATGAGATAGTTAAATAGCATCGCTGACTCAATGGAATGAACTTGAACAAACTCTGGGAGATAGTGAAGGACAAGGAAGCCTGACATGCTTCAGTCCATGGGCTCGCAAAGAGTCTGATACAGCTTAGCGACTGAAAAACAACACAGACAATGATATGTCTGCTCCTTAGAGCTGTTTTCTTTTTTTTTTTACTCCCCTCTTAACTCTTTCTCCAATTTAGGATTATTATCTATCCAGAACTCTTTATGGAGTTCTGAACTCAGAGTTTGAATTTGACACATTTTTGTTTAGCCAAGATTTGACTGGTAAGGCAGCCCTGTGTTCCAGACTCTGCAGAAGCATCTGCCAAAAGCACACTGTTGTTGAGTTAGGTCAGAGATGTAAACATAAGTCCATTGGCTGCTGGCAAACAAACAAACAAAAAATCCCTCATCACTAATATCACTGGAGCTAGTCCTTAACCAAAATATAGCTTAAGAAGCCATAAGCAGAATTGTGTGCTGGCTGTGACGTGAATGTCTGTTTCAACTCAGAGGAAAAAAAAATCTCTAGCCTTTTGAAGACTCAACAATTTATTTTGAAATAGAGAGGCTTAGCGCCATATTCAGAGAAGGTGATGGCACTCCACTCNCCTTCTAGGTCATCACAGTCATGCTATACTTTGATTCTTTCATATTCTTCTTCTTCAAGAAAGTGTGGATAAGGTTTTGTCCCACCAAGCTGTCAGCAAACCTGGGTCTTCACCCATCACAACTTACCCCACTCTTGACAGGCTCCAGCCCTCCAGGCTGTCAGGCTCCACTTTCGCTCTGGAAGGACTTTCCCTGGGAAGGCATTTTTTTCTTCTATCTTCGCATAACAGTCTTATGAAATAAACTTGGTCATTTTTTGCAGAAAGCCATCAACTTGCTACAGAACGATGGGACACTTAAGTAATCACTATTTCTGGGTAGTTCAGGGCCTTCTAAAGGCAATGAGTTTCCATTGTTTTCTTTCTGCACCTTGGGAACCAGAGAGTCTCCCCCAGGCTTCCTAATAAGCTGTTTCTCTTTCTCATCCACACATAACTGCTGGCTGGTTTCTATTTATTCCATAAACCCTACTTCTTTGGTTTACCTCTACCCACAAGTCTCATAGCCACAGAACTTCCTAATTGTCTTAGGCAAACTCTCTGGAATGTGGACTCTTCACATTATTTTTAGCAGCAAGTCTGATTACCCTTTGCTAGAAAACAGCCTGGTTCTAAGAAGGCAGTCAAGCCAGAGTAAGCTCTTAATTATTTTTAAAGCTCACTTATATTATCCTTCACTGCAATTTTCAAGGCAAATGAATGTTGATATCTGGGTGTTGTGATGTCAGGAATTTTTAATTTTTTAATTTTTTTCATTGATATTGTCTCATTTCAGTTCTATATTAGAAATTCTCTTAAGGCCTTGCTTTTTTATATTACTGCAATAGTAAATAAAGTAAGTTTCATTATCATAGAAGATTGGCTGACAGCTTGCAGCAAAGATGTTTCTTGGAGAGGAGAGAAAATAAAAGGTTGCATGAGAAGAGTACCTCTCTTTTATCCTCAGAAGCTAAGAAAAATCCTGGTTTTTATGTCATTCCTAAAATTAGTCTCATGGTTTAGTAATTCTCTTCCTGACAGACGTGGTTTTTCATGTGTTTGGTATCATATTTCACCACTTTCCTCCCAACACTGTTGCCACATGTAACCTGGACTGGACTGGGGTTTTCTTGGGATTGCTCCCATATCTCTGTCTAAGACACACTAGAGCACCAGGGATGAGTCATGCAACATGTAAGTATCTTTCTAGATGCATCTGTTTTACTGGAAGATTGTAGGCATGTTTACTTTTTTATTAAAAGTGTCTTGAAGCAGAGACAGAATGAATGCTTTATGAATATAGAATCCATTTGAATATTTAAGATAAAACGCTGGTCTCTAGAGCTTCCCTGGTGGCTCTGCAGTTAAGAATCCACGTGCAGTGCAGGAGACATGGGTTCAGTCCCTGGATTGGGAAGATCCCCTGGAGAAGGAAATGGCAACCTACTCCAGTATTCTTGCCTGGGAAATCCCATGGACTTGGTGGGCTATAGTCTATGCAGTTGCAAGAGTCGGACACGATTTAGTGACTAAACCACCACCACCACCTGGCCTCTAAGGATGACACGATCCTTATAAACCATTTATGTCAAGACCTGCAGTCCAATTAGAAGACATGGTAGAAAACCTGCAGTCCTGGTAGAAAACTTATAGCTTCCCAGAGCATAGTGGGAAAATCACTGATTTTGCCCATCTATCTTTCCTAGGTCCAGAGATATGAGGTTATTTATCAAGGATGCCACTGGTTCCTCCACGTGCTAGGCCTTGCCTTACCTCTCACTGGTAGCCAGTGTTTATCCTTCTTGCTTTTCCTAAAAAAAGATGGACATTTTCCCCTCTCAAGGCAAAGCACCAAAAATCTTGGGTGTTTTGGAAAGAGAAAAAAAACACAAAACCTAGTCAGCCTCAGCTCCTTCCATGAAAGCAGGACTGGCAGGAAGCTGTAGAAATGAAAAATGCCAAAACCCTAACTTCAAATTAAGGCTCCAGTTCCAAGAGCCCCTCGACCTGCCTCTTAAAAGAACTGCTAGTAAAACCACATCCTACCATTCCATCGGCCAGGCTTGCAATTGGAGGGGGCATGAGTAATAAAATAGTCAAAGGGTAAGCAAAGGAAAAGAGAATTCATATGAATGTCCAACAGCATGGTCCTAGGTAATTGGGAGTGGACCATAAACACCTCAACTGTCATACGGTAACTCTGGCCTTTGGATAAAAACATTTTAATGGCAAATTGTTTCACTTTAGGGAAATTATATCTGTTTTCAACAGCTGGGGATTTGTTTCCCCAAATGATTTTCAAGCTAGTAAAAGAATGTGAATAATGATAAGGCAGAGCACAGAGAATATCATCTCTGTTTGGCACTAGGCTATGTGTTCGTGGCATGGAATTCATACTTTCTCAAGTTGGTTTGAGTTTTCCTCTGAGGAGTCTCCCACCCCAAGAATGAAAGTCCATAGTACATTTGTTTCCCTTCATTAAAATAAAACTGCAGGGCAGGCGCATATGTAAACGAAACTCTTAAAATACTGAACTGTGAGCACTTGACATTCATAAAAGCTAGGTTTCTAAACTCTTTACTATTGCTCAAATAGTGGGGTATTTTTGGATGAGGAAAGTAAATTTAGAATCAGCTTACAAAGGTGTTTTGTTGTGATTTCAGGAGACTGACATTAAAAGCCAGGGAGAGATTTCACATAAAAAATCAGATTCAAAGCAGCCCCACCTTCCTACCTGGCATCAGTCAGCTGAAGCTCTGGACGCCTCTGGCCTTGGTTGGACATAAGTCCTTCAGGTCACCACATTCCCCATCTGGCTCTCTCCACTGGTGTGCGGTTGATTGCCTGGATCCTCAGGCATTTTACTGTGAGATTCCCACATTATAATATGTAATTATTTGATCAAATTGCATGATAATATGTGATTATTTGATCAGCCTGTGGTGGTGGTGCTGGTTTAGTGGTTAAGTCGTGTCCGACTCTTGTGACCCCATGGACTGTAGCTGCCAGGCTCCTCTGCCCATGGAATTCTCCAGGCAAGAATACCAGAGCTGGTTGCCATTTTCTTCTCCAGGGGATCTTCCCAACCTAAGGATTGAAGCCAAGTCTCCTGCGTCTCCTGCATTTGCAGGCAGATTCTTTACCACTGAGCCACCAGGGAAGCCCACCACAGCCTGAGTAGTACACAAGGATGGTCTGACACCAGCCTCTGAGTACATTGTCACTCACCAGCTCCTAACCATCAGCTCGTACACACTTTCATGTTTTGGCAAAATTAAGAATTATTTTATTTGAGCTGCCCTCATATTTTCAAAACTGCACATCTTAAATCTGTGAGTGGCAAGGAACCTGTTTTGGACCCTCTTTCTAAAGACAGAGGGATATACATTTTAAAAGATGGATTCTAGAAATTTGTTTAAAGAAAATGGGAATTTATAAATAAATATATTTATAAATTTAAGTTTTATTTAATCAAATCCTGTTAGAAAACTCATGTTCTATAATAATAGTACTCCAAACAGGGTTCCCCACCAGCAATGTCAGCATCACCTGGGCATATCTGAGAAAGGCAGATTCTCAGGAATTCCCTGGCAGTCCAATGGTTAGGACTCTAACTGCCAAGGGCACAGTTTCAGTCCCTGGTCAGGGAACTAAGTTCCTGCAAACCACATGGCAAAGCCAAAAAAAAAAAAAAAGAAGAAGAAAGAAATGTAGATTCTTGAGATATACCAAACCTACTGGATCAGACACTGGGATGGAACCCAGAAGTTGTGTCCCAACAAGACTTTCAGGTGACTCTGATGCACACTAAGGACTGGAAAACCCCAGTCCAGAGCTTTTCTGTTAGTATGCCCTGGATGGAAGCACTAATCTCGTCAGCCCTCAAGGGCAGAACCCCCAGGAGTCTGCAAAACCCCCAAACCACAGTCTCCACATCTAAGGCCTCAGCCAGGTTCGGCACCTCACAAGGTCCCAACTTGTCCCTAGAGGCAAACGGAGAATGATCATCATCTCTGCACTTCTTGTCCCTCCCCAGATGTTTAGCCATCTGCATGTCTACTTCAGCCATCTGAACAAGGGCCACACAGTATGTGTTTAAATAGTTAACTTTTCTTGAAATAGCCAGTCAACATTCTAAAAAATAAATCATTTAAAATAAAAGAACCCATCCACTAAAGCTGATCTGCATTACTGATCACAATTCTATAAGAAATGCATCATCAGGCAACTACATATAAATTCAAGGACTTGTCATTTTTCACTGACAGCCTCTCAGGGAAACCACTTTCTGTATTTGTCTTCTATTCTGTTTCCTGGTCTCCTGAACCTTCCCTACTCTGCAAACAATTTCAGGATACAGGTATTTGCCATCTCTTCAGAGGATTTAAGTGTATCTTTCAAAAGGGACCTGCATACTTTAGGAGTGTGCAACTCTTTGCGACCCCATGGACTGTAGCCCCCAAAGCTCCTCTGTCCCTGGGGATTCACCAGGCAAGAATACTGAAGTGGGTTACCATGCTCTCCTCCAGGGGATCTTCCCAACCTAGGGATTGAATCCAGGTCTCCTGCATTGTAGGCATATTCTTTACTACCTGAGCCACCGGGGAAGAGCATCCTGTAAAATAAGGCTTCCCTGATAGCTCAGTGGTAAAGAATCCACTGGCAACACAGGAAACTCAGGTTCCATACCTGGATAAGGGCATGGCAACCCACTCCAGTATCCTTGCCTGGAAAATTCCACAGACAGAGGAGTCTGGCAGGCTAGGCAGTTCATGGTGTTGCAAAGAGTCAGACACGACTGAGCACACATGCCTTCTGCCTATACAAAATTAAAAGTCCTCAACATACAAAGGAATGAGTATCTAATATTGGAATTTCAGGCACTGTCAGGTAGTGGTAGAAACCTTTGGGAGCAAGAAGACCATCAAATCAGACCTTGCATACGAATCCCATTAACGTTAAATCCAAAACTACTTGGAATGCATTCTGAGATAAAAGGAGAACCATGGGCTTTTACAAAGGAGGCTCCTTCCCCATTCTTCTTTCTTGAAACAATAAAATTCTTAGCTTTACACATAAATGTATGCTCAATGACCAGACATAATCGTCCAATCTAAATGTGATCTTGGGTCATTTTTTCTTACCCTCATCCCTTTAGCCAACCATACAAAGGATGCTATTCCCAAAGTGACTTTTTGTTTAAAGACACTGGGTGCTTAGGTGTTCAAATCCCAGCTCTGCCGTCTATTCACTTTGTGATTTTGAATGAGTTATTTACATCTCTCTACCTTATTGGTTTCCATTATTTGGGATTTGATGATAATGTTTAGTTGCTAAGTCGTGTCCTACTCTTTTACAGTCCCAAGGAATGTAGCACACCAGGCTTCTCTGTCCATGGGATTTCCAAGACAATACTGGAATGGGTTGCCATTTCCTCCTCTAGGGGATCGTCCTGATCCAGGGATCGAATCAGTGTCTCCTACATTGCAATGGAAACAGTGACAGACTTTATTTTCTTGGGCTCCAAATTCACTGCAGATGGTGACTGCAGCCTTGAACTTAAAAGATGCTTACTCCTTGGAAGGAAAGCTATGACAAACCTAGACAGCATATTAGAAAGCAGAGACATCGGTCCATATAGTCAAAGCTATGGTTATTCCAGTAGTCGTGTATGGATGTGAGAGGCAGAATATAAACAAAATTGAAAACCAAAGAATTGACGCTTTTGAACTGTGCTGTTGGAGAAGACTCTTTTGAGTACCTTGGACAGCAAGGAGATCAAACTGATTAATCTTAAAGGAAATAAGTCCTGAATATTCATTGGAAGGACCAATACTTTGGCCACCTGACACAAATGACTGACTCCTTGGAGAAGTTCCTGATGTTGGGAAAGATTGAGGGCAGAAGGAGAAGGGGACGACAGAGGATAAGGTGGTTGGATGGCATCACCGACTCAATGCACATGAGTTTGAGCAAACTCCAGGAGTTGGTGATGGACAGGGAAGCCTTGGGTGCTGCAGTCCATGGGGTCGCAAAGAGCTGGACATGACTGAGCGACTGGACTGGACTGAACTGAACATTGTAGGCTGATGGATTCTTTACCACTGAGCCACTGAGAAACCCTGGGTGATAATAACAGTATTATTATTATTCCAAGACTTGGTGCAAGGAGTGAGTATCAATGCCTGTTGAAGTATGGCTTGTGAAAACCCTCCACAAACATTGCCTGTTTGCTGTTGTTCCCTCTTCTGTCCTGCAGCAGAAGCTCCCGGCAAGCTCCCTGAGAGGAAGGTGTGGAGCTCACCATGGTGAGATTACAGGGCCTCTCCTTGCTGGGCCAGGAGCTGCAGCCACCTCCTGCAACCCTTACCAGCCTTTTCTGTCACACCATCTCCAGCGCCACTGCTCTAAATTACTCCCCCGCTGTGGACACCACAGCACTGCCATCGAAGCTGCCACCTGTGAGAACAGTCTGATCTGTCTTTGTTTTATATAAAGTTTTGCTGTGCTACCTCCATGCTTCGATTTTTATGTGTATTGTTTATGACTCTTTTCATGCTACCACATCAGATTTGAGTAATTTGCTGCAGATTCTGTGTGACCACAAACCCAAAAAGAATTACTATCCGGCCTCTTAAAGATAAAGCATGCTGATGCTTACTTTAGATCACTAAATGTGTACAATTTGAATCATGATAAACATATACAATACAGGGGTTTCCTGGGTGGCTCGGTGGAAAATAATCTACTTGCCAGTGCAGGAGACACCAGTTCGATCCCAGGTCCAGGAAGATTCCACATGACTCTGAGCGACTAAGTCTGTGTACTGCAACCATGGAGCCCACTTGGTGCAGTGACTGAAGCCTGCATGACTAGACTCTCCTCCACAACAAGAGAAGCCACTGCAATGAGAAGCGCGCACACCACAGCTAGAGAGTAGCCCGCACTGCAGCAAAGACAAGCACAGCCAAAAATAAACAAATAAACAAAAAATTAAAGAGAAAATATATAATACAAAGGTAGATCTTAAAATAGGATAAAAGCTGAAAAGCAATAAGAGAGAGAAAATTTTCAAATTAGTGCTTCAAATTTAAATAACCAGAAGCCAGGAAAGTGAGCAGACTTATGTACAGTGTGGCCCACATAAAATCTGCAAGCAGGAAATTCTTGATTTAAATAGGATATAATGACAATACACAAGGAAATTTTTCTCATCAAGTCCACAACTGGAATTGGTCAACTACAATGGCTGCTGTGTCAGATTCTCAACAAACAAAACTGTAACCACTGATCCAAACAATGAAAATGAAAGAGAAAATTATTCCTATCAAATTCATGATTCAGAAGCAGCAAATCTAACTCTGGCATGCTTGTTAGAGGTTGAAGAAAACTACATTCATAAAATCTACATATTGGGTAAGAAAAGTCAAAACCTCTGGAACTCAACTCTGTTTATTGGATGATGATTCTGGAAAATGACTGTCATAGCCCGACACAAATGAGAACATTTCTAGCAAAGCACAATCTAATTCAAATCAGTGATTACAGTTTTCCATTGGATAAATGTGGAAGAAAATTTATACTTCATTTTTTTATAGGCTGTTTTTCTTTTAAGAGCAGTTCTAGGTTCACAGCAGAATAGAAGTACAGAGATTTTCTATTGTGAACATTCACAGCCTCCCCCGCCATCAATGCCCCCATCTAAGGGCTATGCTTGTTATAATGGATAAACCTACACTGACACATCATTATGGCTACAAGTCCAGAGCCGATGGCAGGGTTCCTGCTTGGTATTATACGTTCTGTAGGTTTGGACGAATGTGTAATGACATGTATCATCATTACTGTATCATATAGAGTAGCTTCACTGCTCCATAAATCCTCTGTGCTCCATATATTTTACTCTGAACCCAAATTCTTTCACACTGGGATAAAAGCTGTTATATTCTAAATTCTAAGTATCTAGTTACCTCTGTTCTGTGTTTCTTAACCAACGTTCGTAATTGGTTTTGGCCAATGAAGATACTCGTGACTGGATGTATATTCTTGATTTAAAGAACATTAATGTCAGGACTTCCCTGGTGATCCAGTGGTAAAGAATCCACCTATCAAGCAGAAGACACAGGTTCGATCCCTGGTCCGGGAAGATCCCACATGCCACGGAGCAACTAAGCCTGTGAACCACACCTGATGAGCCTGTGCTCCAGAGCCTGGGAGCCGCAGCTACTGAAGCCTGTGCAGAGCCTGTGCTCCACAACAAGAGAAGCAGCTGCAACGAGAAGGCTGCACACACACCTGGAGAGTAGCCCCCACCCTCTGCAGCTAGAGAAAAGACTGGGCAACAGTGAAGACCTAGTGCAGTCAAAAATAAACACATAAAACTATTTCCAAGAAGAACACGAAATGTTATATGCATATAAACTTAGCAAATGCTAAACTGAAAAATAAGAATAAATGACAAAGAGCTGATATTTTTCAACAAATAAGTAAATACAGAATGGAATACACAGCATTGCTATAATATTCTTCAAAGAATATAAAAGATGTTATCATGGGTCTAATATAAGCACAATGATGCTTACTGTAACTCTTTTTTCAGCTTTATGGAGGTGTAGTTAACAAAACTGTGAGATATTTAAAGTCTCAGTTCAGTTCAGTTCAGTCGCTCAGTCGTGTCCAACTCTTTGTGACCCCATGAATTGCAGCACGCCAGACCTCCCTGTCCATCACGAACTCCCAGAGTTTACCCAAACTCATGTCCCTTGAGTCGGTGATGCCGCCCAACCATCTCATCCTCCATTGTCCCCTTCTTCTGCCCCCAATCCTTCTCAGCATCAGAGTCTTTTCCAATGAGTCAACTCTTCACATGAGGTGGCCAAAGTATTGGAGTTTCAGCTTCAACATCAGTCCTTCCNCACAATCAGAAAGAAAGGAAGAAAATGTACGGGTTAGAATGGCCATTATCAAAAAGTCTACAAACAATAAATGCTGGAGAGGGTATGGAGAAAAGGCGACTCTCCTACACTGTTGGTGGGAGTGTAAATTGGTACAGCCACTATGGAAAATAGTATGGAGGTCTCTTAAAAAGCTAAAAATAGAGCTGCCATATGATCCTGTAATCCCACTCCTGGGCATATAGCCAATGAAAACCATACTTCGAAAGGATACATGCACTCCAATGTTCATAGCAGCACTATTTAGAATACCCAGGACATGAAAGCAACCTAAATGTCCATCAACAGAGGACTGGATAAAGAAGAAGTGGTACATATATATAATGGAATACTACCCAGCTATAAAAAATGAAATAATGCCAGTTGCACCAAAATTGGTGGACCTAGAGATTATCATACTATGTGAAGTAATTCACACAAATACAAATATACATGATATCACTTACATGTGCATCTGAATAAATGATACATATGAACTTATTTACAAAACAGAAACAGACTCACAGACATAGAGAACAAACTTATGGTTATCAAAGGGGAAACATGCAGGGGAGGGATAAATTAGTAGGTTGGGATTAACATATACATAGTACTTTGTATAAAAGATAATAAAAAAGGATCTACTGTATAGCATAGGGAACTCTCTTCAATAATCTGTGATAATCTATATGAGAAAAGAATCTGAAAATGAATGAATATATATAAATATATAAAAATCACTTTTTTGTATACCTGAAACTAACACAACATTGTAAATCAACCATACTCCAATAAAATTACAAAAAGCACCCCTCTCACATAAGACAAGAGAAAAAAGAAAGGAAGAGAGAGAAAGAAGAAAAAGGAGAGAAGGAGGGAAGAAGGGTGAGAGAAAGAAAAACCACGTAAATAAACAGGCCAAGATATTAATGGGAGTTTATTGTAAATTTGTAAATATGGACAATTTTTATTTTCTGCTTTATAAAACTTTGTTTCTTTAAGAGTTTCAAAAACAGCTTTTTGTGCTGTATAGGAGGGTATAGGAGCTTTGGTTTCTTTCCTCCTGAAGGAGAAGAGCAGGACCACTATTAATTGAGGGGTTGTAAAGGGTTATATTTTACAAAACAAGCCTCATAATGAAAGGCTAGTAGTGAGTCCATGGCACAGCCGCCTTTACTGAGAGAGTCTCTGGGTAAGTTTGAGGGGACAAGAAGGTAAATAATTCACTGCTCACATGGGTTACTTCGCGTTGGTGAATCACACATTGGGAACTGGCTGGCCCAGTGAGCTTCCCTGGCAAGCAGCTGGCCACCTGGGGTGAGAACCCAGTGAAGCTCCAAGGATTTGAGTGTATTAACTTAGAACTAGTCACATGGACATGCTTCTATTTACCTGTGAAAATGTGGTAGCCTTAAGTTTTGTTTTTAGAGTTACCCTTTGAGGTACCTGCAAAACCTGAAGATGTTCAGATGTAAGCCATGTGTAAATTTTAAATATTCCTCTTGTAAAAACTAAGTAAATGCCAACTTAGAAGTTTGTGGTATTGTAACATTTTCTTTAGAGAAATGTTAAGCTTATCATAAAAGGAATTCTTATGAGAAGAAAAAATCCAACTCTGTACTGTCTTTGGAAGGCCACTGAGAGCTGTGAGGGGGCTTCTGTCTTCAATAGATTTCAGGGCATAACAGTCTTGAGAAAGGACCCCTTCTGCATAGTTCCTGTTTCATTATGGAAGACATCACTTCACTATGGAAGAATACATCAGTTTAAAAAGTGACTGAAGTGCATTATACAAATAGAAAATTATTTTGTAAAATCCCAAGACTCATATCAAAGAAACAGCAGATTCATGACAGGAGATGAAGGACTGCCTATATGGCTGAAATGGTTTGGGAGTTCAAAATGTCACCAGAAGAGAGACCACTGAGGAGCTAGAGTGAGTCTTAGAAGCCATCGTTGGTGTCACCCCATCAAAATATTGGAGCTGGAAGAGCCTTCAGCAGAATGACAGAGGATGAGAAGTCACTCCCAGTTGTACATGGAAGACCTTGGACAAAGGCAATGGCTATACTTTGGGCAAGGCCTTGTGGGAAATACTGAGTTTCCATATAATGGATGACAAGTTTCCAAGTAGAAGAATAGCTCTTATTTCCTATTCTGTGGAAGAAACCTGTTGTGGTGATCCAGGTATCTGGCAGTTGTGAGAAACTCGGTCTCAGTTCTAAATGCACAAAACCCAGTGAAGCAAGACTTATTGGAATGGCTCTGAACGCTGATGTCCTCTCTACTTTGAGGAGCTTAGGGACAGTCTGTCTCAAAAGGTCTAGTTAGCTCAAGAAAAGGACAGGCTGGTAGCAGCTACTGGGTCTGGAGGCTTCCCTTTTTAAAATAAAGCCACTCGTCCATCTAGGAGGTCTCCACTATGTTACACAGTGGCGTTGATGTCTCCTGGCCTCCTGAACCTAGGACTACAGTATGTGGAGCATCTTGGTGGTGGGTAATTTTGTGGAACACTGGCCATGGTAAGCAGTGGGACAATGTGAGTTCTGGAGGATTGCACATTCTTTCCTTCTCCTCTTTTATACATTTTCCTTCAACAAATGCTATTTTTTTTTAAACTTGCACCATGTGTCACTAATGGTGTGTGTCCTGACAGTCAGAAACTTGATTTTTATAATGAAGCTCATCTTATAGATACATGTATTCATATCACGGAGCAAATGGGGCTTGCTTATCTCAGTGTATAGTGATGTTCCATGTTGCCATCTAACAGCTTGCTTAAATTTACAGCGACTGAAGTTTCATCTGATGCATAATCCAAGTAAAGCTGGTAAATGATGACCTGGAGCAGGCACATAACTGGAAGCTTTCAAAGCTTTTTTTATCAGAACATCTCCAGGCTAGTTGCTCACAAATATGATCAACTGAGTTTTCCCAAAGCCTAGTGAAAGAAACTGTCCCTAAATCTCATAACTTCATATTTTAAACCTTTCTGATTTGTTACACCAATATCAAGGTCAAAGTTTTTGTTATTATTGACAATATTTTTAATAAAATTGATCATTTTCTCACCAACGTAAAAGTAATACTTGTCATGGTAGAGAATTTGGAATATGCAGAAAGCTACAAAGAGAAAAAAAAATATCCCCTGTAATACTCCCCTGGATATAACTATGCTTCATTTTTTTTTTACTCTTCATTTTAATGTATATCCTTATAGGGTTTTTTTCGCTCTATATACATGTACAGATTTAGTTAGAATAATACTGCAGTTACTCTTTTGTAACCTTATTCTTTCACTTGATAATAATATATTCTGGGCATATTCCCATGTCATTAAATATTCTTCTAAAAATAATATTAAAGGTGACCTAGTACTCTACCATTTGGATCTTTCTTGAATTTCAAATATTTGAAAAAACTAAATATAGAAGTGCCATATGATTCAGCAATCCCACGATTGGACATATATCTGGAGAAAACTATAATTTGAAAAGATACCTGTACCTCAATATTCATAGCAGCACTATTTACAATATTACAAGACATGGAAGCAACTTAAATGTCTATTGAAGGGAATGGGTAAAGAATACGTGGTACATATATACAATGGAATATTTCAGTTCAGTCACGCAGTTGTGTCTGACTCTTTGCGACCCCATGAATTGCAGCACGCCAGGCCTCCCTGTCCATCACCAACTCCCACAGTCCACTCAAACCCATGTCCATTGAGTCAGTCATGCCATCCAACCATCTCATCTTCTGTCGTCCCCTTCTCCTCCTGCCCCCAATCCCTCCCAGCATCAGAGTCTTTTCCAATGAGTCAACTCTTCACATGAGGTGGCCAAAGTAGTGGAGTTTCAGCTTCAACATCAGTCCTTCCAATAAACACCCAGGACTGATCTCCTTTAGGATGGACTGGTTGGATCTCCTTGCAGTCCAAGGGACTCTCAAGAGTCTTCTCCAACACCACAGTTCAAAAGCATCAGTTCTCCGGCACTCAGCTTTCTTCACAGTCCAACTCTCACATCCATACATGACCACTGGAAAAACCATAGCCTTGACTAGACAGACCTTTGTTGGCAAAGTAATATCTTTGCTTTTCAATATGCTATCTAGATTGGTCATAACTTTTCTTCCAAGGAGTAAGCGTCTTTTAATTTCTTGGCTGTAATCACCATCTGTAGTGATTTTGGAGCCCAAAAAAATAAAGTCAGCCACTGTTTCCCCATCTATTTCCCATGAAGTGATAGGACCAGATACCATGATCTTAGTTTTCTGAATGTTGAGCTTTAAGCCAACTTTTTCACTCTCCACTTTCACTTTCATCAAGAGGCTTTTTAGTTCCTCTTCATTTTCTGCCATAAGGGTGGTGTCATATTTAAAATCTACCTCATGATAATTTGATATATGTATATATTGTAAAGGAATTCCTCCCATCTAGCTAATTAACACATCCATCAGCTCACATATTTACATATATACATATTTTAAAACATCGAAATTCTCCTCTGTTAACAAATTTCAGCTATGCAATATAGTGTTATCAACTATAGTCCCATGTTATACTGTGGATCCTCAGACTTTATTTATTTTATAGCTGAAAGTTTGTACCCTTTGTATCAATCAACTGCTCCCTAACATTTCTACAAACCATGAAAACATGGAAAAATTTTGAATTTAGCAGAAATGATTTCCAAATTTGTTAACAGAATGGCTAAGCCTGTCATATGAATAAAAAATGAAAAATATGATTTTTCTTTTGGATGGAGGATTCAAATTAGATCATTGCACAAGAAAGTCAGAGAATAATACCCACAAAAAAAGCAAATGTTACTCAGTTTAAATAGGTTTCAAAAAATTATGTTGAAAAGCTCCTCAAATAAAAATCAAATTGGGACTTTCAGTGGAAAATTTATTACAAATTTTATTTTTTGTGTTAATAATGTTAGCAAAATACAATGACCAACAATGCAAATAAGATGCTTGCTACATCATTTAAAAAAGAACTTTGAAACTTTTTTAAAAATTGGAGAAAATGATTTTTCCAAATTGTAAGCAACTGATGTTAAGTATGCAACAAATGTGATATTTCATTAAAAGAGAAGGAAATTCCAACAAGGAATTATTTCCTGAGTATGAAGAAAAAGATGCATACCCAAATGCTTCCAAAACAACTTTTTATAAAAATTATTTTCTAGCCATTAGAAAGCAAGTTATGATCTCAGTTGAACAGAGACTGGAACAAACTGAGTCACATGCTGCCATGTTCACTTTTTTGGATACTATCCCAGCATTGAAGATTCTAAAGAGAACAGTCTATGAGATACCCTATGACTCTTGATATTGCTTTAAGATACTTTGAAAATCCATAGGAGGGATGGACATTTATAACTACACTACTTTGACATGCTTTTGTGATAATAATTATTATCAATATCCTTATTATAATGTTTGAACATGATTTATTAATATTTATATTCACTCCTGAATCTAAGTATTGCATTACATTTTGATGAAAAATTCTAGTTGCTACTGTCACAGGACAAATATTAATGAATAAAAAACTATTTAAGAACCACAAGAACTCAAGAAACATCAGCCAATTTGGCTCCAACAGATGCCATCCACATGGAAACAATGACCATCACAATATAACAAGTGAATTTTCAGAAATTTTATGAGATAAATGTGTGATTTAAAAAATAAATGATGATATACTTGTGTTTTATTACTCACCTAAAAAGTGCTGGCTCACCAACCGAACACCCAGATCTGTACAGTAAAAGTTAAATTCAGTTTCTTTGACATTTTACCCACTTTCAGTCTTATTACAAACCACAGTTTCACATGTATTTTTCATTTTTATTATTAAGAAGAAATATTGGTTTTTCTGTGACTCTATTTCTGTGTTGTAAATATGTTCATTTGTGCCATGTTTTTAGATTTCACATATACTGTACACTTGAAATTAACACAACATTGTAAATCAATTATATGTCAACTACAAATTGGCACTTGCCATGGGTACTTGCCATCTACCTCTACAAGGATTAAACAATGTGCTGTTGCAACTGCTGAACTTCAACACCCCCTGAAAAGGTGGAGAGCAGAAATGAAGCACCTTGTGCTCAGGGAAAAATTGGCAGGACAGGTATTCAGATAGATATTTTCAGAAGCCAATTTTATGAGCCCAATTCTTGTAACTCCCCATATCGAGAAAAGCACTAAAATCCTTCATGGTGATGACTATTCCTTGTGATCAGCAAAAGCTTCATGAAACTAGTAGAAACCTTCTAGAAAAAATATGTGCTTGATTGCATGTATTGCCCCTTTACCAAAATCATATATATACTGACCTCTCCCCTACCTCTTTGGAACAGTTTCTCAGAGCTATCTGAGGTGCTGTCTCCTAGGCTGAACTCCTCATTTGCCCCAAATAAAACTTAACTCAAAATTCCCATGTTGTACATTTTTTAAAGTCAATGTATAAACCATTAATTTTTTTAAGATACTTATTTAAGTAGGAGAATAGAACAGAGTACATATTTTATGTAAGAACTTGTTTGCTTGCTCTCCAACTTAAATATCTAGATATGTGGTGTATTGGGCTCCAACAGTCCCCTCAGCTCTCAGGCTTGGGGTGGCCCCACCGGCCTCATCTTCATGGCTTATAAGGAATTTGGATGAGATACAATGCAGAAGTGTGTTGATGACAGAGGAAGTGACATGCCTTCTCCTGCTGTTGCTACAACATAGGGTGACTTCTCCACCCTCAAAGATCTCACTATTTCCTTTCTATTTTGTCACCTTCAGGGCTTTCCCCAATGGCTCAGTGGTGAAGAATCAGCCTGCAATGCAGGAGACACAGGAGATGTAGCTTTGATCTCTGGGTCAGGAAGATCCATGGCGGGAGGAAATGGCAACCCACTCCATTATTCTTGCCTGGAAAATCCCATGGACAGAGGAGCCTGGCGGACTATAGTCCATAGGGTCACAAAGAGTTGGACACGACTAATCAAGCGTGCCTTCTTGCCTTCTTGACTGAAAAAGATGCTTTGGTTTTGAATGAACCCACCTCTGTAGAAAATCCAAAGAACTTTGCTTGTGGATTTTTCCTCCATGCTTCCAGGGAGATTAAATGTCTGACCATCTAAGAGAATCAGCCCTCTGTCACCATCCAGACCTATTAAATTTAACGATTTATTGTAACGAAGGCTATGCTGTTATACTTGAGCAGTTATTCCATATCTTATACGCCAGAGTTGTTAAAAATAACAAAGGACTATTATCTTGAATGTGGGAAGCCAAATCATTTTTTAAAATGTGATTAATTCCATGAGCTTGGACCTTTTAAGTACATGTGGTAAGCGGAATTCCATGGGAACTTTCTCAGCATGTGTCCACCGATGTAAACAAAAAGTTAAAATACAGCTTACACTTTCCCTGGCATTCATTAGCATAGCAAAGGAAGCAGGAACTAACCGCATTTTACATAAAAAGACTTCAGCAATCTGTGTCTGCTTGCCTTAGCATTATTCAATCTCTGGGTGCCAACTACAGAAACAATTTATTTATAGGCCTATCAACAAAATGTGTTCTTCATTAATTCATATTTTTCTCAGCCTCACATTACTTCTTGAACCCATCCAGGTGGTTTTTAAATACTGAGGTAATTTAAAACGGAGCAAAGTCACACACACCCTGTTTTTCAGGGCTTAAGAATAATTGAATGGAAATGTCCTTACCACTCATTTGATACAGTGTTTGGTCCATTTGTTTGCCTTTCATTAACCTGAAGAATATCACAAATGTGAGTTTGGCTGGAACTTGGGAGTTAAAATCCACACTGGGAAGGGAATAAACTTTGAAGGCCTGGCTAGAGATGTTTAGAAATGTATTTCTCACAAGATTAAAGCTGAAAATCCAGAGTAACTGCAGTTTATTCCAAAAATACAGTTCAGTGAAACTCTGTTATATTGAACATTTCCTTCTATGTGACATTCATTAAAATAGAAAAGGCTTCATCTAAAACCTCATAAAGTGACGTTTCCTTCGTATAATACTTTCCTGAATGTAATGTTCAAAAGGGGCCATGCCCTGGAAAACATTACAAAGGGCTTTCCTTGTAGAGTCTGTGCTTCTTATTAAATTTATTTTGGGTTGTCCTTTTGGTTAGCATTTCATAGCTCTTCACAGATTCAGTCAATATATAATAGGGGGGAAATGCCCTAAAGTTTGCCTTTTAATTCTATTAATAGGAAGCAGCAGGAGAAAGTTGACATTTCTGAACTGAAAGTCCTTGAGCACATTCTTTCGTTCTGATAAAGCTTGTCACCTCTTCCATTTTTTTCCAAAGAAATGTGTCACCTATGTTGTTTTCTGCAACTCACAAAATGTTAGTAAATGATCTGAAAGCCAGAAAATCTTATTTGTGGGAAAAAAAAAAAAATGACCCCCTCTCCCTTCTGGAGAGTAACTGTATCCCTACATTGTATTTCCATATTGCATCATACAGGCAGACCTCAATTTATAAAATGATAACTGATTTGGATTGCTATAATATGATTTATCAATATCTGTTAATTTCAGTCTAGCAAATGAGTCCATTGGGTGATGAAAACATTTTTCTGCATCACCAGAGGCCTTTGAAGTTTCTAGCAACAGACTCCAAATATATGGTATGTGTGTGTAAGACAATGACACTCCTGCAGAGATAACCTATTCTCTGTTGTTGTATCATCTTACTGTTTGTTTTAAGCGAATGTTAACCCAAAAGCATTTATTTGAAAACATGGTTTGAGCGCCTATGCTCTGCTGTGAGAATGTGAGGAGAGTGGGCGTCAGGGGAGGGACAGGATGCTATGGGGACAGGCACCAGGGTGACCTAATCGACTCTATAGGGGGTGGGTGTGGTGAGTGGCCTTGAACCTGACACCTGACGGATGGTGAGGACAAACTCAGGGAGGGCATGGGTTAATGATTGGGAAGATGCTCAGACAGAGGAAACAGCACTTGCAAAGGCTCAGAGGCCAGGGGTTCCCTGGTTGCCCAGAGAGTAAGGAATCGCCTACAATGCAGGAGGAGACTGGGTTCGATCTTTGGTTGGGAAGATCCCCTGGGGAAGGAAATGGCAACCCACTCCAGTATTCTTGCCTGGAGAATTCCACGGACAGAGGAACAAGGTGGGCTACAATCCATGGGGTTGCAAAGAGTCAGACACAACTGAATGACTAACACTTCCACTTTCTTTCATATGTATCAAATCATAATGGTGTATGCTTTTTAAAAATCACGTTGTACAGCTTAAATACATACAATTTTTATTTATCAGTCATACCTCAATAAAGCTAGGGAAAAAGGGGGGGAAAAATAAGAAGGCATTTATCCACAGCTGGGAAAACCCCTCTGCAGAAACCAAACCTGCTGGATGTTGATCTGGAACTTCTAGCCTCCAGAACTGTAAGAAGTAGATTTCTACAGTTTAAGACCCCCAGACTGTGTTTTGTTATGGCAGGCTGAGCTGGTTAATATGCGCATGTTCTAACTCCTGGATCTGGAGATGGTCATGGATTAGTGAAGTGTACACAACAATTGTACACACTTGGTGTGTACACCAAGTACACCATGTACTCAGACACAACACGGTGTCTGAGTATCATTTTGCAATATTAATTAACTTCTGCTGCTTAAAAAATATGTACATGTATGTAAGTCTAGATGAAACATATGAAGCATGACACTGATTTTTTTCCCCCTAGTTTAATTGGGTTGTAATAGATAAATACAATTGTATGTGCTAAAGGGTACAATGAGGCAAATTGATATATGTTTACATTGTGAAATGATTACCACAGCCAAGGTAATTAACATAGCCATCACCTTACATAGTCTCCTTACTTATTTACTTATTTGATGAGCATGCTTGACATGTAGTCTCTTAGCAAATTTCAAAATAATATATGGTATTATTAATTATAATCACCAGGCTGTACATCAGCTCCTCAGAAGTTATAACTAAAAATTTGTTCCCTCGGACCAATATCTTGCTGTTTTTCTCACACTGCCAATCCCCAGCCCCTGGCAACTCATTCGGTTCTATGCGGTGGCTTAGTCATTAAGTCATTCCGATTTTTGCAATCTCATAGAATGTAGCCCACCAGGCTCTTTTGTCCATAGGATTTCCCAGAAAGAATACTGGACTGGGCTGCCATTTTCTTCTCCAGAGGATCTTCCTGACCTAGGGATTAAACCCAGGTCTCCTGCATTGCAGGCAGATTCTTTACTGACTGAACCATGAAGGAACCCCATCTGGTCCTATGAGCTTGACATTTTAGACTCCAGTGTACGTGAGATCATAGAATGCTTGTCTTCTTGCTGCAGTCCTCACGTGGTCTTTACTCTGAGCCCATGCAACTGGTGGTTGGGGGACAGCTAGAGAGAGAGAACACTGGGTATCCCTTCTTATAAAGACACTAGTCCTGTTGGACCATGGCTCACCCACATGACCTAATTTAACCTTGGTTTCCTCCTTAAAGGCCCCATCTCCAAATACTGTCATGTTGGAGAGTAGGGCTTCAACATATGAATCTGGAAGAACACAGTTCAATCCTTAGCAACAAGAAAAGAAATATAGACACTCAGCACTCCTGGGAAACAAATACTTTATGACTGAAGACAATGTTGTATTCATGTTATCTGATAGAAAGGATTTTCACATTCATTTCTTTTGCTCCACCTCAGTATTTTTTCCCACACTTCCAAAGCAGTGTCTGTCTCTGACATTGGCAGTGACAAAATCCATAAGCCTTCATGGCATTGGGACACTGGAGGCTTTTGTTTTGTGGATACAGGGCAAGAAAAGTGGGAAAGCATTTCCTTGGAACTGAGTGGTGTTTACAATGTACGGGATCCTCAAAAGGGTGAACCCAGGTCAAGAGTTCCTCTGGCCTTGTCTAAGGCAACATTTTCTATAGCATTTCCAAAATACAGGGGGAAAGATCAAGCAGCTTGCCTAACCTTGAAAACTGTCTCAGTCAGGACTAGGGCTTGATGGCATTTTTAAAACTATTTTTACCATTCATGGCAAGAGACCAATTCTTTATATAGATCAATATTAAATACATTTGGACAAGGATAGAGGTTTGAATCTCACTGAGTAATAGTACCTAGCACAGATTAAGGATCAGTGAATATATGTTGAAATAATGGTTGAATGAATGCTTATATAACCTTACAACTTGCAAATATGAAAACACGACAGAGTGAAAGCCAATTTTTAGTCAAATAAACAAAGAACAGAAAGGTCGATGGAATTGACCCAATAGGAATTCATAGTTATTGATTCAATATAAATGTCACATAACCCCCTATTTTAATATAGTGGTCACTGGTTATTTTGTCATCGATATTAAAGTTTCTAAAAAGTATTTATTTATTTGGCTGCTTCAGGTCTTAGTGGTGGCATGGGAGATGTTCGATGAGTCATGTGGGATCTTTCATTGCAGCTCATGGGCATAGTTGACCCTCAGCATGTGGGATCTTAAATCCCAGACCAGAGATCAAACCCACGTCCCCTGCATTGGAAGGTGGACTCTTAACCACTGGGCCACCAAGGAAGTCCTTGGGTCAAAACTATTAACCCAAGAAATAGTCTTCTCTTTCACATGCGGGACTGAGAAGCCTCCTGAGAAAGATTTCATCTTCTCAGGTATTTCCTAACAAATTTACTAAAAAACCTGGCTTTCAGAGGAAACGAAGCATTCTGAACAGAGTGTGAGAGCTGGAACACAGCAAAGCTTTGGGGATTGAGAGTTCCACATAGCCAGTACTGCCACCGTCCTGGGGCTCAACTGTGGCAGCCGTAGGGCCTTTGGGAGGAAAAGGTGTGGACCGCAGTGGTGCCATGGGAGGCATCCTGACCCAGGAACACCAGGAGCAGTTGTGTATGCCATAGGTTGAGCCTGTTTTGTCACTTACCTGATTTCCCACCATGAACAAGAAAGTTGCAGATGCACTGCTGATGAAATTGTTCTAAATCCCTGATGAGCTCCTCAATTTTGGGGGAACTAAATGAAATAAAAATCCACTTGCAGATAACTTTATCTATTCATTTACCAAGAACCCCTAAAACTTTTAAAAGTAAGGACTCTCAAGTAAGATCCAGCTTTAACAAAAATTTTCATGGTTATAAAGGGAGGAGTTGCTTTGTGGTCCAAGTGTGGACAGCAATTTTATGGGAAATTATAGCCCTTCAGAGGCTGAGTCATAAAAAACAGCCTTCCAAATCACTAAGCACTAATCATCATCATCATTTGCAGAGGGGAAATAAAAGAGAGAATCAAAGATGTTGGCAATAATGCATTGTTGTGAGTTTTGGTTCCTCCATAAGAGCTCAGACTGAGACAGGTAACCACAGCAAATAAAATTAGAAATGGCTGGAACCATGACTGCAAGAGCTAGGGACTTAATGATATTTTCTATATAATGGTTTGCTGTTTCAGGTCCCAAAAATTAGGTCAAACTCAAATGGATCCTCTACATAATATCAGTCTAATTGAATTTGCTTTATAAATTAAGGAACTCATTTCACTAATTGAAAGAGTTTGTTTAGCTACATCTGCACGGCCAGAAAAAACACACATGTACATACTCAGACCAAATAGGAAAACATATGTCTGTTTTACTGATTGGATCTTATTAGACTTTTAAAAGGATGAATATATCTAGACAGACTTAACATTTGTGTTAATATTATTTGACTTGTTCCTTCAAAGCATTGTGTTGGTCAAAATTTTCATTTGGGCTTTTCCATAAGATGTTAAGAAAAACCCAAACAAATTTTTTGGCCAACCTAATATTTGAATTTTAAGTGTATAATGTATGGCATTTAGGAAACAATACCCTGTCAAGAAATCTTGAAACAGAGTTTTATCTTAAGCAAAAGTTTTATTAGATGATGTCCCTCTTAGAGGGCTTCCCAGGTGGCTCAGTGGTAAAGAATCCAACTACAAATGCAGGCAACACAGGAGACATGAGTTCAATCCCTGGGTTGGGAAGATATCCTGGAGAAGGAAATGGCAACCCACTCCAGGATTCTTGCCTGGGAAATCTCATGGATAGAGGAGCCTGGTGGGATACAGTCCATGGGGGTCACAGAAGAATCAAACACAACAGAGCAGGCATGAGCTCTTTAAATTAAAAACCACACAAAATGTTAATTTTTTTAATGTTCATTTTTAAAGTATTCTCAAATTCACTATTGGAAATAAGTTTTGAAATGAATTTGTTAAAACTTTTCAGTTGTAGAACCGAAATGTAATTATTGCTTTTGCTAATCAAACTATGCCCGGAAAAACACTTTTAAAGAAGATGATGACTTTTATTTTGAGGTTCCAGTGTAATGTATGGCAAAAACTCTAGTCTGGTATAGAAATACCCAGGTTCTCACTCTAGGTATGCTTTTTACACTTAGCATGTACCCATCTCCTCTTCTAGAAAATTAGGTAAACTGTCAGTGATTTCCTGGGGTGGGGAAGATCCCCTGAAGAAGGAAATGGCAACCTACTCCAGTATTCTTGTCTGAGAAATCCCATAGACAGAGGAGCCTGGCAGAATACTGTCCATGGGATGATAAGAGTTGGTCACAGCTTAGCAAGTTAACCACCATGAGCAATCAAGCCTAATCCGTGAGGCCAAATAGTAGGATAGTATGATTAGCCCAACTTGACTCTTCTTCCCACCCTAAACCAATCAATGGCCACATTTATAAATATCGTGGCACCCACAGCAACCACTTTAGAGGGAGGGCAGTTCTTGGAAAAGAGATGCTGGAAAGACAATAACCTGTTTTTTTCTCTCGCTGTTAGAGCTTCAGTGATCGATCAAAAAAGTGACACATTTCATTCATAAATCCAGTCAGGTCTACAAACTGCTCTGTGAATGCTATAAATTCATGTGATCATTCCATGTGACAGGAAAGTATACGTCAGGCTGACCTTCTAAATATTAAAACACTTCTAAATTACAAGACACTTTTCAGTAGCTAAAATATCCTATATTAAAACTGAAACCTTATAAATAGTAACCTGGTCCCATCACTTCATGGCAAATAAAAGAGAGAAAAGTGGAAATAGTTAGAGATTTTGTTTTCTTGGGCTCCAAAATTACTACAGACGATGCCTGTGGCCATGAAATAAAAAGAAGCTTGCTCCTTGGAAGGAAAGTTATGACAAGCCTAGACGGTGTATTAAAAAGCAGAGACGTCACTTTGCCGACAAAGGTCCAGATAGTCAAAGCTATGGTTTTTCCAATAGTCATGGACAGATGTGAGAGTTGGACTGTAAAAAAGGTTGAGTGCCAAAGAATTGATGCTTTCAGACTGTGATGTTGAAGAAGACTCTTTAGAGTCCCTTGGACTACAAGATCAAACCAGTCAATCCTAAAGGAAATCAGCTCTGAATCTTTGTTGAAAGGATTGATGCTGAAGCTGAAGCTCCAGTACTTTGACCACGTGGTGTGAAGAGAACAGACATGTTGGAAAAGACCCTGATGCTGGGAAAGATTGAAGGCATAAGGAGAACAGGGCAGCAGAGGATGAGTTGGTTTGATGGCATCACCGATTCAAAGCACAGAATTTCAGCAAACTCGGGGAGATAGCAGAGGACAGGGGAGCCCAGCACAGCGCAGTCCATGGGATCACAGAGTTAGACATGACTTAGCGACTGAGCAACAGCAATTTGGTCTTATAAACAACTGGCTTCGGATTCCACGCATCTATCAAACTATTCCATGTTTTTCTCAAGTATATATTTTCTTTGGCACAATAGATAAGAACCCTTCTAAACACAGCCCTGAAAGTAAATGTAAGGTGGGAGCTGGCAGTACAAGTGCAGAGAGAGGAGTTTCCCAGGTTATATCATCAGCTCTAGTACAGTTGCATAGAACTAAAGACTCACAGAGCCGGAAGACTAAGATGAACACAATGTATTTTTACAAGCAAGGTACTCAAGAAAGAGGAGTTCTTGCTGCAAGAGTACTGGAGTGGTTTGCCATTCCCTCCTCCAGTGGAAGAGATCCTGATGCTGGGAAAGATTGAAGGCAAAAGGAGAAGAGGGTGGCAAACGATGAGGTGGCTGGATAGCATCACTGATTCAATGGACATGAACTTGGGCAAACTCCAGGAGATAGTGAGGGACAGGGAGGCCTGGCATCCTGCAGTCCATGGGGTCACAAAGAGTTGGACATGACGGCTCAGAAACCTAACAACAACAACTATAACACAAGAAAGAGCGCTCTTTTACCTTGTTCTATTACTTTCTGCCTGCAGAAGTCTCCCCCGGCCCCCTGGGAATGTATTCTGTATCTCATGGCACCTCAATGAAACACTTCTTGTATTCACGCTTAGCTCTGTACACCGTTGTTGCCTAAGAATCCTTCTGTTTCCCCCAGGAGACTATACAGGGATTGAGAACACAGGCTGCTTTTTGTTCCATTTTGTCCTCGAGACCAGCAACAGTGCCTAGAACATAGCAGGAGCACAATAAATATCAGTGATATTTGCCTTGTTTCATGGTCTTTGGCAAGTGGCCTAAACTCTCTGAGTGTTGGTTTGCTTGTGGGTAAAATGAAGGTAATTACAATCCTTACTTCACCGGCTTGTTATGAGGATTCCAGTCCCATAAATGCTACTGTTGTTGCTGTTGATAACCGTGGCCCAGTCGGCAATCATTATTCACTGATTAAAAGCCATCAGACCCATAGCGAGCTATTTATAGGTGGAGGAATCACAAGAGAATATTTCACAACAGCTCCAAGTCTGTTCTCAAAATCAGCCACAGAGGAGACCTAACTATTCAGACAGCCTTCCTCCTCTTCTGGCATCCCTGACCCACTACACCCTGGACATTATTAGAATTTTTTGAATACATGTCAACTTATTTATACATTTGTATCTAGTCCTTACTGTTCATTTTTGCAACAAGCCATCAGCCAAATTTATTAGGAATCAAATAGTGTAGTTTTAGTTTATGCTATGAGTTGAGATATTTTATCACACTTTGTAATGTACAATGAAGATAAAAGACTCTGGTCCCTTTTCTACTTATTTGAATAAACCTCTCTGCTCCAGAGTATCGGCACTGGTCATTTCTCTTTTTAATATGCCAAGTCTGCTCCTGACTAAATCATGTCCTCTATCCTGAGATGTTAGTCAATAAAGTAAGCATGTTCTTAGAAGCAATGTATAATGTATATATAGATTAAACTGCATCCTTAAAAAGTCATCCTTGTGTTTAGGCTACTTATGGAAATCAAGAACCATAATGCCCTTTCATGTCATAATTTTAAAGACATAATTTCGAAACACACACACACACACACAGATGGGAAAGAGCAAGTATACATGAACTTCCAGTGGGCAAATCAAACCTCTTTTAACCAAAAAGAAAAAAAGAAATCTTTGGAAAGTACTTCTGAGATGCCCGAAGGATTCTGGAAGATAATACTCTTAAGACGATAGTAGATATAAACAGAATTAAAACTATAGCTATACATATAATACCAAAGCAACCCCTGAAGAAAAGAAATGCTTTTTTTTTAAGTCACACTCTTCAAAGAGACATTATTTAATTAGCAAAGGCAATGCTATTCTTCTGATTAGTTTTTGTTTTTTGCTTTGGGGTTTTTTTTTTTTTTTTTTTTTTTTTTTTTTTTTTTGTTTTNCAACCCCTGAAGAAAAGAAATGCTTTTTTTTTAAGTCACACTCTTCAAAGAGACATTATTTAATTAGCAAAGGCAATGCTATTCTTCTGATTAGTTTTTGTTTTTTTGCTTTGGGGTTTTTTTGTTTTGTTTTGTTTTGTTTTGTTTTTTGGTGGAGAAAAAAGCTCATCAGCTAGAATTTAAATGTATTGCATTGAATAAAGGTATTTGATATTTTCCAACTACCAAATTAATTTGACATAAAAATTGAAGTTATTTGAACCAGTAACTGGAGAAGGCAATGGCACCCCACTCCAATACTCTTGCCTGGAAAATCCCATGGACAGAAGAGCCTGGTAGGCAACCCACTCCAGTGTTCTTGCCTGGGAAATCCCATGAACAGAGGTGCTTGGTGGACTATAGTCCATGGGGTCTCAAAGAGTTGTACATGACTGAGCACACACATGCAGAACAATTAACTGTGTGATTAGATCTTATATTGGTTTGAAACTGTTTTTAGAAACATTAATTTGAGGGCTTTTAAAAATCTTCAATAAAAGATATTATTTCAAAATGCCCAGAATGCATTGAAACGTGGAGTAAGACGTTATTTTGCCAACAAAGGTCTGTCTGGTCAAGGCTATGTTTTTCCAGTGGTCATGTATGGATATGAGAGTTGGACTATAAAGAAAGCTGAGTGCCAAAGAATTGATGCATTTGAACTGTGGTGTTGGAGAAGACTCTTGAGAGTCCCTTGGAATGCAAGGAGATGCAACCAGTCCATCCTAAAGGAGATCATTCATTTGGAGGAATGATGTTGAAGCTGAAACTCCAATACTTTGGCCACCTGAAGCAAAGAACTGACTCATTTGCAAAGATCATGATGCTGTGAAAGATTGAAGGCAGGAGGAGAAGGGGACGACAGAGGATGCAATGGCTGGATGGCATCACTAACTCAATGGACATGAATTTGAGTAAACTCTGGGAGTTGGCGATGGACAGGGAGGCCTGTTGTGCTGCAGTCCATGGGGTTGAAAAGAGTTGGACACAACTGAGCAACTGAACTGAACTGAAATTCTCTGCTTCCAGAAAGACAAAAAAAAAAGAAAACTGAAGCCATTTTGTTGGAAATATGTTGATAATGTCAAATACACAAAGGTGAGCTTGTTACCTAAATCACACATTCCACTCTTAGCAGAGATTATAATCCTAAATCTTTCTTCTCAACAAGTTCTTAGGAAATTATAAACAAGGGTCTAGTTAATTTGACACAAAGTAAAATGTCACAATTTATTGTCAGTGACCACAACCTGGGCATCTCAACAGTGACATGTTAAATGCATTGCTTCTTGAATTATTGCCAGTTAACATTCACTTTGTGACATATGAGTATCACCATGGAAACTCAGAATCTTTCAGCCATTCATGTCTCGTGTTAATACTCCCAAGTTTTATTACAGGCATCAGCATTGCTCCCCATTAGGAGTTGTCATGCGATGTTTTATTTTGATATTTTACTTCACTGATTTTCATCACAGTTTCCTATCTTGGATCCAGACCCTATGACTGCATTCATAAGCTTGCATATAATATGCATGTGAAGTCATGTTTCCTACTTGGACACATTAGCAAAATTCCATCTGTCTGCTCCTTTTTAAACTGTTAAGTTTTCCAAACTGAAAAGAGAATTGAGTTACAATTACCTACTGTGACTTTTCATCAGAATAAAATTTTAAGTTGTGTATAATATTGTTCCATATCCTCCCTTGCCTGAGGAGTTTAAAACAGTTCACACACCCAGATATTTTTACAATAAACCCAACATATGAAAGCATTTTAAAGTTGAAAGGAATTCTTAGAGACATTTCTAGCCTAATCCCGCCATTTTTCAGATAAGAAAGCTCAGCTAAAAATAATGATTGGAGAAGCAAGATAGGTGAGAACTCCAGGACCAAATTCCCTGAGTTCAAGACTGCTTCACCCAGTGCTGGGTGCGGGATATTNCTTAGAGACATTTCTAGCCTAATCCCGCCATTTTTCAGATAAGAAAGCTCAGCTAAAAATAATGATTGGAGAAGCAAGATAGGTGAGAACTCCAGGACCAAATTCCCTGAGTTCAAGACTGCTTCACCCAGTGCTGGGTGCGGGATATTTGGTGACTTGCTTCACCTCTGTGTGCCTTCGTTTCTATGTCATAAAATTTCTGTGAGAATTAAACTAATGCATTCATTACCATGAAGAACAACAGTTCTTGTCCATTTTTATAAGTTTTTAAGCTTTTTTTTTTT
>SJYV01013295.1:392216-422650 GCA_006410875.1 Neotragus pygmaeus | reverse complement strand
AGGGAGGGAGGGGGGAGAAAGGAAGGAAGGAGGGAGGAAAGAAAGAAAGAATGAAAAAAAGAAAATCAAATATGGACCAGGTGCCTTGAGCTCCACATTTCCAGAACTGGACTCTTGATCTTCCATCCACATTGGCTGCTCCTCCCACCTCCTCATCCTCTCTGGGGTCCCCTCCTTCCCTCCGGTCTTCAGGCCAAAACACTTGTCTTAACCTCAATTCCCACAACCCACATCTAACCTGTCAGAGTCCTGCTGGCTCTGCTTTCAAAATACAAAAGTGAAAGTGTTCGTCACTCAGTCATGTCAGACTCTTTGTGACTCCATGCACTATAGCCCATCAGGCTCCTCTGTCCATGGACTTCTCCAGGCAAGAATACTGAAGCGGGTAGTCTCATTCCTTTCTCCAGGGGCTCTTCCCAACCAAGGGTTTGAACCTGGGTCTCCTGCATTGCAGGTAGACTCTTTGCTGTCTGAGCCACCAGGGAAGTCTCAAAATACAAAAGTATATCCAATACACCCAGTAGTCCTTACCAACACCGCCATCTTCTCTCACTCAGACCAGGCAGCAGCCTTCCAGGTGTTCCCTCCTGCCTCCACCTCACCCCGTGTCTCTTCTCTACATAGCAACCAAAGGAGCCTTCTTATAACTGTTCACAAAACCACTGTGCTGAGAGTAAGCAGTTGTGACAGCAAAGAGAGAAACTGACCCAAGACTGTCCTCAAAGAGCCTCCAGGCAAGCTACTGGTGTTCTCAAGAAGGAAACAGCCAGAAAGGAGGTATTTGAACAGTCTCTCAGATAAAGTGGAATTTTCCTTCCAACCACAGTTCTTTCTTCACTGGATACATTTATAAACAAAAGCTCTGATTATCCCAACGTTCTCGAATTTTCTGAGAACAGTGAGTCCTAGAAGCTCTCTGCTTTGAAACTTTCCATTGGAAACTGCTGTGATCTTTTTTTTTTTTAATTGGAGTTAGTTTCAGCACCTCCTCCACTTCCCAACTGCAGGATGGCCAGCAGGGCAGCCAGCCTCTGAGATTCAATTTTTCAAACAAGATGGGACTTAGCAGGGCCTGCTCTGTCTGACCCACAGGACCACTGCAAGAGTTAACTGAATTCCAATTGTCATGTACAGATGTGACAGCTGGACCATAAAGAAAGACAAGAACCAATGAATTGATGCTTTTGAACTGTTGTGTTGGAGAAGACTCTTGAGAGTCCCTTGGACTGCAAGGAGGTCCANTTCCAATTGTCATGTACAGATGTGACAGCTGGACCATAAAGAAAGACAAGAACCAATGAATTGATGCTTTTGAACTGTTGTGTTGGAGAAGACTCTTGAGAGTCCCTTGGACTGCAAGGAGGTCCAACCAGTCCATCCTAAAGGAAATCAGCCCTGAATATTCACTGGAAGGATTGATGCTGAAGCAGAAGCTCCAGTACTTTGGTCATCTGCTGCAAAGAGCCAACTTACTGGAAAAGACCCTGATGCTGGGAAAGATTGAGGACAGGAGGAGAAGTGAGCCAAAGAGGATGAGATGGTTCAATGGCATCACTGATTCAATGGACATGAGTTTGGGCAAATTCTGGGAGTCTCTGCCTGCTGAACTCTGGACCCTAAACTTCCTGGAGGAGGAACCAATGCCCACCATCCTCAATGCTACATTCCTCAAGGCACCCAGCCCACTGTCCACACCCAACATACTTGTTTTGAATGAGCAACTGAATTAAACAGAGAAGAGGAAGAAGGCTTTCCAGTGCCTTATGCCAGACACATCTCAACTTCAACACCTAGCCAGCTTGCCCCATCCCTCAGGTTATCCTGGATTATCACCCTCCGTGTTCACTGCCATCCAAGTTCATCACTCCATAGCACCTCAAGCCCTCACTGTCTTCTCCCTCTCTCTATTCTTACTAGTGAACGCTGCTTTCCCAAAATAGTCTGTAAGTTTCCAGAATATAGTCTATAATTTTGATTTCTTTTGTATACCTCATAATGTACTTTTTTTTTTTTTTTTTTGGCCTTGCCACGAGGCATGTGGGATCTTAGTTCCCCAATCAGAGATCCAGCCTGTGCCATCTGCATTGTTAAAGACACAGTCTTAACCTCTGGACAGCCAGGGAAGTCCCCTTCATAAGGCCCTTTAAACAGGAAAAGCTAACACTGAGTCTGCCCTTGACCAAGAGTTCTCTAAAATGGCATGAGAGCTACAAGGGCTGACAAAAGAGTTCAAAATAACTTATCAGAAATAATTCACATAACTGTTGAATACATAATGTCTGTGACTCATACCTCGTTTCAATTATGAGCCCTCAACAGCACATAAACAAATATCTTTCAGGTCCTGAATCACACTCCTGATAATTCAGCCACATAATTCTTTGCTGAAACAGAAATGCAAAAAATATCTGACACAGCAAAAATATAAAGTGCTTTAGAAAACATTCTAAATCAACTTCAGCATTCTAGAATGTTTGCTGAAGATGCAATTGTCACTTGGGACTTCTGTCATTGGGACCACTTCTCCATCTTTAATTCAGGTTTGATATTCTCCTCTGTGTCTTCCAGTTATGAAATTATAGATGTGGTTTTCTGAAAAACCCAGTTTTCAGAAAATTAGAGACAAAAAACAGCACAAAATTCCGATAACAATGTATTCCTAGCAAAAACTTTGGTTTCAGCATAATTTGTGTGTTTAATTATCTAATTATTTCAATGCAACTATATCTGGGGGCCTCCCAGTTGGCTCACTGGTAGAGAATTCAGCTGCCATTGCAGGAAATGTGGGTTCAATCACTGGGTCAGGAAGATCCCCTGGAGAAGGAAGTGGCAACCCACTCCAGTATTCTTACCTGGAAAATTCCATGGACAGAGGAGCCTGGGTAGCTGCAGTCCAAGGGTCACAAAAAGTCTGACACAACTAAGCAACTGAGCACGCACGCAACTATATTTTGTGTTGAAGTTTTGAAAATCCTTCGTTATTTACGTATCTTCCAACCCCCACTGAAAGAAATACATGTGATTAATATTTTAGTAGTCAAACTAACTTTGGAATTGATGGCAATATGTCAACTAAAATCCTACATAAATGTGAAGAAACTCTTCTCAAACTGCAATTTGGAACTTTGAAAATTTATTGAGAACTTTATGACGTTCCTGGGTGGTTTGTCTCCTTTCAGTTTCCCACAAATATACACCTTTGAAAAAGAAGATGATTCTGCTTAATCTGCCCTGGCCGATCTGGCTTCCTTAGAAAGCTTTTAGAAAGGAATGAAGAGGCTTAAGCATACTTTGGGTTCATCTGGCCTGATCTACAACATTTAAAAGAGCATTTAATTTCTTGCATCCTTGTCTAAGTTAGATGCTACAGAAATACTCAAAGATCAAAAAGTAAAACTGCTCAACGTACGAAGAAATAAGTTCTAAGAGTCTTTTTGTTTTCTGTAAAGGTCAAAATCTCAAGTTCAACGCAGGATCCTCTATGGAAGAAAGGAATACAAATGTGTATAAACATGGTGACAAAGAATCCCCAAGGCTGTTCCATCGTGAGACTGATTAGAATTTGACATGTTTGAACTCCACACACTTGCTGAACTTCCGGACAGCTCTACCAGTCATAATTAACCACTAACGAAATTTTACTAGGAAAAAAATTACAAGCTAGACTTGGAATCTCTTTAAGTCTGAGGGAGCAAGTGCCATGAGAATGACTGCCGTCCTATAGGAGAGACTACCACAGAAAGACTCCAAAACGAACCTGTCCCCAACAGCTAATAATTCACCTATTATCAAGCCCTCTAGAATCATAATGCCTCAGTCTCCACTGTGAGCCTGCGAAACAACTGATGAATTGCAGCAACCGGCCGAATGGGTGAGGTGCCTTGGGATTTGGGAATTCCAACCACCCTACGTGTGAGAAGAATTTATGAAGATAACATGACACGCTAATATATTTTTACAGCTTAAACAAGATACTCTGTGCCATTTTTGAGCACCACACATAGTTTATCAATATAACTCCTAAGACCTTTATCCCCTTTTGTTTCTTTGCTGCCGTGCATAGTGTCATTATCAAAAACGTTAAGATTGACTAAAGTGCAAGCATTTCGATCCTTGACAGAAGCTCTTCAAAAAAAAACAACTTTTTATTGCCGTGTAGCCAATTAACAAACAATATTGTGATAGTTTCAGGTGAACAATCCAAGGGACTCAGTCATACATATACATGTATCCATTCTCCCCCAAACTCCCCTCCCTTCTTTTTTTCCCTTTCTTTCTCTGTTTTCGTTCTGTATGTTGGTTCATTTTGATTTTTATTGCGTTTGTTACAATTGTCTTAAACACAATCTTCAGCCATAGCAAAAACACGTAAAACACTTTGCATGGTTTCAATGTGACCTTTGAAAAACCTTATTCTTCTATCTGCTTTTAGATGGGTCAGGTGGTGTGTCAGATCCTAATACAGCATTGGCTGGCATTCAGGCATCTTTCANGAGATGGCTGGATGGCATCACTGACTCGATGGATGTGAGTCTGAGTGAACTCCGGGGGATGGTGATGAACAGGGAGGCCTGGCGTGCTACAATTCACGGGGTCGTAGAGAGTCAGACACGACCGAGCGACTGAACTGAACTGATGCCGGCTTCTCTTGTTGTGGAGCAGCTCTAGCCACGTGTTCTTCGTTAGTTGCAGCTCAGTAGTTGCGGTGCCCAGGCTTAGCTGCCCCACAGCATCTGCAGTCTTCCCAGAGCAAACCCTGTGCTTTCTATGGTTGCATTTTGCAATTGCCTTATTCCCTAAAAACTCACACGTACCTACAACATGCCTCAGCGATTACAAGCCAGGATGGACAAAGCTGTCCCTGGGTTGCCTTCTTGGGGCTTTGCAGTCTTAGGGAAATTAAATAGACAGTCTTGTTTTGCTGTTCAGTCGCTGAGTTGTGTCTGACTCTTTGTGACCCCGTGAACTGCAGCAGGCCAGGCTTCCCTGTGCTTCACTATCTCCCTGAGTTTGCTCAAACTCATGTCCTGTTTAGGCTTGAGGGACAAAGCAGAGCAGGCCTCTGACCTTGCTTCTAACCTGCCTGGACACTGCCCTGACTGTGAGTGACCTGACTGCCTGCTGAGAGCAAGCCTTGTGGCACCACAGATAAGATAGGGGAGGGACCCTGAGATTGTTGGGCCCCTGAAGGGGGTCAGGCCAACCAAGCCCCAGCTTAACAACATTGCAAGTTTATCAGGATAAAACAAAGAGTATTAACGTGAAATCAGAACAAAGAGTATTAACATGAAATCAGTATTAACATGGAAATCAGTCCATGGGGTCACAAAGTCTTTGCATCAGGTGCCAAAGTACTGGAGCTTCAGCTTCAGCATCAGTCCTTCCAATGAATATTCAGAACTGATTTCCTTTAGGATAGACAGGTTTGCTCTCTTTGCAGTTCAAGGAGACTCTCAAGAGTCTTCTCCAACACCACAGTTCTTAAACGTTAGTTCTTCAGCACTCAGCCTTCTTTATGGTCCAACTCACACATCTACACATGACTGCTGGAAAAGAACCCAAAGAGAAGTGGAGCATTCACACTGATGGCTAGTTAATCTTTCTTTAAAGAACTAAGCATGTCCCAGAGAATTTAGTTGAAGTAACGTCTTAGGGTGTCCACTGCAAGCAGTTAATAGAATTAATCTGAGCTGGTCACCTCCAGCCCCACCCCAGTGTTCTCAGAGCATATCTGCCACTGTCTGTGGCATCCCTCTTGGAGGCCACAGAGAAATAAACAAGGTTAGACCTTTATTTATTTATGGACTGCAAGGAGATCCAACCAGTCCATTCTGAAGGATATAAGCCTTGGGATTTCTTTGGAAGGAATGATGCTAAAGCTGAAACTCCAGTACTTTGTCCACCTCATGATAAGAGTTGACTCATTGGAAAAGACTGTGATGCTGGGAGGGATTGGGGGCAGGAGGAGAAGGGGACAACANGTCTCCTTTCAGTTTCCCACAAATATACACCTTTGAAAAAGAAGATGATTCTGCTTAATCTGCCCTGGCCGATCTGGCTTCCTTAGAAAGCTTTTAGAAAGGAATGAAGAGGCTTAAGCATACTTTGGGTTCATCTGGCCTGATCTACAACATTTAAAAGAGCATTTAATTTCTTGCATCCTTGTCTAAGTTAGATGCTACAGAAATACTCAAAGATCAAAAAGTAAAACTGCTCAACGTACGAAGAAATAAGTTCTAAGAGTCTTTTTGTTTTCTGTAAAGGTCAAAATCTCAAGTTCAACGCAGGATCCTCTATGGAAGAAAGGAATACAAATGTGTATAAACATGGTGACAAAGAATCCCCAAGGCTGTTCCATCGTGAGACTGATTAGAATTTGACATGTTTGAACTCCACACACTTGCTGAACTTCCGGACAGCTCTACCAGTCATAATTAACCACTAACGAAATTTTACTAGGAAAAAAATTACAAGCTAGACTTGGAATCTCTTTAAGTCTGAGGGAGCAAGTGCCATGAGAATGACTGCCGTCCTATAGGAGAGACTACCACAGAAAGACTCCAAAACGAACCTGTCCCCAACAGCTAATAATTCACCTATTATCAAGCCCTCTAGAATCATAATGCCTCAGTCTCCACTGTGAGCCTGCGAAACAACTGATGAATTGCAGCAACCGGCCGAATGGGTGAGGTGCCTTGGGATTTGGGAATTCCAACCACCCTACGTGTGAGAAGAATTTATGAAGATAACATGACACGCTAATATATTTTTACAGCTTAAACAAGATACTCTGTGCCATTTTTGAGCACCACACATAGTTTATCAATATAACTCCTAAGACCTTTATCCCCTTTTGTTTCTTTGCTGCCGTGCATAGTGTCATTATCAAAAACGTTAAGATTGACTAAAGTGCAAGCATTTCGATCCTTGACAGAAGCTCTTCAAAAAAAAACAACTTTTTATTGCCGTGTAGCCAATTAACAAACAATATTGTGATAGTTTCAGGTGAACAATCCAAGGGACTCAGTCATACATATACATGTATCCATTCTCCCCCAAACTCCCCTCCCTTCTTTTTTTCCCTTTCTTTCTCTGTTTTCGTTCTGTATGTTGGTTCATTTTGATTTTTATTGCGTTTGTTACAATTGTCTTAAACACAATCTTCAGCCATAGCAAAAACACGTAAAACACTTTGCATGGTTTCAATGTGACCTTTGAAAAACCTTATTCTTCTATCTGCTTTTAGATGGGTCAGGTGGTGTGTCAGATCCTAATACAGCATTGGCTGGCATTCAGGCATCTTTCAGAGAGAAATCACGGTCACCACCTCCGTCGGATAAAACTCTTAGTTCCTAGGTAGAAAGACATCAGCACTGTCTGCTGCCCCAGCTGTCGGAGAATGTCAGCACTGCATCTCAGGGCTATTCTCATTCTCTAAGACAGTTTGAGCAATTTACAATGGAAATGTACCTCAAGCATTCTCTGATTAATCACATTTTGTGTATAAATATATAAGATATACGTAGTCTAGAAATGAAAACTGTAAATCCAATGAATAAATATGTATCAGACCTGTTACGGTCTATAAATTAAAAAAAAAAGAACTTGCAGCTAATGTTTGGTGAGTCATTAGCCCCTGCCTGGCACCGTGTGATTTTCCTATATCAGCTCATTGAGCTCTAACACAACTCCATGAGACAGGAACTATTATGATGCCTGTTTTCTCAATGAGGAAACAGGCTTCTGGGGTTTACAAAAGGTTTAAAAAATAAAAAACTTCTACATGGAAAAGCAGAAACTGGAACTCGAGTCCAGTCTACTAAAAAATCCATGCTCTTGAGAGATAGGCTTACTGGTTTCTGCAAAATCCATACACACACCACTTCATGTTGCTTTGAAATTTGTCAAATATCAAATTTGCACTGGAATAAGATTTAACCATTTCACAAATCTTTTCAAATCAAATATGGATGAGTGACATCACCGGTTGTGAACAGAGTGATCTTGGAAAATTAACTTAAAATCTCAAAGCTTCAGTTGACTCATTCGTATAAAGCTCCCAAGATTACTAAGGGATAAAAGAGATCGCATGTGAGAGAACATAGTAAGACATCACAAATAAAAGCATTTTTTAAAATCCATTTATAGAGCTTCAATATTTAAGATAATTCTATTTGAAAATTAATGGATTTTCTCTTCTACACACATATTATCTCTATTAACCTTGAATGTAGCACATAATTTCATTAATATCTATTGAAGAAAATGGAGCATTTCCAATAACTACTCCTAGGAAATTGTTGCTTGATTGAGATTTTGGTGAAGACTTCCTCTTATTGCATTGTGTCAGCAGGAATCTGTTCACTGAACTCCAAGTGTATGCTCTCAGGTAAGAGAACATCCCATTCTGAAACGGAAACTTCAAAAAAAATCAATGTACACAGGTGACCTCAGTCACCTGTAGAAGCACTATCTTAAAGAGATGTGCAGGATTTCCCTGATGGTCCATTGCCTAAGACTTTGTTCTCCCAGTGCAGGGAACCTGGGTTCAATCCCTGGCCAGGGAACTAGATCCCACATGTCAAAAGTAAAGATCCAGTGTGCTGTAACTAAGACCCAGCTCAGCAAAAATAAATAATAATGAAAGTGAAAGTCACTCAATCATGTCCAACTCTTTCTGACCCCATGGACTATATAGTCCATCGAATTCTCCAGGCCAGAATACTGGAGTGGGCAGCCATTCCCTTCTCCAGGGGATCTTCCCAACCTAGGGATCAAATTCATGTTTCCAACATTGCCGGCAGATTCTTTACCAGCTGAGCCACCAGGGAAGTCCAAATAATAACAAAAACAAACAAATAAAATGTGATTTTTTTAAAAAAGATGTGCAAATGCATTGCTTTTGGAACATATGTGCATGCTCAATCATGTCCAGCTCTACACAACCTNTTTCCAACATTGCCGGCAGATTCTTTACCAGCTGAGCCACCAGGGAAGTCCAAATAATAACAAAAACAAACAAATAAAATGTGATTTTTTTAAAAAAGATGTGCAAATGCATTGCTTTTGGAACATATGTGCATGCTCAATCATGTCCAGCTCTACACAACCTCCATGGACTGTAGTCCACCAGGTTCCTCAACCCAAGTGGCCAAAGAAATAATTTAAAAAAAAAAGGTGTCTTGGGTGTAAGGAAAAAAGGAAGAGTTGTTGAAGAGGTAGATTATTAGAAATTTGCAGTCAGCAACATCAAAAGTGAATTCAAAGCTTGGTTTTGATTCAAATAAATCCAGATACAGAAATGGGGGAAATTGATACTAAAATAATTTGCCTAGGGGTGAAGCTAGGGCTATGAGGTGAGTCCAATCCACCTGACACATTAGAAAAATGTATATGATTTAAATCTGAAAAAGCAAATTGTCTAGCTTAATGGCAGGACATAACAGATTTTATGCACCCCTCCATCCCTTTTTTGTTTCTAGGATCCAAGAAGAATTTGGAAAAATCTTGTCAACCAGACAAGCAATCAGGAATGAAAAGAATTGTTACTGACTAGTCTTGCAGAGAGATTAAGTAACATCTGGTTGGGGTTGCATACTTATTCAACTCTTTCTTGAAAAGTCTTTAACTTGGAAAAAGGAAGCATTTAGTTATTTCAGAAATTGAGACTACTGACACATAATTATTTCACTTTGTGACATTTCCTGAAAAATATATCTGACTATGTAAATGTTTATTCTTAAGTCAGTTGTGCAAACAGCTAATTAAAGTGCTCCAGGCTTATATTTCTCTTCCATGTGACTATTCCTTCTTACAAACTATTTGTAAGTTTAAAGTAACCTAAATTGCATTTGATGAAATTTTCAAAAAATCAACACTGATGTTTTAATACAGATTTCAAAGAAGCAGTTTGCCTTGGTTTGTCACACAGGATATCATTTCATCATTAAGCCTATGCCAGAAATCTTGAAATTGCTATAGAACACTAATACATAACCCCTCTGACCTTACTAAGGTTTTTTAATATCTCTGGTCAAAATAAAGATTGAAGATGCTACTTTTAGGACGTGGCTGTTTGTGATGGCCACTGAATATAGAAATACTTTCAATTGGGTTCACAATTACATCAGGTGATGTTTATATCCTTATGGTCCTTTTCTGTGTTAAGTGGTATGTGCGCGCGCGCATTAAGCCGCTCAGTTGGTCCGACTCTTTGCAGCCCAGTGGATTTGTAGCCCCCCAGGCTCCTCTGTCCATGGGATTTCCCAGGCAAGAATACTTGAGTGGGTTGTCATTACTCCTTCAGGAGACCTTCCAGACCCAAGGATCAAACCCATGTCTCCTGCATCTCCTGCATTGGCAGGCAGATTCTTTACCACTGGCCACCTGGGAAGCCCTATGTTAAGTGGAGTTTTATAAATATCTATAAGAGACATCTAGGAACCTGATACAGTGCTTCAAACTTCTCTAAATTAAAGATAAATGGGTGATAGGTAGTAAGTTCTCACAAACATTAAAAATAAAGAAGACCACTTTGGTCCAAAATAAGAACAGCACCCTCTAAAATTGAGAGTGGAGCAGAGAGAATCTCAGAAACTACAGTACAGGATCCAGCCAAACGTTCTAACTAGTTTTGACATCTGTTTGTGCACCTGAAAGAAACAAGTCATTCCTGTTGCCAGTACACAAATATCTCTGTAATTAAAAGGCTTTTTCACTTTTTAAAAGTGGCAATATTTTTTCCATCATATGTCAGTCAAATGATCCCCCAGACATGTTGATTTATCCAAACCTCACTTGAGCTCTCTGAGTAATTATTCAAAGATTTTGACTGGTATAGAGCTAGTCAAGAAAAAAAAAAAGATACAAATAAGCAAGAAGTTCAATTTTCCACTTTGGTGAGGAATATGAGCTATTAATCAACTGGAATAAAATTTTCAGAAGAGTTCTCGGTAAACTTCTAAATGTCTGTGAGCATCCTAGATAGGATGCAAGCAATGTACAAAGATATTTGACTCTTAACTGAAATCATTCCATCAGCGTCAGAATCATGTGCTGAATACCTTCAACAAGGTGAAGAAGCCATATCTCAAAGGCATGTTTTCAGGAAGTAAAACATGTTTTGTCATAACAAAAAAAAGTAAATGGAATCTGTTTAAATATATTTCCCCGGAAGTAGCAACAAAGCAAATTCCAACATTCTATAATCAAGGAAGTTTGCTCTTTTATCATCAACTAATTGCAACTATTTAGTGTGTACCTACTGTGTTCTGTGAGTATAAATGCTGTGGTTCAGACAGTATAGAATCTGCCTGCAGTCAGTGTAGGAGACCTGGGTTTGATCCCTGGGTGGGGAAGATCCCTGGAGCAGGAAATGGCAACCCACTCCAGTGTTCTGGCCTGGAGAATTTCATGGACAGAGGAGCCTGGTGGGCACAGATCACNCAGTATAGAATCTGCCTGCAGTCAGTGTAGGAGACCTGGGTTTGATCCCTGGGTGGGGAAGATCCCTGGAGCAGGAAATGGCAACCCACTCCAGTGTTCTGGCCTGGAGAATTTCATGGACAGAGGAGCCTGGTGGGCACAGATCACAGGGTCACAAAGAGTCAGAAATGACTGAGTAACTAACACTTTCACTTTAGTGTGTGCTGTATTGATCCTTTGGGGGAAAAAAATAGAATATGGAAAACTGATTTTTTTAAAAAAAGGACAGCAGGTTGTTGAAAACATGCTTAGTTCATGAAGTCTTTCTGATTATTTCTGTCTACATAAGAAAACAAACATTACTGAATTCCTAGGCTTCCCTGGTGGCTCAGATGGTAAAGAATCTGCCTGAGATGTGGGAGACCCGGGTTCAATCCCTAGGTTGGGAAGATCNTTGTCTTTCACAATCATTTCTTAACAGTAGTCTTGGCTTCCCACTCGGTTCTTCACTCACTGTAATGTGGTTTCTTTCTCCACCATTCTACAACAACTGCTTTTTTTTTTTTGGAGGGAAGAGGGTGGTACCATGAGGCATGTGGGATCTTAGTTCCCTAACCAGGGATCAAACCCACTCCCCCTGTAGTGGAAACTCAGAGTCTTAACCACTGGACCACCAGGGAATTTCAACAACTGTTCTTGATGAGATCAAATTGCTATTCATGCAGTTTCCAAATTGCTATAGCCACTGGATAATTATCTACCCTATCACACTTGATATTTCTGTGACATTTGACACTATGAACAACTTTTTCAATCTCTTTCCTCAACCAGTTTCTATAACATGATAGCTCTATGTTTTTCTTCCACATGAAGAATGGATCGAGATAGAAAGTCATCTCCTGTTTCTCCCACTTAAATATCTGAGGTCCTCAAAGGGTCTATCCTTTCTCTGAGCAGCTTCCTTAGTGGTTCGGATGGTAAAGAATCTGCCTGCAATGTGGGAGCCCTGGGTTCAATCCATGGGTCAGGAAGATCTCTTGGAGAAGAGAATGGCTACCCACGCCAGTACTCTCACCTGGAGAATCCTATGGACAGAGGGAGCCTGGAGGGCTACAGTCCATGGGGTCACGAAGAGTCTGACATGACTGAGCAACTAACACTTTCACTTCACTTTCATTTTCAAGGCTCTGTCCTCAGGGCTCATCAGTTTTACCTGCTAATCCAGTGTTACCTTCTTGAGGTTGCATCTCCATTCTCCATCCTTGTCTGACACTTCTCTCTAAAGCCCACACCCTGGACTTCCTCCGTGTCCAATGGTTTTAAGAATCCTCTTCCCTATGCAATGGTCACAGATTCCATCCCTGGTCTGGGAAGATCTCATATGCCACAGGGTAGCTAAGCCCATCCACTGCAACTACTGAGTATGTGCTCCCTAGAGCCTGTGCTCTGAATCAAGAGAAGCCACTGCAATGAAAGGCCCATGCACTACAATTAGAGGGCCCTGGCTTGCTGAAACTAGAGGAAAATTTTAAAATTGATTTTTAAAGTATATATTAAAAAATAAAGCTTACATCCTGGCATGCCACAGGCCATTTAAAATCAGTAGCATTCAATAGCCTTCAGAATAAAATATAAATTACTTGAAATGTCCTAAATGACCTACATGATCTGACCCATGTATTTTCAAAATGGTGACCTTAGACCTTGGGATCTGAACAAGGTCCAAACCAAATTCTCTATTTGCTCTCTGTGACTTGTCAGTTCATTAATCACTTCAGGGCTATTTCTTTCTTTCTTTTTTTGTCAAATGGCAACAAATGACACTTTGTAGAATCAGAGTATTCGGAGTAACTGCATTTAAGCAGTGGGCATACTTTAGGTGTTTAATAAATGATGATTATTATTTTGCCTACTACTACGTTCATTATTTCCATATAGCCTGATTCTAGATGGGGGATAGTGTCTCATTTTGGAGAAGACAATGGCAACCCACTCCAGTACTCTTGCCTGGAGGATCCCATGGATGGAGGAGCCTGGTGGGATGCAGTCCATGGGATCGCTAAGAGTCAGACACGACTGAGAGACTTCATTTTCACTTTTCACTTTCATGCATTGGAGAAGGAAATGGCAACCTGCTCCTGTGTTCTTGCCTGGAGAATCCCAGGGACGGGGGAACCTGGTGGGCTGCCATCTATGGGGTCACACGAGTCGGACACAACTGAAGCAACTTAGCAGCAGCAGGATTTTATTTATCTTTCTGTCGCCATCACCCATGCCTAACACATTTAAGGGACGCAAGACACGCTTGCTGAACCAAGAGTAAGCAGAGGTGACATTTTGGTCTTCTCTTGGCAGGCCGTGGGCTTCCGTAGACCGGCTGTTGGCATTCTAAAATACATCATTCGAGTCATCTCACCTTTTCCATCTGAACCAAGAGAAAGTCTTATATCTACTGGCCATCAGAGATTACACAAAATTCTTCTGGATGTTCCCTCCATCACTTACTTATAAGTATCAGTGCCACATTGCCTGTCTCAATTTTTTAAATTCACACTGTTCTTATTCTGGATCATACCCAATAAATCTAAGTATGTTTCTGTGTGGCGTGTGTGTGCTTGGTCAGTCAGTCGTGTCTGACTCTTTGCGACACCATGGATTGTAGCCTGCCAGGCTCCTCTGTCCATGGCAAGAATACTCAAGTGCATTGCCATTTCCTTCTCCAGAGGATTTTCCCCACCCTCAGGATCGAACCTAGGTCTCCTGCACTGCAGGCAGATCTTCACTTTCTGAACCACCAAGGACCTCATGTTTCTGTGAATACTTGATTATGTAACATCATACCTTCTTATTCTGCAAATATTAACATTTGTTTTCTCAGATTCCTGAAGTTAAATTGAAAGTGCCTGTTTCTAACATCAGTCAAGACTTATCAACCTATTTGTATTTCAACCAGCATCTCTTAAGTAAAAAACTGATAACAAATATCAAAGTGCTTCAAAGTACAAATCAGTTACAACTGCAAGCAGCCATTAAAGTCAATGAAATGCATTGTTTTGACTAAAAAAAACAGCATTGTCTCTGTAAATTTTTATGGAGTACTCCAAAGGCAGGGTTTTCTCGTCATCTTCTGAATAAACAAAGTCTTAAATTCCACAGGCCAAAGAGTAGAATGAAAACAAAATTAAAAATTGACCACACACACCTGACTGCTTTGTTGTAACATATGTGTTTAACATCATGCTTTAAGCCTAGGCAATAACAAGGTGCCTTGGTAAAAGTTAGTCATCTTAAATTTGCAGGTTTGAGTCTTTAAACGGAAATATTGTTCTAAATAATAAATATTTCTCTGTATCACAATTTAAATGCCTCCTATTGGCATGTTTTTCCCACTTTAATAGGATGAACTAAATATTCACTAGGACTAATGGAATAATGCTCTAGTCACACCAACGAGATATAACATATATCTGTGCAACTTCTAGGATTATTAAAATTCTAGATCAGAAATTATGATGCTTTCACATTAGATTTGAAATTGCTGTTTGCCTCCCCACCCTGAAGTGCTAGCTACCAAAACACATTGAAACACATTGAATTGCAGTAACTTTGTGAGGGAGGGTGAACTTCTTAAATGTACAGCCTTTGATTCTAGTGGACATGATGTTATGGTCTGAGTGTTTGTGTTCCCCTAAAATTCATATTTGAAATCCTAACCCCAAAAGATGATAGTATTAGGAGGTGGAGGCCTCTGAGAAGTGATTAGGTCATGATGGTGGCACTCTCATGAATGGGATTAGTACCCTTAAGAAAAAGGCTCCAATGTCACCCTTTCTACCACGTGAGGACACAGCAAGAAGATGGCCAACTATGAACGAGCAAGAGTCCCACTAGGACACAACCATGTTGGCACCTTGATCTTGGGATTCCCAGGCTTCAGAACTGTGAGAAATAAATTTCTGTTGTTTATAAGCCACTCAGTCTGTGGTATTTGCAGCTTGAATAGACTGAGACACACAGAGTAATGGAAAAGATCTATTTGGGTAATTTGAAATTATTATATTAGCAAAGAGTGAGAAATTGTACATAGAATACATGAGAATCTGAATGAAGCGAAAGTAAGTCACTCAGTCATGTCTGACTCTTTGCAAGCCCCTGGTGTACAGTCCATGGAATTCTCCAGGCCAGAATTCTACTGGAGTGGGTAGTCTTTCCCTTCTTTAGAGGATCTTCCCAACCCAGGGATTGACCCAGGTCTCCCGCATTGCAGACAGATTCTTCACCAGCTGAGCCACAAGGGAAGCCACAAGGGTGGCTTAGAATCTGAACGGATAAAGTGAAATCATTGTGAATAAAAATATTACATTTGCTATGTCCAACTCTATCACATAATAAAATATATGTTAGCAATTTGCCTTAGAAAATTTGAAGCACTAATTCACTCAGGAAAATCTACTTACATCAAGAGTAAACCATGTAACAACTGGTCTTTTAATTTTTTATTACTTTTTTTTTTTTTTGATCATGCTGAGCGGCTTACAGGATCTTAGTTCTTTGACCAGGGATCAAACCCCTGTCCCCTGCAGTATGGAGTTCTGAACATTGGACCGCTAGGGATTTCCTTAGTTTTTTCAATTTTGTGATCTTTCAAATGATCCAGATTAGTTCTCATTCAGCCTTCATTGGTCAATCAAAATGAAAGAAATTACTTAGCTATTTAAGGTAAAGAAAGTGACCTCCCCCAAAATGACACTCACTACTCTGAAATGTACTCAAAACAACCACCTGCTCAAGTCAACATCACCAAAAGCAATATGACCCACTCATAATGCGGACACCTCAACAGGGCAGTCAGCACGTAACTTTCTGTTTAATGTCACAAAAGCACCATAGTAAGTTATCTGCTCAAGTTCATAGAATCAATGTAGAGAAGAATAAAGCCCAGACACCACATAGTATCATTTACTACTTGTTGGCCACATTTTATCAAAGAAATTATCCCTTTTGATAATGTGCAGTAGTCCTAGTTTTGATACATTAAAAAGAACTAATTTGGATACCAATAAAATTCAATTACATTATACTTGATTTGAAAATAATGAATTAGTAAACAGTGGAGACAGATTTCGTGACAGAGCAGAGAGCTCCTAAAGAATGTAAGACATGATGAAGTGTGAGATGGGGGAAACAGAGCAGGCTGAAAGGTGATGATACATGATGATGTGCAACTGAGGACCCCAAGGAAGTATGAAGTGAGATGAGCAGTGATCTTAAGGTGGTAGACATCCATTCATAATGTAAAAAGTTTTATCTGCAGAGTTATTCAAATAACCAGTAGGAAACTTGAAAATTCATTGCTGAGTTTTGCTGCATGGATAGTATAGATTATTAAAAGCAACAGTTGGCAACTAAATCTTTGAACATAATAGAGAAGATGTCCTGTCTTCAAATTACTTCCCATCTTCACGTGAATGCAGTCATGTGTTGTCAGGAGGCTGCCCTCAAAGACTGTCATCTGCAATAAATTGATTTTCATATATGTATTATTCAATGTCATAATTCAATTTTAATGACTCCTGGAGCTCAAAGATTACTAATGCATTCCTATATCTCAGTGTTGGTTTGTTCTAAAGACAAGAGAGTAAGCTCCCTGAGGACATCTGAAACACTGAGCACAATATCCAGTTTATGGCATGTGATCCAAAAACATTGAGTGAGTGAAATGAATGGACGGATGAAGTCAGTATGAATCCATGCCCAAGGAAAGTGATGACCACACCATAGGTTTTCCACACTTCAGTGGAATTGATCAAAGAACATAAGGCACTTCTTGGGTTTTCCTATACCATTTTTAGTGCTGCTCATAAAGTCACCAGAGGCTGCCTAAGCCAGGGACCACATCTTAGTAACTGAAGTACCTTTAACACCCAGGTCTAGGCCAATATGTAGAAAGAATTAAGATAATTCATTGATCCATCCAAGTTGCTATTTGTAACAGTGTTAAATGAGAAGACTTCATCTAATACACAGCTCATCATAGACATGGGACTACTCTTAACTGTACTTTTCTTTCCTGAACCACCTTGATCACTTGCTGAATTAAACTGGCCATATTCAGTGTAGCCTCAAAGCCAAGTCCTCAACTATATGAAGGCATCTATTTCACTTCAAAGTGTGCAAGTATGGCCTATGAAAGTATAATTCCTGGTCAATCCCTGCTTTTTCTTTTTCTCACCTTAGCCTTCCACATCATTTTTTATGCCAAAGTATCTAAGAAATTTTCAATTCAAGTAAACATTGATTTAATATTCATAGCAATTGGAAATTACTATGGTGATAATTATTCAAAAACATACATTCTTTAAAATCTGACGTTCAACTTGAAGTAGTGGTAGGGACTTCTATTAAAAATAAAACTTTTGGCACTTCCCTGGCAGTCCAGTGGTTAAGACTTCACCTTCCAATGCAGGGGGTGCAGATTCGATCCCTGGTCAGGGAACTAAGATCCCAAAGCCGTGGGGCCAAAAAAAAAACCCAAACACAAAGAAACAGAAGCAATATTGTAATGAATTCAGTACTTTAAAAATGGTCAACATCAAAAAGTATTTTTTAAAAATAAAATAAAATCTTTTGATTAAATTATAAATTTGCTTCTCTAAGTATCTTTGACTTTAGGTAAGCATGACCCTTCTATCTTACCAACTTTGTATTTAATGGTTTCAGATCCTTTACCATCCCCTTTTGCTGCTATACATGGGATCTTTATGTTTCTCGCTTGCATTTTCTCACTTTATTTCTCTTTCCTCAAGAAAATTTTACCCTAAGAACACTTCTGGTCACCCTATTCCTTTTCCACTTACACTGTAAGTAATGAAGACATTGTACTTTTCAAAAACAGGAGTCAGTAGAAGAAATACTAGTAAGGCATGCTCATGCTACCTGCTAATGAAAGATTCAGAGTGAGGGTGTTATCAGGGGAAAACGTTTAACTACTTTTTTAAAAGTCTTAACAAAAATGTAAAAATTGTTTTCTGGAATGACTTTACGCCATTCAATACCATAAAGAAGAAAAGTGAGCAGATGGGCCGGAGTTGCAAAGGGCATTAAGGACATCAGCAAAGGACTGGACACAGAGTAAAATTTATCAGAGATTTGGAGTTCAAAGAGACCATATCACTTCACTTCATCCCAATCCTACACATCACAGCAGAAAAGAGAAAGTGAGCTGTCATAGAGAGATAACCTCTGACATGTCACAGGCTGGTATGGGGGGGAGGCAGTCACACAGTGTCCCCTCTGACCTGTTTTCTTGTGTCATCCATAACAGCACACACGACACGACTGCTGTGACTGGAGGTGTCACGCCGCTTCTCGGAATGCTCTTTGGTGAGCAACCATTCAGAGGGCCAGAGTTCTGGTATCTGCCCTTTGGCCGAAGACGAAAGAGGAGGAAAATGTCCCCACCACACTCAAGGACAGGTGGCCGGCCCTGCCTCAATGCAGACGGAAAAGGGAAAGATTTAAGGTTTACAACCTAGGCCAGCGGGCCTCATTATTTTTAAATTTAAGAACATGCCATCTGTGGCTTCTCTGGTGATCCAGTAGTTAAGAATTCGCCTGCCAGTGTGCGAGACGTGGGTTCTATCCCTGATTCAGGAAGATCCCACAGGCCTCAGAGCACCTGAGCCCATGGGCCACAACTACTAAGCTTGCACTCTAGAGCCCGAGAGCTGGAACCATTGAGCGCAGGCACACCAACTACTGCAGCCATCACAAAGAGAAGCCCGTCAGACTGACAACTAGAGAGCAGCCCACTCTGCAACTAGAGAAAGCCCACATGCCGCAATAAAGACCCAGCGCAGTCAATAAATAAATATTTCTTTAATCACTTATTTTAAAAAAAAAAGAACATGCTACCTTCAGAGGCTCTAGCAAGCAGGTGGTTTGAGGGGGAGTCTTGAGCCATACCGGAAGAGAGGTTAGGATGCAACAGAGAAGGATTGGAAGCCAGTCAAGGGTATGTTTGTGAGCATGTTTCAGCCACGAGCAACAAGGGCTCCCACTTCGCTGAGGAACCAGAGGAGCAATGCAGACCTTCCCTTGGAGACTACCCACACAGGGGATACTTACCCTCGGTCACTGGCCAAGGGCTACCCCCAAGGGATCTTACTGCCTCAGCACCTCCAGCACAGCCTCCCCCGCGGGCCAAAGGCGCCCCGGAGGCCAGAGAAGACAGCACACAGAGGCTCAGGCCCGCGGCACTAAGCGGCAGAGAGGATGGGCGTGGGGATAAAAATGGAGCAGATATTGGCCAGGCATCACGTGCCCTTGCTACACCTCATTCTCACAGGATTCGATTTCATATGCCACCATATTTACCATCCAACCCAAAAATGAGGGAAGGGAGGGAAACAATTCTTGTATTAAGAGAAGACTGTGCTCATCTGTGTTTGACCCTTCTGCGACCCTGTGGACTGCAGCCCACCACGGGATTTCCCAGGCAAGAATACTGGCTGCCATTTCCTTCTCCAGCTGATTTTCCCAACCCAGGAATCAACCCCTCATCTTTTGTGCCTACTGCATTAGTAAGCTGAGCCTTTACCACTGAGTCACGAGGGAAACCCATAGAGAAGCCTAGAGCAGCTCTATTTTAAAAGGGAAACTTCCTAACTCTAATCGTCTTGGGCCTTTTAGAAATTAAATATCATGTGAGTTTAAAGCAGGGGGTTGGTAGGCTAGGGCCCTCCAGCAAAATCCAAGCTGCCAACAGTTTTCTTATGGCCCCCAAGCTACAAATGGTGTTGCATTTTAAAAAGCTTGGAAAAAAGTCAGAAGAAGACTGTTTCATGACACGTGAAATTTATATGATATTCAAATTCCATTGTCTATAAATATTTATGGGAACACAGCCATGCTTATCAGTTTACACAGCGCTGAAGGTTGCGCCATGGATGGAAGGGCTGAGGAGCTTGACAGAGACAGTCTTGGCTTCTCGGCTTAAAATTTCCCTCTCTGGTCCCTTACAGAAAGTCTGCCTGCCCATCATGTAGAACCAGGCTCACTCTCATCAAATCTTTGAGATAAAAAATAAAATAAAATAAAATCTTCACGGTAGTAGAGATTCCCTGGGGTGGGGTGGCCTCCTCCTTTCTTTAAAGTGTTAGCCATTCAGTCGGGTCAGACTCTTTGCGACACAATGGACTATAGCCTGACAGGATCCTCTGTCCATGGAATTTTCCAGGCAAGAATACTGGAGTGGGAATCTTCCTGACCCAAGAACTGAACCTGCATCTCCTGCACGGCAGGCAGATTCTTTACCAATGAGCCACCAGGGAAGCCCTCTCCTTTCTTCAAGCAGAATTAAAAGTCCTAATGAAGCTCCACCAGGCAGTGTCTGAGCTTCTCAGATAAGGACGACTATTAGGTTTTCCATCCCGAGTTGATCCAAGTAGAACAAATATTGACAATGTCTCATTATTGCTGACATAAAACAGTGGTTTTACGGAATGAGGAATGTCATAAGGAATTCTCATTCCTTATTGTTGCAAGCAATGATGAAAGTGGCATAAACTTCAAGATTTAGAATCCCTGTTTTATCCAATATGAAATGTAACACTTTGCAAACACCTGCTGCATGGAGAGTTTTTCCAGACATAAATTCACACTGGAAACTCATGGTGGAACCCCTGAAAAGGAGCTAATTTTGAGAAAAGAAATGAAAAGATCCCAGACCAAGAGGTAATTCGGGGTGGGGGCAGGGGCAGGGAAGGACAGGTGGGTGGTAGCAGGTGAGGGAGAGCTTCATAAACATTATATAATCATCAAGCATCAAGCTAATAAATTACTGGAGGAATCAAGATTTATATAAACTGATGGATGCAGAGCCAAAGAACTGGTAACTTTAATCAGATCCCAAGGGAATCTAGGATGCCAAGTTTAGCCACACAGTTGCTGGTTCAGTTGTGCAAGCAGGGACAAGATATGTAAACGGGGTCCTTTCCAGGCATCACTACGGTGATCTATGTGTGCTATAAATCAGCATTTTGTTCCTGAGAACGCCGCAGTCCATTCTTGAGGCCGTGTTTACAGGAGAACATCAGTATTCTCTCGGCAGGCACGTCACAGTGAAGAGAATTTTAAATAGCACAGGAGAGAAGTGTTCTTGGTAGTCACACAGCCTGTGATAAACTTTGAAGTACAAATGAGAAGTGGAAGTGAACGTGAAACGTATGCTTCGTCCTCAAACTCGGTGAAAAATGAAATGTACGAGAAAAGTTGGATCCTTGCCATGACACCCATTACAGTGTAGACGAAGGCTCTGACCTTTCGTGTTCGACGCACTGTGTTTTTGACACATTTAGTCAATTAAAACGGGCGAAGTGTAATTTGTTTTTCTTAAGTTTAATACAGCATGTCAATAGACGTTAACCAAAATTTATAGTTGGAACACTAAAGCTGCCACATGCACTTAAACAAATGAACACAATTCATCACGGTTGAAATAAAGAGAACATCATGGGCATTTGACTTTATACTTCACGTAAGCGCGTAGCCAAATATAGGAAAGCAGGCTCCTTCTCACACTTCCAGTGGAAAAGACGTTTTAGTTCGCATTAAATATTGGTGTGAAAAACCTGGCTGGTATCCAGTCCTAAGGAGTGTTAGGGTTGGCACTTCCACTGTGTATTCTTACTATAAATTGTTGTAGCGTTTATTTGACATGGAATACCCAAAGGATTGATGAGCAAAGAGAGGAAGATTTTTTTTTTATATTGCTGTATTACCTTTTTCAGACATCTATACGAAGCCTTTACATCTTCAAAGTCCAAACAAGCAGCCACCTGTATTCAATCGGTGCAAGATATTTTTCATGAAACGATAGCTTGCCTTTTTATAAACCTATAAAAGCACACATTTTCCATTTTTATGAGTCAGCAAAGCAGTGGCAAATTTAATAATAAAACTTACAAACACAGTTTCTTTATAGACAGTTTAACATTTTTTGCTTGTTTAAAATGCCACAGGAACAACCAAACCCTGACTTCACAGTTTCTGTGTCTGTCACATCATATTGGGTTGGCCAAAAGGTTGGTGCTGGTTTTTCTGTAAGAAAATAACAGGTAGCTACAATTTTGTACATCTATATTTTAAAAATTGACCCAGCACTCAGAGCATTTATATTACAGACCACAGACTCCTAAAAATTTAAGAGAAACATGATACCATGAGGGGGGAATTATCAAGTACAACCAAATACATGGATTAGATTTCGGCATCCATAATATACATGCTATTTACATATAGGTACATTAATCATGCAATTTGAGTTTGTAAGAACAATTGCAGTGCCTTTGTAAAAATATATTTGATATTTGAATAGGTTTTAAAAGTTGAGACTGGTATAAGTAAATCAAGCTGTAATATTTGGGAACCAATATAATGGCATAAAGGAATAGTTTTGTAAGATTTTGTATTTTAAATAGAACAGGTAAGTAATAAATACACAAACAACCATATTTGAAAAATACCTAGGCTGTTCTCTTTAAATACCTAGACCAAGACTTTTACAAGACTGGTTTTAATGTTTACTAAAATCAATTACATTGAACACAATCAATGGCTTCGATGTTTAACTTAAAGTTTACGTCTTTAGACTAAGAGACTACCATTAGTCTGAATTATGACAAAATTATTTCTCTTAGTCTTTAGGTAGGTTCCCCTATCTCAAAGCTACAGGACTAGAATCTTAACCTCCTGAAATGGCAATTACATTTACCCTGAAAAGACCCAGACAGGTCAGGAAGAGCTTCCAAACGATGCTCTTCTAAACTGACTGCCAAAATTTTAAGATTAAAGTAATCCAAGTATTTTTAAACATTGCAAAAATAGCCAAATGTTTACTGTTGAAGCAATGGGATGTATAGCATATTTTCACCTGGAAGTAGAAGCTTACTAGCTCTTTAGTCATCTGCTGGGTTTAAAGAATAAGAAAACAACCACTTAATTAGACAATTTGAAACTACTTCTGAAAAGAAAAAGAGCAGTGAGATGGGTATTTCATATCACACGAAGCTCTGCACAGAATTTTTTATCTTTTGAACAGCTGATGTGGCCTTCTATAGACAAATTATGGGCTTCCCTGGTGGTTCAGACAGTAAAGAATCTGCCCACAATGCAGGAGACCGAGCTTCAATCCCTGGGTCAGGAAGATTCCCTGGAGAAGGAAATGGCAACCTACTGCAGTATTCTTGCCTGGGAAATCCCATGGACAGAGGAGCCTCTCGGGCTACAGTCCATGGGGTTGCAAGGGGTTGGGCATGACTAAGCGACTGACACACACATACGTGTCACTGAAGTACTAAAATTCATGAGTTTTGTTTTATAACATTTTTAAGTTAGCCTAAAAAATACTACACGTATAACATAGACACACACACAGTCTCAATGATCATAAAATGAAAAGTTAAAGTAGCAATGAGATATCACTTCACACACGATAGATTTAAAAGAGTGATAACACCTATCGCTGATAGAGTTATGGGAAAGGATATAACTATATGCTGCTGGAGGAAGTATGAATTGTTATAGCCTTTTGGACAAGCACCCTGGCCATATCTATTAAAATTTAAAGTACATACACTCTTCCCATCAGTATCCCTGTTACTGGCCATCTATTCTGTAGAAATGAAGTACTGGTGTATAAGGAAGGTTAATGCTGTTTTGCAGGGCAGAGACAAAAAAATGTGGAGAAAAAAATGCATTCTCAGTATCAGGTAAAATTTTGAATTGCAGGCAGATTCGTTACCAGCTGAGGCACAAGGGAAGCCCAAGAATACTGGAGTGGGTAGCCTATCCCTTCTCTAGGGGATCTTCCCCACCCAGGAATCGAACTGGGGTCTCCTGCACAGCGAGCCGATTCTTTACCAACTGAGCTATCAGGGAAACCCAAAAATTTAAATAAGTTGGGTAAAACCATACTATGAGATAACAGGCAGCAATTGCAAAGAATAATTTCAATTAAAAAATCAATGACTGAAGACTTCTCTGGTGGCTCCGTGGTAAAGAATCTGCCCTCCAACACAAGGGATATGGGTTCAATCCCTGATCCAGAAGATCCCACAAGCCGCAGAGCAACTATGTCTGCATGCCATGACTACTTAGCCTGTGCTCTAAAGCTCAGGAGCTGCACCTACTGAAGCCCGAAAGCCCTAGAGTCTGTGCTCTGGAACAAGAGAAGACACTGCAGTGAGAGGCCTGCACACCATAGCTAGAGAGTAGCCCTGCAGCAACGAAGACCAGCACAGCCAGAATTAAAAATGTAAATAATAGTGAACAAAGTCATAAAGTCAATGATCGAGAAGGTTTCTACAACGTGCTGCTAAGTCAGAAAGATAAGAGGCACAGGATGCTTGGGGCCGGTGCACGGGGATGATCCAGAGAGACGATATGGGGTAGGAGCGGGGAGTGGGGTTCAGGATTGGGAACTCATGTACACCCGTGGCGGATTCATGTCAATGTATGGCAAAACCAATACAGTATTGTAAAGCAAAATAAAGTAAAAATTAAAATTAAAAAAAAAGAAAGATAAGAGGCAGAGAAATATAGTAATAACATTGCATTATAATACAATATATTATCCCACTTTTCTAAACAAACAATACCAAGATTTTTTAATATACATACAATTATACATGTGTATGAATATATGCAAATATATGTACGACTATAATTTTATGACCATAAATTAAAGTAAGCCAAGATATATACCAAAGTGATAACATTGATATCTAGGGTTAATTACTTGGAGAGAGGAGAAAAGACAATGAACAAAAAGAAAACTGTATTTTTAAAAGTTTATACAGTGAAGTGAAGTGAACTGAAATTGCTCAGTCGTGTCCGACTTTTTGCGACCCTGTGGACTGTAGCCCACCAAGCTCCTCCATCCATGGGATTCTCCAGGCAAGAATACTGGAGTGGGTTGTCATTTCCTTCTCCAATATACAGTGGAGGCAGTATTATTACATGATGACTTTTTGATAAAATCTTTGGAAAAGTAGGTGTATATTTCTAAAATGTTACAGGAAAGAATAGTCATCAGAATATTAATGATATTTTTTCTCAATGTGCATAAATGTTGTATATCTCTTTCATTATTTTTTAATAATGATCGTTATTAACTATAATATATATGATAAAGGGCTATTTTCATTAGAGAAAGAAAACTAACAGCTGACTCTGGCTCAGATCATGAACTCCTTATTGCAAAATTCAGACTTAAATTGAAGAAACTAGGGTAAACTACTAGACCATTCGGGTATGACCTAAATCAATCCCTTACGATTATACAGTGAAAGTGACAAATAGATTAGAGGGATTACATCTGATAGAGTGCCTGAAGAACTATGGATAGAGGTTCCTGACATTGTACAGGAGGCAGTGATCAAGACCATTCCCAAGAAAAAGAAATGCAAAAATGCAAAACGGTTATCTGAGGAGGCCTTACAAATAGCTGAGAAAAGAGAAGGAGCTAAAGGCAAAGAAGAAAAGGAAAGATATATCCATTTGAATGCAGAGTTCCAAATAATAGCAAGGAGAGATAAGAAAGCCTTCCTCAGTGATCAGTGCAAAGAAATAGAAGAAAACAATAGAATAGGAAAGACTAGAGATCCCTTCAAGAAAATTAGAGATACCAAGGGAATATTTCATGCAAAGATGGGCACAATAAAGGACAGAAATGGTATGGACCTAACAGAAGCAGAAGATATTAAGAAGAGGTGGCAAGAATACACANCAGATTTTACTTTTGGGGGCTCCAAAATCACTGCCGATGGTGGCTGCAGCCATGAAATTAAAAGACACTTGCTCCTTGAAAGAAAAGTTATGACCAACCTAGATAGCATATTAAAAAGCAGACATTACTTTGGCAACAAAAGTCCATCTAGTCAAAGCTTTGGTTTTTCTAGCAGTCATATATGGAGGTGAGAGTTGGACTGTAAAGAAAACTGAGAGTTGAAGAATTGATGCTTTTGAACTGTGGTGTTGGAGAAGACTCTTGCGAGTCCCTGGAACAGCAAGGAGATCCAACCAGTCTATCCTAAAGAAAATCATTCCTGAATATTTATGGGAAGGATTGATTCTGAAGCTGAAACTCCAATACTCTGGCCACCTGATGGGAAGAACTGACTCATTGGAAAAGCCCCTAATGCTGGGAAAATTGAAGGCGGGAGAACCGACAGAGGATGAGACGGTTGGATGGCGTCACCGACTTGATGGACATGAGTTTGCGTAAACTCTGGGAGTTGGTCATGGACAGGGAAGCCTGGTGTGCTGCAGTCCATGGGGTCCTAAAGAATTGGACACGACTGAGTGACTGAACTGAACTGAACTGAACAAATACACAAAATAATAAATGACCAAAGGGAAATAGACAAAACTTTGAAAATCATGTCTCCATATTGCATAATTATATGAAAACACATTTGAAAATCTAAATTTGTCTACTTCGTATGAAACATATTTATCAAATTTGACCCTGTTTTCTGTTGCTGCCACAAAAATATCACAAATTTAGTGGCTTAACACAATTTTTAAGGAATAATCTTTTTATTTAGTTGTGTATTTTTTTATTTTTATTGGAGTATAGTTGCTTTACAATGTTAGTTTCTACTGCACAGCTTAGTGAATCAGCTATACATACACATGTATCCCCTCTTTTTTGGATTTCCTTCCCACTTTGGTCACCACAGAGCACTTAATATAGAGTTCCCTGTGCTATACAGTAGGCTCTCATCTATTGTATACATAGTATCAATAGATTATATATATATATATATATGTCAGTCCCAATCTCCCAATTCATCCCACTCCTTCTTTCCCTCTAGGTGTCCATCCATTTGTTCCCTATGTCTGTGTTTCTATTTCTGCTTTGTAAATTTTTTCCTTTGTCATTTGCTGTTATTGTAAATTTTTTCTTTTGGCATACTTATGACTTCACTTTCACTTTTCACTTTCACACATTGGAGAAGGAAATGGCAACCCACTCCAGTGTTCTTGNTTATATATATATATATATATGTCAGTCCCAATCTCCCAATTCATCCCACTCCTTCTTTCCCTCTAGGTGTCCATCCATTTGTTCCCTATGTCTGTGTTTCTATTTCTGCTTTGTAAATTTTTTCCTTTGTCATTTGCTGTTATTGTAAATTTTTTCTTTTGGCATACTTATGACTTCACTTTCACTTTTCACTTTCACACATTGGAGAAGGAAATGGCAACCCACTCCAGTGTTCTTGCCTAGAGAATGCCAGGGATGGGGGAGCCTGGTGGGCTGCTGTCTATGGGGTCGCACAGAGTCAGACACGACTGAAGTGACTTAGCAGTAGCAATGGCTTAACACAAATGATTTATCTTAGAGTTCTGGAGGTCAGAAATCCAATATGGTCTCCCTGAACAAAAATCAAGATGCCATCAGTCTGCTTCACTTTCTGGGTTGTCTACAGGAGGATTTGTTTCCAGCTGACTGGTGTGTTGCCAGGATTTGTTTCCTTGTGGCTGTTTTCTTACCAGCTGTCAGTTGAGAGCAGTTCCCTGCTTCTGGAAGCCACCAATATCCTTAACTGATAGCCCCTCACTCAGTCTTCAAACCCAGATTCAGTGGATGCAGATCAAGTGCCTCTCACAGGTATCTCTCTGACCTAGAAAAAAAAAAGTTATGCCTTTTTAAATTCTCAAAAGATCACATAGTTCAAAATAATCTCCCTATCTCAAGTCCTCTACCATTAACCAGATTCGCACCCTCATTTCTAACATAGTCACAGGTCCCAGGGAATTGGGCATAGACACCTTTAGGGGCCAGTTTTTTTTTTTTTTTTTTTTTTTTTGTAGATCAGTATACAAATATCTTTCAAAAAAAAAAAAACTTGGATTAATTTTCATAGACAAAATGGGGAACCAGCCCTTAAAAATTAGCATGTGCAGATGGTTTCACAAGGAATTCAGCCAAACTTTCAAAGACTAGATAATCCAATGCTACTTTAATTTTTCCAAGGACAGACATTTTCAAAAACTTTGCCACAAAGGAAACATAAGATAGATACATAAGCTTGAAAAAATAGCATAGCAAAGAAAAACACAAACCAGTCCTACTTTGAAATACTGGGACAAAACAAAATCCTTTTTTGTTGTTTTAATTTTTTTGGCCACACATGGCATGCAAGATCTTAGTTCCCTGACCAGGGATCAAACCCAAGACTCCTGCAGCAAAAGCACTGAGTCTTAACCACTGGACAACTAGGGAAGTCCCAGGACCAAAATATCCTAAATGAAACATTAGGAAATAGATTATAATAGCATATTTTAAAATAATATATCATGACTAGGGCTTATAACATGAAAGCAAGAGTGATTCAGTATTAAGAAATTCTTTAGTATGATCACTATCTTTCTAAAAAATCTTTAGAAAGTTTGATTATTCACATAGATACTGAAAAAAGTTCAACAGTTCAAAATTCATTTCTGATTAAAAAAAAAACACTTTGTAAAATAGAAAATCATGGATTTTTCTTCAGATTGGTAAAATAAATTACCTCAATTCTAAAACCAGTCAATGACTTACTTGATAAACAGCAGAAGCATTTCCACTAAGATCCAGAACAAGGCAAAAGTACCTACTATTCTATTGAACTATTAACACAGAATGAGATTTATTAGCTAATGTAATGAAGCCAGAGAAAATAATTGGAGCTAGTGTTTGCACATTATACAATGCTTTACTTGTAATATCCAAATCAGTGATAAAGTGATCATAAAATAATTGAGAATGTTAGCAAAATACAAAATTATACAAAAATCTATAGCCATAACATGTATAAATAATAATCAGGCAGAAGATGTAAGGACAGGAAAAACATCAACAAACCTAAAAAACATTTTGTGCTTTAACAGTAACATACAAAATCTTCACGAGGAATATTACAGACACTCCTGAAAGACAAAAGTGAGGCTGAACAAATAGAAAGACAACCCTTGCTTTTCATCAAGATGACTCAACAAAAAAGATACCAGACATCTTTTTAGGAAATGGAAATGTAATGTGATTTTCCCAAAAAATACATATGTAAATGAGATCCTGGTACTAAACAGGTTGGCTCCAAAATTCATGTGTATATGTAAAATATATGCAAAATTACTGACAGCCCCTTTATGAATAACCAAGACAGAAGTGATTAGCACTTCTCTGTATCAAAGCATAGCAGGTGAATAAACAGTCAGACTAACACAACAGAAAAGAAAAAGTTCAAAAAGATCCAATTATTTGGAAATATAAAAACAGAGATTCTAATTGAGGTACCTTATCACACATGTGGAGCTTCCCAGGTGGCTCAGTGGTTAAAGAATTTGCCTGTCAATACAGGAGACTTGGGTTCAATCCCTGTGCTGGGAAGATCCCTTGAAGTAGGAAATGTTAACCCACTCCAGTATTCGTTTCGGAAATCCCATGGACTGAGGCACACAGAGGGCTACCATCCAGGGGGTCACAAAAGAGTCAACGACCTAGTGATTTAGTTCAATTCAGTCGCTGAGTTGGGTCCAACTCTTTGTGACCCCATGGACTGCAGCATGACAAGGCCTCCCTGTCCATCACCAACTCCCGGAGTTTACTCAAACTCATGTCCATTGAGTTGGTGATGCCATCCAGCCATCTCATCTTCTGTTCTGCCCTTCTCCTCCTGCCTTCAATCTTTCCCAGCATCAGTGTCTTTTCCAATGACACTTTTCAGTGTCCAAAGTATTGGACACTGTGACCAAAGTATTGGAGTTTCAGCTTCAGAATCAGTCCTTCCAATGAATATTCAGGACTGATTTCCTTAGGATAGACTGGTTGGATCTCCTTGCTTTCCCATGGACTCGCTAGAGTCTTCTCCAACACCACAGTTCAAAAGCATCAATTCTTCAACTCTCAGTTTTCTTTATAGTCCAACTCTCACATCCATATATGACTGCTAGAAAAACCA
>SJYV01013295.1:378215-388863 GCA_006410875.1 Neotragus pygmaeus | reverse complement strand
TTGATTCCAGCTTGCACTTCATCCAGCCCAGCATTTCTCATGATGTACTCTGCATGTAAGTTAAACAAGCAAGGTGACAATACAAGGCCTTGATGTACTTCTTTCCTGATTTGGAACCAGTCTGTTGTTCCATATCCAGTTCTCACTATTGCTTCTTGACCTGCTTACAGATATTTCAGGAGGCAGGTCAGGTGGTCTGGTATTCCTATCTCTTTCAGAATTTTCCACAGTTTGGTGTGATTCACGGAGTCAAAGGTTTTGGCATAGTCAATAAAGCAGAAGTAGATATTTTTCTGGAACTCTCTTGCTTTTTTTGATGATCCAATGGATGTTGGCAATTTCATCTCTGGTTCCTCTGCTTTTTATAAATCCAGCTTGAACATCTGGAAATTCATGGTTCATGTACTGCTGAAGCCTGGCTTGGAGGATTTTGAGCATTACTTTGCTAGCATGTGAGATGAATGCAATTGTGCAGTAGTTTGAGCATTCTTTGGCATTGCCTTTCTTTGGGATTGGAATGAAAACTGACCTTTTCCAGTCCTGTAGCCACTGCTGATTTTTCCCAATTTGTTGGCATATTGAGTGCAGCACTTTCACAGCATCATCTTTTAGGATTTGAAAGAGCTCAACTGGAATTCCATCACCTCCACCAGCTTTGTTTGTAGTGATGTTTCCTAAGGCCCACTTGACTTTGCATTCCAGGATGTCTGGTTCTAGGTGAGTGATCACACCATCATGATTATCTGGGTCATGAAGACCTTTTTGTATAGTTAATCTGTGTATTCTTGTCACCTCTTAATATCTTCTGCTTCTGTTAGGTGCATACTATTTCTGTCCTTTATCATGCCCATCTTTGCATGAAATATTCCTATTGATTAAACAACAACCATATATATGATGGACTTTTAAATCAAAAGCTTTGCACGTGATCATTTAGAAAAAGAGCTGATCCTCTAAATATAAAAAGAACGCTCAAAGCAAGAAAGAGCATTTTTTTTAATTTACTTTTTTCCAGTGTTATTAACATATAATTAACAGATACAATTGTGAGATATTTAAAGCGTACAACTTCTACAGCTGAATGTGAGACGTAAGATGCTGTTATGCACACACATGTCTGTTCAAAGTAAGAAGAACACCTCCAAGACCTTCCCCCTCAGTAGTAACCCCCACAGTGGCCGAGGCAACTACAATCCTAATTTCCCGCACATGTTTTTCATTTTACTATTTGCCTGCTTGAAGATCCTGGAATGCAAAATAAGCCCATGAAAAGACCATAAAAATCCTTTGATATTTTAAGATAAGAAAATAAAATGCTTATACATCATAATATATATTGGAAAAACTTTTAAAATGTAGTTACATAAGATATTTTTATGAGAATAGAAGGTCCTAATTTTAAAAGTACATTTCAGTACCTTCTTTTCTTTGCAACCATTAAAACAGTCAGTTATGTGTCTATTTAACCCTGATTTTAACTTGAAATATCTAATATGACAGTGATTGCATTATTCTCAACGCAATACTTGTATCTGCTCAGCTGTAACTACAGCTGTCTAAGAATTCTGAGTCTTCCCCTATTTCTTATCCAGATGTACAGAGCTCAAGTTGTTTAATGTTATGCTTAATAATTTTGTTTGAACAAGACTATTTATTTGCATTGGTAGCAAAATTGTTGCATTTTCTCCCTAATATGTTATTCTTATCATCATAAAGGAAACTCAGGAGAGAACAGGGTTGTATGTTTCCCATCTGACCAGAGAAGTAGTACCACTTTTGTATTATTTACACAATAATGATGAAGGACTGGGGCATTTCCTGAGGATAGAGGGCCGCCTGGGAGAGTGCCTCAAGGCCATTAACCTGGGGCAGCCATTCAGTTTCTTAGAAAACCTGGATTGACGTCATTATTTCTATTAGAAGATCAGCAACACATATTCTTCAGCACCACAACTGGAAAGCTCATTGGAAATAAGTTTTTTCTGAATTTTTTTGTTAAGCACATTCAATCTGTAGGTTATTTTTCTTTTACTATTATTAGTTATAATTTCTATTCTATATATATATTACTTTTTATCAAAGTATTGTTGATTTACAAAGTTGTGCCAATGTCTGCTGTACAGCAAAGTGACTCAGTTATCCACACACATATACATATATTCATTTTTATATATTTTTTCCCATTATTCCATTTTATATATCTTTTCCATTATGGTTTATCCCAGGATATTGAGTATAATACCCTGTGCTATATAGTAGGATCTTGTCTATCCATTTTAATTGTAATAGTTTGCATCTATCAACTCCATACTCCCAGTCCATCTCTATATTTTTAAAGAAATGTCACTGAAATCCTGAACAACTTAGTAACGTGACAGCCCTCATCACATGGACATCAATGTCATGAATGCTTGTGACTGTCTCCTCTCTGCCCTGACTTAGAAGTCAAGTTAAAAAGAAAGTTGCACTCTCTCTCCCTCGTTCCCTCCTCCTACACTGTTTCTCTCTCTCTCTCTCCTCCTTGCTTCCTCTCTCTTTTCTAAAGGCTTCAGCAAGCAAATTTTCACTGAAGATATAAACCTGCAGAAGCACAATGCGGCAGGTCGCAAGATACACAGATTATCGGAGACTCAATGGAAATATGAATCTATAGTGATTTCATTAGCAGCGCTTTCTCAGAAATAAATATCTGGGAAAACTGTTCCATTTTAGCATCGTGAGATGGACCTCAGAAAAGCAGAATTCACACGATTACACAAGGCATCATTCGTTCGTCACTGTCTTGTTGCTTTAAACACTGAGATCTGACCCAAACAGTAGCCCAGGAAGCCAGTCGCATCTGGAGCCAGAGGACATCTTACAGAATAAATGTTAAAGAATCTCGAGAAATGCATATTAGCATCTAATCGCATGTGGTTAAGGCAGCACCACACCACACAGGGAAGGGTCCCCTGATGATGCACCAGGTTGTGCTGAGTCACTCAGTCATGTCCTATTCTTTGTGAACCCACAGGCTGTAGCCTCCCAGGCTCCTCTGTCCATGGGGATTCTCCAGGCAAGAATACTGGAGTGGGTTGCCATGTCCTCCTCCAGGGGATCTTCCCAACCCAGGAATCAAACCAGGGTCTCCTGCATTGCAGGTAGATTCTTTACCGGCTAAATTACCAGGGAAGCCCTCCTAAACAGTAAATGAAGGAATTAAAGACATTTCATCCATCTATTTTCCTACTCTTCAAAATAGGGATACTGCGGATTATAATATGCTATTCACAGACAAGGTATGATTCTGCAATGTAGTAATGATGACTAATCGTCTAGGACGCACCAGAAAGAATAGAGGAGGCAGGGTGTGAAATGGAAGCCCCCACCCACCTTCTTTTCCTTGATACAATATCCATTCCAGTCACTCCTGACCCTTGAAATAAGAAGCAGTGACACTCATATTCTCACCTGACAATGTGCTTACATCACTTCCTTGGAGACTATAGACATAGCCCCAGTGATCAGGTATTACCTTTCCTTCCTCCCTCATCTCCTCCCTTCCCCCACCACCACCCACAGAGTCAATGCACACGTAGAGGAAAACTGTGAGTCATAGAAAACAAGAAGGAAGGGCAAGAAAAACTGGTTGGTGCTGGAGAACACTGAGGTTTATAGACACCCATCCTTCCCTCTCACAAGGGCAAAGAAGAGAAAATGCCAGGACTTTTCTGGTAGTCCAGTGGTTAGGACTTCGCCTTCCAGTGCAGGGGTTGTGGGTTAGATCCCTGGTCAGGGAACTAATATCCCACATGCCTCATGGCCAAAACACCAGAACATAGATAACAGAAGCAATATTGTAGTAAATTATATAAAGACATTAAAAATGGTCCCAATCAAAAAAAGTTTTAAATAAAATAAAATGTATGGTTGACTTGCAGGTTCTGCAGCCTTCCTTAAGTTTAGGGCTTCTCAGGTGGCCCTACTGGTAAAGAACCTGCGTGCCAATGCTGCAGATATGAAAAACATGGGTTCGATCCCTGGGTCAGGAAGATCCACAGGAGAAGAGCGTGGAAACCCACTCCAGTATTCTTGCCTGGAGAATCCCATGGACAGAGGAGCCTGACAGGCTACAGTCCAAAGGATCACAAAGAGTCAGATGCAACTTAGCAAGGATGCAGTTTTTTTTAAGAGTGCAAAATGCCAATTTAAAATTTAAATATTAAAACAAATTGACATCTATTTTCTTTCCCATTTAAAATACACTAAATGTGATCTGATTAAGTGACCTTGTGTGACCCACGAAATATGTATGTTTGCATAAGAAAAAAAGACTATGCACCAACTGTACTATATCCAGCCCATGTAGAACAATGTGTATATATGAAAAATGTGTGTGTGTGTAAATCATTTCTGAAGAATATACAAGCAACAGGTAACAATTCCATCTGGAGAGGAGAGGTGGCAGGTTCTGAGATACAGACAAAAAAGGAGACTTGGTTTATACCACATATACTTTTTTGCCCTTTGAATTATATTCCTTATACATATATTACCTGAATTTAAAATCATTTAAGAAATTAAAAACCAGACTTGCACTCGATATTAGAACTGAGTACAGGGCCAAAGTTACAGGGTGAAACAAAGTTTTTATAAGGTTTTGTTCTTGACACCAGGAAAAGTAAGTGTTTTTTAAAAAATAAGAAATACATGGCTTATTAGTGTGTGTGCACACGCACGCATTAAGTCACTTCAGTTGCTTCTATGCATTAAATAGAATGTAACAGAAGTAAAAGGAAGTGTATGCCAAGCCCAAGGAAAGCAGAGAATACAACATCCAGGAAGGACATCCCAAGGTCTTTAAAGCTTTGCTAGCAGTACCACATGCTGAGCAAGGAGTTGGGTACCACATCTCTCCACGTGCTCTGCAGAGCATCCCTGGGATACAAAGGCAATTGTTAGTGCCCCTGAGAGATGGGAGGAACAGGACAGGAAGACCGTGGGTCTCAGAATTTTCGACATGAGAAATGATTAAAGGAAATAGACATGTTTGCCCTGGAAAAAAATAAAATCTCAGGAACTACATGTTTGCCTTTCTCAAGGACCATCACTAAAAAGAAAAGGAGCATTTCTTTCTTCAAAGGAGCTGGTAGCAATAGGAGGAGGTGCTTCAAGGAAAGGTCTGAACCAGCTCAGCTAAAATCTCTATATCCTTTACCAGTTGGAGACCAAAGACAGCATTGCTGCTGCGCACATGGAGAGGTCAAACACTCAGCGGAGAGACCAGGAGGCAATTCCTCAGAAGATCCCTGCCCATGTGCCCAACCGGAGGATTCTAATACCTCATTATCATCTTCCATGAATTTTCAATAAAACAACCTCACTTTCATCGTGCTTTATAGTCTAAAAGCATGCTTTATAGTCCAAACCTCTACATACCTTATTTAATGTGAATTTCATACTGAACTTGCCAGAAAGGCCAGGCCAAACTTCCCATCCCCTCTTCCCAGAGGCAGAATCTCAGAAAAAAAAAAAAAACTGAAATGGAGTTAGTGCCTCACCCCAACCCAGGTCCCCTGATGGGAAGATAAAGGCATTTTCAGATCTGATTCAGACAATGATTCAGCTTCAGAATCAGACAATGATTCTCAATACTCTCCTGCTAGATGTCAATCCATGTCACCCAAATGAGAACAATAAGAAATTGCTTCTGTGTTATAAATCAGATTTACTCAAAGTGCCATTCTTCATTCACTCATCATAACTTGGGGATTAAAGTGTACTCTCATTTATTAAGTGCTAAAAGTATGGTTTTCTCATATTCATAACTGGCAAAATCAGGAGTTAATTATCAAAACAGTTCTCCCCGCCAAAAAATTTCTGGAGATGTTTCTGGTCCATGCAAATCACCAAAGGAATATGAATAAGGTACAGTTTATCAGACTGATTGGCAACAGCAATTGGGAGAAATAATAAAACACGTTCAGTGAAGAAAACATAGAAGATGGCTATTATCACACCAGAAAAGTACAGATTTTTCTAAAAACCATCAGACAAAATTCTACTTGCAATCCCACATGACACAGTCTCAGCTGATGAAGACAATGACCTGAAACCATTTGCTGTTGTTGTTTAGTCCCTAGTTCACCTCTGACTCTTTGCAACACCACGGACTGCAGCAGGGCAGGTTTCCCTGTCCTTCGCCGTCTCCTGGAGTTTGCTCAAACTCATGTGCATTGAGTCAATGCCATCAACCACTCATCCTCTGTCACCTTCCTTCTCCTCTTACCCTCAATCTTTCCCAGCATCAAGGTCTTTTCCAGTGAGTCAGCTCTTTGCATCAGGTGGCCAAAGTATTGGAGCTTCAACTTCAGCATCAGACCTTCCAGTGAATATTCAGGGTTAATTTCCTTTAGGATTGGCTGGTTTGATCTCCTTGCTGTCCAAGGGACTCTCAAGAGTCTTCTCCAGTACTACAGTTTGAAAGCATCAAGTCTTCGGCGCTCAGCCTTCTTTATGGTCCAACTCTGAAGCCATAAGGTCTCTGAAAATCTGCCTCAACTGAAATTTCCTGGATGAGTTTCCAAAGTGACCTGAAATCACCTTAATTTAGGAACTATCTAGAAGTCAGAATGCAGAGTCCTTGTAAAGAATAAGTCGCATGGCAGATATTAACATCAAAAGCTAATTGCTTTTTATACACAAAACATGGTTTCTGACTGGCTGTCCACATACCCTCAAGACATTGAAGGTACTTAAAAAGTAATTAAGCCAAAGTGAGCCATCCTAGACTATCATTGCTATGTGTGGTTTTCTTAAGCAGAAATCATTTCTAATTCTTTTCCCCAGTTTTCATTAGCTCTGAAGATAATCTGGCAGTGTGCAAAACCAATTGATTCTTCTATTTTCTTTCTAATTTTAAGCCACAAATCCCTGGAGAAATGCTGCATTTATTTCCCCTACTTTACCTACAAAATAAATGCCCAAAGTACAACTTATTTTAACAAGGTAGACTAGGGAATGGGGTCAGCCCCCACAATGAGAGGGGATCCCCCGATCTGCTGGATGGAGTCCACCCCCAGGTGCCCTCACCTGTGGCCACAGGGACACTTAAAGGGCAGCACAGTTAAGCTGCAAGGCGCTGACCACACTGAAACCAGAGCCCTACCTCTGCAGTCCATTCACAAAAATGAACTGATGGTAATTAATTCATGATTAGTTCATTTCAGCTAATATATGAGCCTGAACTTTTGCTGAGTGATGTAATATTTCAAAAGTGGGGCTGTGCCGTGAAACTTATTGGACTTCCTGAAATCACCAATGTAATTGTTTTTGCTGTTCACATATTAGGCCCTGTCTCCAGGGGAAAAGCTGATTCTTCTCATATAAGACTCTTTCCCCAGAGTTTGAAAGTCTGTCATCTTTCTCAATATACTCACTTCGTTAAACAGTTTACAGCTTGCAAGAGGGTCACAAAGTCTGAGTAACGGAATGACTGTCCTGACAGATTTAGACAATAAAACCACCAGATTGTTGTATAAATGTTTTTCTCAGAGGCCGTTTCTGAAACACATACTAAATGCAAATATTGAAACACCTGCATGCTAAGCACAATTCTTTTAACAGATGTTAATCCCTGTGCATTTAACCAATGGATTTAGATCACATAAATGTAACTCACCCCCTTCAGACCGTCTTGGGAAACTACCAGTTACCTTATTTCAATTTGACAAAGAGACTATTACTCTCTACATCATAATTTTGATTTTATGGTTTATAATGGAACTATCTAAAAAAGCAAGTAAAAAATACAGAAAAGTCAACTCAGACAAAGCCTCTATGAATGAGTTGTCCACTTTTAGCATAGAAAACTTAGAAAGATCGATAGTGTTACAAAATTTAATATGCTTTCTTTGTGATCCTGAAAATTGAGATTCTTCATTTAATCCATCAGTAATCAGGCCAACCTGATAAAGGGTTGTCATCTTTTTCCCTCCATCTCTGAAACCTGGTGGGGGCCCTGGGTTTTAGTTAAAATCTTCCTGAATCCCTTGGCCTATTTCCTGTTTCAAGGCTGCTTCTAAGGATGTTTTTTTAAACAGACTTTAATTTTCAGAGCACTTTCAGGTTCACAGCAAAATTGAGCAGAAAGTACAGAGATTGTCCCTTCACCCCCTCTCCCTGCCCTGCATAGCCTCCGCCATCATCACTGTCTACTCCAGTACTACATTTGTTATTATTTTTTAAACTTTGAAATTTATTTTCATTTTATTTTATTTTTTGTTTGGCTGTGTTGGGTCTTCATCGCTGCACGTGAGCTTTCTCTCTACTGCTCTCTAGTTGGGGCATTCGGGCTTCTCGTTGTGGTGGCTCCTCCTGTTGGGGAGCACAAGAACATGTGTTCTAGGATGAGTGGGCTCAGGAGTTGCAGCACACTGACCTAGCTGCCTTGAGACAGGTGGGATCTCCCCAGACCAGAGATCAAACCCGTGTCCCTTGCACTGCAAGGCAGATTCCCAACCACTGGACCACCAAAGAAGCCCCATCTGTCACTATGTATGAATCTACAACACACATCATAACCACCATGTTAGTGTCCACTCTTGGCCTTGTACATCCCATGCATTTGAACAAACGTACAATGACACATATCCACTTTTATAGCACACACAGAATTGTTTCACTGCCCTGAACATCTTCCATTCTCTGCCAATTCGTCCATCACTTTCAACCCTTTGTTTTGTTGTTGGTTAGTCGATAAGTTGTGTTCAACTCTGCAACCCCATGGACTGTAGCCCACTAGGTTCTTCTGTCCATGGGATTTCCCAGGCAAAAATACTGGAGCAGATTGCTATTTCCTTCTCCAAAGGGTCTTCTCATCCCAGGGATCGAATCTACGTCTCCTGCATTATTTATCACTGAGCCACCAGGGAAATCCTTCCCCTAATTCTGCTCTTCTTAATTCCTCTTCAGTTACCTCCCCACTTTTCCAGCCTTGAAACTTCTTTACAACTCAATTGTTTAATATTAATAATAATGAAATTACCATTTGGGGACCCAACTGTATGTATCAGATGTACATCCACTGCATGCTTGCCATCCATTATGTTATTTAATTCTCCAAGAAGTGGGCTTTATTTTCCGCATTTGCTGATATTTCAGTAAACTCATGTAATTTAACCTGACTCAGTGGTGCAGTCCAGATTTTAACTCTGCTTCCAAAGCCTATGCTGCCCATGAGGCTAAAGTGCCTCTGACAAATCTATAAAATTGCCTTCCTTCCAATTCCATTTCAAAACATATCTTATTTTTTCACAGATATCCAAAAAAAAAAAAGGAAAAATATTTACTTCGGTTCCTGACATTTCCAGTACACATACTGGTCTCAGTCTCTGCTTCTGTACCAGAAAGCAAGATGACAAGACTTGCCCAGTGCAGATATCGAGTTAATTTTCACCAAACATGGACTTGCTGCTTGCTTAATTAACACAAACATGAATTGTGCTCATCCACAATTTAGACTTCCACCTTGCTGCCACCTGTCTTCTGCATATGACTGGCCCTATTTATAGAAAAACGCTTTTGGATAAAAATAGAGCCACACTTGTCTCATGAGAGTTCCTTCCATCCTTATGTTTAATCAGAGATAAATCAACACGAACCACCAACATGCCATGATTAAACTCCAGTGAAGCCAAGCCAAGAGTTGGCTATAGAATCTTGGCATGCTACAGCTATGAAATCATAAAAACTTTCAGATTCTTAGTGAGGGATTCTGTTTTTTTGGTCATTGCAGCATGACAAATTGGAAATTATGAACAATTATTTATCATTGTGTTACCATGGACAACCTTTCCAACTGTGGCACTTTCTTCAGTTCAGTTTAGTTCAGTNACATGACTACTGGAAAAGCCATAGCTTTGACTAGATGGACCTTTGTCAGCAAAGTAATGTCTCTACTTTTGAACATGCTGTCTGGGTTGGTCATAGCTTTTCTTCCAAGGAGCAAGCGTTTTTTAATTTCATGGCTTCAGTCACCATCTGCAGTGATTTTGGAGCCCAAACACTAAAGTCTCTCACTGTTTCCATTGTTTCCCCATCTATTTGTCTATTTATCAAACAATTTCTCTCACTTTCACAGTAAGTGTGATACAATTAATATAGAATCTAGCACAAGACAAATGCTTCCCGAATAGTACCTATCATTTCTATAAGTTTGCTGCATCTGATAAATTGGTGCCTATCCAGAGAGCTGCTAACCAAGAATATGGGCCACTCCAACTGCAGAAAAACTGCTTTTGCCACAAATTTCCACCTTAAGGATTCATACTAGCACCAGACACTTCTTGACTCGACCCCATGAACTGTAGCCCGTCGGGCTCCTCTGTCCCTGGGGTTTACCAGGTAAGAGTACTGGAGTCGGTTACCATTTCCTTCTCCAGGGGATCTTCCTGACCCAGGGATGAGACCCATGTCTCTTACACCTCCTGCATTGGCCGCAGATTCTTTACCGCTAGCACCACTTGGGAAACCCCTCCTAAACTCCATTTCTCTGCAAAAGCCTGCCTGCTTGTCCTCAGCCAACAATAGATGTGTCAGGGTGATCCTGAAAACTAGATTGCTATTCTAAGCATGTTTTCAGCTAGGCTAGACTTTCTTTACTCATTTT
>SJYV01013295.1:299713-378051 GCA_006410875.1 Neotragus pygmaeus | reverse complement strand
TTTTTTTTTTTTTTTTTTTTTTGCTAACGTGTCAGATGAGGCATCTAGGAAAGTCTCTAATGTTCTTATGAAGGGTATTTGAATGAGAAGCATGTGGGATTTGTCAGAATACATTGTTATGTGCTCGGAAATAGTTCAAAGGTATAGGTTGGACAAACACCCAACCTCTTTGTGACAAATACCAAATTGTTAATACAGAAAATCTGATTATATTAACAATTTTAAATGGACTATGTGTATCTAATCTCTTAAAATAGGACTGAAAAGTCCTCAGAAACAGAGACCAAAGACGTTGCTTTGATTTTCCATAGTCAGAACCAGAACCTTGCACATCTTTGTATTTAAAAGAAAATATAAAATATTTCTCAACATATGTATATATGTATATATACATATGCAGATACGTACAATGTATGTATGTGTGTGTTTGTATACACACAAATGGAATACTATTCCAGCCCTAAAAATGAGAGAACTTTTGCCATTTGCAGCAACATGGATGGAATTGGAGAGCATTACGCTAAGTGAAATAAGTCAGATAGAGAAAGCAAAATGCTGTATAATATCACTTATATGTGGAATCTAAAAAAATACCAAACTAGTGAGTATAACAAAAAAGGAGCAGACTCACATATATGGAGAGGAATTTAAAAGTTCTCAGTGAGGAGAGAAGGGGGGCAGGGCCAGTATAGGGATAGATGAATAAGTATGAACTGCTGCTACAAAGTCACTTCAGTCGTGTCCAACTCTGTGCGACCCCACAGACGGCAGCCCACCAGGCTCCCCCATCCCTGGGATTCTCCAGGCAAGAACACTGGGGTGGCAACACTGGAGTGGGCTGCCATCTCCTTCTCCAATGCATGAAAGTCAAAAGTGAAAGTGGAGTCGCTCAGTCGTGTCCGACTCTTAGCGACCCCATGGACTGCAGCCTAGCAGGCTCCTCCACCCATGGGATTTTCCAGGCAAGAGTACTGGAGTGGGTTGCCATTGCCTTCTCCTAAGTATGAATGATTAGGTGTAAAATAAGCTACAAGGATATATTGTACAAGACAAGGAATATAGCCAATACTTTATAAATGAAAGATAACCTTTGAAAATTGTGAATCAGTATGTTGTACACCCGTAACTTATATAATGTTATACGGCAACTATACATCAATTTTTTAAAAAGTCTTAAAAAATACTTCTCAATTCTTCACTGATACCATGCTGTAAAGATCAGGAGGAGGAAAAATAACATTTCTCTCCATAAAATCTACAAGGGACCTTTAAAGAGCTCTATGCTCCTACTTAAGTGACCAAATAAAGAGAATATCATGGATGTAAATAACATAAAAATGTGAATAAATTATTTTCTATTTTACTTCTTCACACAATTCATTTTTTGGCTGGTGAATCACCTTGAAAAAGTAGAAAAGATAACACCAACATCAGTAGTTTCTCTTGCCAAGATTTTATTCCCTTTTGGAAGAGTGAGTCCAAGAGGAATTCTAGTCTATAGATCAAACTTTTCAAATGTCTTTCATGTACATGATCTCATTTGAATCCCAGGGTGAATATTATCACTGTCCCAAGTTTTCAGATGGAAAGACTTAGTAGGAGTTAAAAAACACACTTAAATTCAAGCTAGAAACCGAGGCAATCAAGGAATTGACTATGGCTCTGACTGATTTCAAATCCCACGCTCTTTTCTGCACACTAAACTGGGGTAGTGTTCATACTGACTTGCTGACACACCCTGAAGAAAACCTTTTATTATGAACTATGAGATGAATTTACTGACTTGCTATTTTCATCCGTTGACTATTATCAGCAAGGTGCAGAATGCATTATTGCCTCTCTCTTGTCCAAGGGTTCCTCACGATGGAAAGTCTAATAAGCCAGTAGGGACCTTGTTAGCAGTCACAAATGCCAAAATGGCTCAAAGTTCTTTGTGAAGGGCAGTGACAGTTGCCCAAATTACTCTTTGTTATGCCTTCAAGTCTGCGTGCTACATTCCTATGGGAAATTAATAAACACAGTTTCAGGCTGATGATAACAACAGGAAATTTCAGCTTGTCACTCCATCTATCTTTCTCTTTCGTTTCTTCCCCAACAGCACTCTGGAGAGTTTTTGTGTTTGTTCGCTTGTTTTTTAATATTGATGCCAATCTCTGAGCCCTGGAAATTCAGATTTAATTGGTACAGAGTGGGGCTCAGGCACTTGGAGTTTTAAAACATCCCAGGTGGTTCTAATGTGCAAACAGGATTGAAATTCAATGATTTAGGCAAAATTGCTCTCTAACCTCTACACTTGAACTCACACTTTAAAAACTTTACCTCTGAATATATTATTTTCTTCACCTAAAATATTTTCCTCCTATATTGTGACAGTCTAAAAATGCTTGTGTCTTTAAAATTTCACATCATGAACTTCTACCTTGAAATATTTTCATATTGATAACTGCTCCAATGTGTACCCATGAAAATGATGTTTTAAAAAATTGAGCAACTACTACAAAGCAGGCACTAGGTAGGCGTTTTCACAGGTATTATCTAATTCAGTATACTCCTTTCTAGGAAGCTGGGCTATAAATGTTACATTTTATCATGCCTGCTGGAGTCTAAAACGTGAAAAAATACATGGTTAAATTTTTAGAACAGAGTGACTGAACTGAACTGAACTGACCTTGAATTTATTTAATTTTAAGTGCTTCTTTAACCTATTTTAACATTTCATAGAGTTTCAGGGATATAACTGGAGGAAAAAACCAAACAAAAGATAGAAAAATGTACATTGATGCATGTTAAGATCAAAGAGAAGGGACAGTTGACAGCTACCCCCCTCCCCCTGCCCCCAGCTATATTCCAATTCACTCTGCTGGTGCAGCTTTCTTCTGAAACTATGAGGTACATAGCCTCACAGCGTTACACACAATGATTTTATGAGGTTGTATTTCATGGTTGAGTACTTTTCAAAAGTTTATAATTTAGATGACTTACAGTGGAAATATAATACTGTAGATCAAAAAGAATCCTTGGATCTATGCAAGTCCCTAGTTACAATGAAGCATTAACTTTCATTCCAACTTCAAGGTTTCTTACACAAAGTGCTAGCTCTACAGTCATAGATATAATTAATTAGCATTTATGTTTATTAGAAAATATTTTTAATTTGACTCAGGAGTCTTTTCAACTATGGGGAGCAAAGCAATGAAGCAANAGTTGGTCATAGCTTTTCTTCCAAGGAGCAAGCATCTTTTAATTTCATGGCTGCAGCCACCATCTGCAGTTTTTGGAGCCCCCCAAAATCACTGGACCATCAGGGAAATCCCAATTGAATGCCTTTGTTTTCTCCTCTTCCACAAGGCTAATTGCCTTTGGCTTGACTCCCTTTAATGCTGGTTATAGTTTGGTGTCAGGGATCCATACATTTTCTAACCAGANCACCATCTGCAGTTTTTGGAGCCCCCCAAAATCACTGGACCATCAGGGAAATCCCAATTGAATGCCTTTGTTTTCTCCTCTTCCACAAGGCTAATTGCCTTTGGCTTGACTCCCTTTAATGCTGGTTATAGTTTGGTGTCAGGGATCCATACATTTTCTAACCAGAGCCAGAAGTAAATAAGCTTCACAGGTCATATAGCCAGTGTTACAATTACTCAGTTCTATCGTCACAGAAGAATGCGAGTATAGACAATATTCACATACAAGACATAACCAAATGGGAGAGGCTGTATTCCAGTAAAGCATTATAAAAACAGTCATCCAGACAGATTAATTGACTCTCCATCTTCCTTCTGCTGGCACAGTAAAAGATAACAACTCTTCCCTGGTGGCTCTTGGTAGAGAGTTGGCCTACGATGCAGGAGACCTGGATTCAATCCCTGGGTCAGGAAGATCCCTGGAGAAGAAAATGGTAACCCACTCCAGTATTCTTGCCTGGAGGATTCCATGGACAGATGAGTCTTGTAGGCTACAGTCCATGGGGTCGCACTTTCACTTTCTTTTCTTCCTTCTGCCGAGAAAACTTACTAATCTTTAATGAAGTCAAAGAAGGAAAAGGAAATATACATGCAGTGTAGACCATCTGAGCCAAAGGTTCACTCAAGTATTGATATCTGAAGATCAAGATGAAGAGCTGGGTTAGATCAACTGAGGTCTAATGGAGGTGATCATCCACCTCAAATGTAAAAAGAGCCCTAAGCTGGAATCAAGACTGCAGGAGAAATATCAATAATCTCAGATAAGCAGACACCACTTTCATGGCAGAAAGTGAAGAGGAACTAAAAAGCCTCTTGATGAAAGTGAAAGAGGAGAGTGAAAAAATTGGCTTAAAACTCAACATTCAAAAATGAACATCATGGGATCTGGTCCCATCACTTCATGGCAAATAGATGAGGAAACAATGGAAACAGTGACAGACTTTATTTTCTTGGGCTCCAAAATCACTGCAGATGGTAACTGCAGCCTTGAAATTAAAAAATGCTTGCTCTTTGGAAGAAAAGCTATGACCAACCTATGCAGCATGCTAAAAAGCAGAGACATTACTTTGCCAACAAAGGTCTGTATAGTCAAAGCTGTGGATTTTCCAGTGGTCATGTATGTGTGTGAGAGCTGGACCATAAAGAAAGTTGAGCACCAAAGAACTGATGCTTTTGAACCATGGTGTTGGATAAGACCCTTTAGAGTTCCTTGGACAGCAAGGAGATCTGACCAGTACATCCAGTACAAAGGAAATCAGTCCTGAATATTCATTGGACTGACTGATGCTGAAGATGAAGCTCCAATAGTTGGCCACCTGATGCGAAGAATTGACTCTTTGGGAAAGACCCTGATGCTGGGAAAGACTGAAAGCAGGAGGATATGGGGACTACAGAGGATGAGATGGTTGGATAGCATCACTGACTCAATGGACATGAGTCTGAACAAGCTCTGGATTTGGTAATGGACAGGGAAGCCTGGTGTGCTGCAGTTCGTGAGGTCGGAAAGAGTCAGACATGACTGAGTGACTGAACTGAGCTGAATCTCAATAAGTCTTGCTGCTCAAAGATTTCTTTGCTCTTTGGATGTGTAGATCACACAAAGATAGATTTAAAAGCTCTTCCTGAGACATTTTCTCAAAGAGAATATATCTGGAATACCTGAAGATTTTTCACTTTCTAATGCAAGAAGCTCTTTTTTCCAAGTGACAGAAATAATTAAACTTGCACTCAACAGATTACTTTTTAAGCTTGGTAAAGGCAAAATTCAAGCTGTGGTACAGAAAAAAAAAAAACATGCAAATGCTTTCATGTAATGACAAATACGTTGCTCTAATTAAAATGTGGGTCGGAACTAGATTAGTCTAAGAAAAGTAATATAAGGTAGTAGTAAGAGCATGTTTTCATACACATGTTCGTTTATTCTCTTCATAAATATGTATATCGAGTGCCTACTCTGTGCCAATACCATTCAACTAGAACACAGTTGTGAAAACAGACCTTACATTCCAGTGAAGACATAAAAAAGACAAAGTGAAAATGTGAAATGTATAATGTATTAGATAATGTAAATATATACAGAAAAAGCAATGTAGCGAAAGAGAGTAGGAAGTATAGGCTCTGGGAGTTAACAATTTCACAGAAAAGAGTAGGGGAAATTCTCATCAAGAATGTAATACTGGAGTTCAGACCTGAAGACAGTGAGGGGATGAGCGAGATAAGGAGGAAGAGCAGTCCAGGCAGTGGGAACAGCAGGTGCAGTTGCCCTGGGGTAAGAGGGTCCCCAGTGTGTCGNATACAGAAAAAGCAATGTAGCGAAAGAGAGTAGGAAGTATAGGCTCTGGGAGTTAACAATTTCACAGAAAACAGTAGGGGAAATTCTCATCAAGAATGTAATACTGGAGTTCAGACCTGAAGACAGTGAGGGTATGAGCGAGATAAGGAGGAAGAGCAGTCTGGCAGTGGGAACAGCAGGTGCAGTTGCCCTGGGGTAAGAGGGTCCCCAGTGTGTCGCAGAAACAGCAAAGAGAGCAGTGCAGGGGATGTCTGCAGAGAAAGGAGAGTGGAGGGCTTCCCTGGTGGCTCAGTGATTAAGAATCCACCTGCCAGTTCAGCAGACGAGGTTTGGATCCCTGGTCCAGAAAGATCCCGCATGATGCAGAGCAACCAAGCCCAAGCTCCACAACAATTCAGCCTGCACTCTAAGAGTCTGCAGGCCACTACTACTGAGCCCGCATGTTCCAAAGCCCCCACTCTGCAACAGGAGAAGCCACCAGGATGAGAAGTCTGTGCTCTGCAACTAGAGAGTAGTCCCTGCTCACCGCGAGAGAAAAACCCATGTGCAGCAACAAAGACCCAGCACAGCCAAAAACAAATAAATAAAATTATTGTTTTAAAAACATGAAAGGTGAGCAGAGGGAGACATAGGTGGGCAAACCATATAGAAAAATAAAGAAATGATTAGCACTAAAAAATTCAGACAAGTAATGACCTCCATGAAAGAGATAGGGACAGAGGAAGGCTTGGCTTCTAAGATAAAGCAATATTCTATTTTTCAGCCAGGCAGTGGGTAGTCATTATTGTTCTTTAAACTGAACAAATGTATGACATTTCATGATAACAAAAGAAAATGAGCACTCTAAAAACTGTACAAAGAAAACAATAATCACCCAAAACCCACCACCCAGAATTAAGTATTAACAACCTTAAAATCATCTTTCATTTTATACACATGCACCCACATGCACATGAATAAAATTTTATGTCTACGTAGAATCATATACCAAAAATACAGTTTGCAGCTGGCTATTTATCTAACAACACACCATATGCATTGGTGCAGAATGAACCCACGCTGCTCAACTGAGTGAGAAGAAGAATTGTGAGCTAAGAACTTACACAAAAAGGGACATTCCCACCCAATGTAATTAAACACATTTCTCTCAGATCTCCAGCAGATCCTTGATAATTTTATAAGTTTCAAACAAATTTCCAGAGATGCCACACAAGACTGACCTTCCCTAAGAAAGTGAACTTAACTCTACAACATCTCTTTAATCCACAGTCAAAACCAGACTTTTTTGCTTCTAAGCTAAATATTTTATTGTTTTTTGTTGTTTAGTCCCTAAGTCGTGTCTGACTCTTTGCAACCTCACAGACTGTAGCCCACCAGGCTTCTCTGTCCATGGGATTTCCCAAGCAAGAATACTGGCATGGGTTGCCATTTCCTTCTGCAGGGAATCTTCCCAACCCAGGGATCGAACCAGCGTCTCCTGCATCGCAGGTGGATTCTTTACCGCTGAACCACCTGGGAAGTTCATCGAATACTTTGTACTATGGAACAAATGTGATGAAAACGAGATAGTTATCATTTTCAACACTGAAAAAAAAAACCATATTCCATCAGAGGCCATAAAATATAGAAAATGGAGGAGTGAGCTTTCTCACTTCTGACATACACATCCTGCATAAGACATAGACATTCAGCATTTCAATTCTGTTAATGACAGAATTGTTTCCATTTAAGACTCCAAATGCTGTCTCAATCATGGCAGCATTTATGAATGCTATTTGCCAGTTTCTACCACATTAGTAAACTATTGTTTTAAGCTGCCATGTCTTCTGGACCAAATTATTTCCTTGATCAAACTTCTTGTTAGCCAGAGCCTGGGTTAATATTTCCTAGGAACTTGACTTTTTCAATGCAGCAATCCACAACTGGTAACCATACACTTCACACTCATGGCTTTCTATAAATGTTTTAGTTTGAAATAATAAATGCTTTTAAAAATACCTCCACTTTGATAGGAAAGCCCTGTTCACCTCACAGCTCATTCCCACTTTTTAGTAATTTTTCTCCCATCAAGTTGACTCAAATTGAAAACATATCACCAAGAACTGAGCCACAGAACAGCCTGACACAGGTTCCAGAATTGGGAGTGAGGGAAGCCTGAGAACTTAAGGAGAATAGGGATTTTTCTTATCAAAACATGATCATGAGTTTGGAAATGTGCTCACAAAAATAATTTTGGCTGCAGCGATTCCATACTTTTCCAACCACCCCCTTAAGAACACTTTACCAGTCAGAATGGTTGTAAGACTCCACACCTACAATGCAAGTTTCTCATTTCCTCCTAAATAAAGTAAATTGATTTTCTATAGCTGGAGCTGTTTGAAAGGATTTTTCCTTTTTAAGTGAATGCAATGTGCACAGATAGTCCCAATGCACCAAACCTCATAGTTCACAAAGCAGGAGACTTCCAGAGCAGCAGGAACACACCGAACTTTATGAGATTTAAGGCAAACATTGCGATCAGGGTAAGAAAAATACCTCAGTGCAATTAAGAAAACCCAGTTGAGGAATTAGAAATGGAACAGATTCATGGCTGGACTCAGGTGAGGACTGTAAGGTTTAGACGACCTTCTTGGTTCTGTTTTGTTACACAGTCTCGGCATCTGCCCTCAATAAACCCATCTGTCCAAGGACACACCACCTAGGAAAATGCAAAATACCTCATTGAAGCCATTTTTAAAAATTTGTCCTACATATATTAATAGATGGGCACATGAAAATGGGCACATGAAAAGTTGCTCAATATCACTAATTATTAGAGAAATTCAAATCAAAATTACACTGAGGGATCTCTTCACACTGATCAGAATGGCCATAATTTAAAAGTTTACAAATAATAAATGCTGGAGAGGGTGTGGAGAGAAGGAAGCCTTCCTACACTGTCGGTGGGAATGTAAATTGGTGCAGCCACTATGGAGAACAGTATGGAGGTTCCTTAAAAAACTAAAAATAGAATTGCCATATGATCCTGCAATCCCACTCCTGGTCATATATTTGCAGAAAACCAATTTCTCAAAGATGCATGCACCTCAATGTTCATAGCAGCACTATTTACAATAGCCAAGACATGGTAGCAACCTAAATGCCCATGAACAGATGAATAAAGAAGATATGATATTTACATACAGTGGAATATTAGCTGTAGAAAGAAAGAAAAAATGTCATTTGCAGCAACATAGCTGCACCTGGAGATGACCATACTAAGTGAAGTCAGACAAATATTATATCACTTATATGTGGAATCCAAAAAATAGTGCAAATGAATGTATTTATAAAACAGAAACAAATTCACAGACAATAGGAAACAAACTTATAGTTACCGAAGGGAAAGGAGTGGGAGGGATAAATTAGGGGTTTGTAATTAACAGATACACATAATACTATATATAACAGAGGTCAACAACAAGGACCTACTGTATAGGACAGGGAACTATACTCAAAATCTTATAATAACCTATAGTGAAAAGCAATTTGAAAAATAATATATATGTGTATAGCTACAGCATTTTGCTGTACACTTTAAATTAACCCAACATTATAAATCAACTATACTCCAATTTAAAAACCTGTCCTGCTTAGAAATGAAAGGTGCTTATGGGTGGATCCAAAGCAGGTAAATTATAGAGCAAACTAAAAAGAAGGTAAACTTCATATATCTGTTGGATGACAGATAGCCACCACTATTATCAATTTCCATCCCAGTTCCTAGTTCATATGTGTGGTCAAGGTCCTTCATGCTGAAATTGTATAGATTTACACATAATGACTGCAGATTATAAGAAGTCTGTGAGTTTTCTGGGCTTTAGCTAATTTTCTTCCACCGTCTAATATCGTAGGATATGCACTACCATGAGCTGAAGAACATTTATGGATCCACAAAGGAACAAACTGCATGGAAGTTGGAATATATGTACAAAGAGAAGAGACAAAAAAGGACATCTCCAAGTCATAGCAGGTAGATCTGCTTTCCTGGCTGAGGAAAACATTAGTGTTATCACCATCACATCAATTGTTTTTAATTGCTGCTTTGGGACTTCCCCGGCAGTCCAATGGTTAGAACTTCACCTTCCAATGTGGGAGATGTGGCTTTGATCCCTGGTCAGGGAAGCTAAGATCTCATATACCTCATGGCCAAAAAAACAAAACATAAAACGGAAGCAATGTTATGACAAATTCAATAAAGACATTTAAAAAAACACCCTAAAAAAAGCTATTTTGCCCATTCAATTTTTCTCTGCATTTTCATATGTGGAGATATGAAGTCCACCCTCTTTCAATGAAATGATCGTTTATTTGTTGTTAAGGAGATACTGGTGATGACGTTTTTCTGTTTTGGGAAACAAGTGTCATCTTCAAAGAAAAATAGACTTAGTCCAAAGGAGAATTATTGCCAAACCTTAATAAACTCTTGCTATTTACAACATTAAGAAAATAAATATATGAAGAGAAGTCCTGTTTACACATATATCTGGAGCCTATTCATTTACCAAATAAGACATGTGCCATGAAATAGGGCCACACCTTGGGCACGCAGCGGCTTCACACTTATTTTCGTCCCCATACAAAAGCATTAACAAACTGCTAGACAAACTGCAACGTAATGATTTATGCTAATGAGTTGTTAATAATGAGCTAAAAATGATCATTTTAAAGATATCTTGGTATTTTAAGGAGTTCTCTTTCCATTCTTTTTACATTTGCAGACCTAGATCCAGATTCACGAGTCACAGAATTCAGTGGGAATTTCCCCCAGAGAAAATTCCTTGCAATAAACCGGCAGGAAGCATAGTCCCACTTACTTGGGATGCTGTTCCTATAAATTTTACTTTTAATGTTTTACTGCCTTTCTCCCAGTTAATCGGTACTCAGTCATTCATCCGGAATGTTTCAGTCAGCTTCACCATACTTCGAAGCAACATCTTTCATATTCTTTGTCAGCTGTATTATTTTTTAAACCACCACTCAAACACAACTCTCCTGTCAGAAGCTGACCTCTATCACATGATTATGGTATCTCCATTCAACAGGTGATCAGAATCTCCCCACACCTCCTCAGGCACACCTTCCCAGGGATCACATCTCTTCTCACATTCCTGCTGGGTTCTTTTCCCTTATTTGAAGTTATGCTCCCAACTCTGAGCAATGCAATCATTGCCTCTCCCACCCACAAATAGAATCCATTAAGTGAAAATTCATTCCAAACTCAGCTTAGGGTAGTGAAGAAGACTTGGTAAACCCCCAAAGGTCTAGAGGTTGAATTTCATTTGGAAAACTACCCAGAAGTTCAACAGCTTATCCAGGGCTTATCCTAACTCAGAGAGTGGCCTAGGGATGTGCTGACAGGAAGGAATTAAGGTTCCACCAGGCACCAGGGAAACCAGTTCGGCAGCCCTTTGGCAGCATCCTGCTTCTGAAGAGGTGGCGGGAGGGTGGGTGAAGTTGAGAGAGGAACAGATCAGGAAACTTCACTCCATCCTTTCCAGAGCCTTGCAGAAGGAGGCTCCATGCTGTGTTTCCAACTGAGATCTACTCTACCTATGCACTGCTCCTGACAAATAAAGAGTTAAGTACCAGGCTTCCCTGGTGGCTCAGTGGTAAGGAATCCGCCTGCCAATGCAGGAGACGCGCCTTCAATCCCTGGGATGGAAAGATCCCCTGGAGAAGGAAATAACAACCCACTCCAGTATTCTTGCCTGGAGAATTCCATGGACAGAGGAGCCTGGTGGGCAACAGTCCATGGGGTCACAAAAGAGTTGGACAGGACTGAGTGACTGAGCACTTGCTAAGGTAACACTTCCAGTGCCCTGGAGCTAATTCTGATAGAAAATCATAGTGTCTGGGGAAATGCAATTCCTCCTACAGCGGCCAGGAGACAACTTTGTGTTGTCTCCAGGTCGTTTTCTTCTGAAATTCATATCAAGATTCTTGTGATCCTTTCTCCCCTGAAATTACAGAATCTCAAGAACCCAGGAAGTTATCTGGAAGGGGAGCAGAGAAAAACAAGAAGGAACACTGCAGTATAATGTTTAACATGGAGGGAGAGAAGATAACAATACATGTTTCAGGAATAGAAGCAGCTTCAGCGCAAATTGTGCCATGGCAACTACTTCAAGAAAGGACCAGGATCCTCTCCCATCAGCAGCAGAAGCAGTAAGTTAGCAACCACTAAGCTAAACCTCCCAGGTGCATTGCCTCAATCCGACTGATGGTACAAGGTCACAGGCTAGGGACTTCACTTGCGGTCTATTAGTTGAGACTTTGCCTTCCAAAGCAGGGGTCAAGGGTTCAATCCCTGATTAGGGAGCTAAGATCTCACATTCCTCTCAGCCAAAACATCAAATCATAAAAACAGAATCAATATTGTAGCAAATTCAACAAAGCCTTAAAAAAAAAAAGGAAGAGCAGGGACTATAGAGTCCCATAGCCTGTGTTCACATACTGGGCTTCACCATTTTTCTTCCATGACCCTGAGCAAAGTTCTTGACTTCTAGGCTTCAGTTTCCCCATCTGTAAAATGAAACTGAACACAACAGAAACTTCATAAAATTGTTGGAAAGATTAAATGACATAAAGCATATAAAATGCTTCTCATAGTACATGGAAGATAGTAAGCACCCAATCACCACAAGCCAGCGTTTCTTTTCGGGAAGATCCCCTGGAGAAGGAAATGGCAACCCACTCCAGTATTCCTGCCTGGGAAATCCCATGGACAGAGGAGCCTAGCGGGCTACAGTCCATGGGGTCGCAGAGAGTCGTACATGTCTGAGTGACCAAGTAACACAAATCTTCTCCCTGCTTGCTTTGTTTCTACTGGAACCCTTCCCCTTCTTTCCCAGCTTTCCTTCCTATCTTTACCTCTCTTATTCTTCCTTTCTCAGCACTCCACCCCCTTCCTACCTTGGCGATCAGACAAAGCCACTATCAAACTTCCCTCACTCCCTTCCTCCCGCTCTGTATCCTTCCTGACCAGCTGATTCCGGAGAGGAATCCGATAACTTATCAATAGGCATAGGTTGCTCCATAGGAATATTGGCCAGCCTAGGAAACAGCCTTTCTTTGAAGGATAGCAGATCAGAATTTCTGACTCCATGCGGGAGTGTTTTGTCCTAAATCTCCAGTAACTGTGGCCACTTTCCATTAAATATACCCAGATTCACTGCATCCTGTTTTCAAGGAAACAGATTCAGTAACAAGTTAACAATGCTGGCATAGATAGCTATGTACTCATTTGTCCTTCTACCTTTGTGACTTTTTTGATGGTGCCCATCAACTTAGTAGTTAACCATTCAGAACAAGATATATTGGAAACAGAAATAGTCTTCATTTAAGCAACTCTTACATTAAAAGGTGTCCATCTGCACTGGATTTCTTGTTTCTCTTCAACATCCAAGTGAATTCCATTTATAACACTTCTTATTTAATTAATATTTTAAAATCCTTCGGGATTCTTGGTCAATTTTTATCATCTTATATTAAAGTTTTTATATATATTCTGCCCATAGAGTTGTCTAATATGAAAGTCTGCTTAAGTAATTATAAGAATGGAAAACATAAAATTGAAATAAAGTGTAAAATGGACTGGACTAAAATATATAAATATAGTTTGCCTTTTGATTCATTTTGTACCTCTATAATATTCCATCATCAAAAAAAAAAGCAAAAAAGTCAGTATTTCCATTTCTAAGCAAATAAAAATGCTTTGTGTACACCCGAGAATTTTCTTGAAGGATGCTTTTCAAGAGAATAGTCCTTTCTTTGTCATTTGGTAGTTTCCACAAAAACCAACTAAGGTATGATGACCTTGTTTTTAATAAGTCAGATTTGCCACCATAAGTGTGCGTCAAATTAAACAGGACATTTTGTGAACTGCTGGGCATGCGAAATTTGAGGGAAGGGATAAACATTTTATACGATCATTGCGCATTGAGTTAAGAGTTATAGCAACTTCACTGGCCTTTCTGCTTACGATAATGATCATTTAAGGTAACATTACTATGAAGTCATTCACTGGATGGAAGCACTTTTTTTTTTTTTTTGAAAAGGGGGGGAACCCATATAAAATGAATAGCATTGGCAAATGTTTCTAATCATTTCCTGAAAATACCAAACCACCAAACATTCTTTTTATTTACTACGTTTTGCTTTTGTCCATAAATCAAAGGACAATAACAAGCCTAATGTCAAAGAAACTTTTTGACACTTCATACATTTGAGCAAGCTTAGCCGATAAACAGTTTAGATGAAGTTATGGTTTGAAATACGTTTCCCAAGAGGATTGTGGTTCATAAATTGCTATCAGGCTACCTCTGTCATTATTGATTTGAGACCTGCTCAAGGTACCCACAGCTATTACTAAGTCTAACATTATTTGACCTGCTTTTTCAGAAAATGATATTTGGTTATATAAGGACAACGAACCATCCATCCTAGAAGAAACATACAGTCTGCTTGTCATCATATATAAAAAATATTAATATTGCATTCTATCTGAAATTTTCAGAAAAAAAAGGAGGAAATCCTTTTTTCACAGACTAAATAATTTTCAGAATTCTTAGCTGATGTGAAACAAGTTGCTTTATAAGAACTGTACCACAAGAGCTTAGAAAAATGAGAATTTTTATAATATGTCAAACAAAAGAAATTTGCATCTCAGCATTTTGTATGTATGTATGATCATTTATTACCTCTGTGTCTTCTTTACAGTTAAGGAGTTCTGATAAGCTTATTAAAATTATATCCACAATCGCATCCAATGAGTTGCTTAATATATGCTTATGCCTTTCCCTGCCAGCAGAAACCAACATGCCTGCGAGCCCATGGTGAGGGACACAAGTATGGAACAGTTTATGCGCCCCAACCTGTACTGTGCCCTCAGCCTTGGGGATTTGGGAAATGTCAGAAAAAGATCAGAGCAAGCATCCTGCTACTTTTTATTCAGATTCTAGGGTCTTAGCCTTCAAGGAAACACTTAAAGGTTAGTTATGGCTTGATGGCTCTGCATTGCACTTGTCATCGGTGACCCGGCTTCACAAAAGCACAGAACCAAAGGGTTTTAGAAACGAACCTGACAAGGGCCATCCACTGCTAGAAAGGTGACAAATTTATGAATTTTATCAGCTTTGCTTTTAAAAGTGCTGGTAAGTTAAACAGTCAGAGGTGGAAGTTCCCTGCGAGTCCCCTTAATCATCTGAGAAGCTGTCTGACTGTGCACCATCGGAGGAGAGCCGGACAAATAAAAAGCTGGACCACAGCACTTCCACACCAAGAAACCCGCCAAATGTAGAGCAAAGGGTTTGGCTTTCTTATTTAAAAACAAAACAAAACAAAACATCTATATCTCCCTGGAACTCAGTGATTTGAAGCACTCTGGATAACTCATTCAAGGAAACACCACTTGCCCTGGTTGCCGACACTTGCAGGAAGCTTTCCAGATGATTCCATAGTAACCTCTGCTAATTTTACACAATCACCTACTCAGCTATCTGAATGAGAAGGTAGGTTTTGCCAAAGCAAACTTAAATTTACCTCGGTTTTGACCTTTGGCTGGCATCACTTAGGAACCAGAATGTCTACAGAGAGCAAAGATCTCTCGTCTCATTCATTATTTACATGGCACTGAGCTTATGGAAACAGTGCAAATCCTACAGAGCAAGGAAAAAGGATCACCATCAGCAGCTTCACTCACCCACTGTTTTCACCCAAAATAAAAATCAAACCACTTTGTTCTGGATCATTTTAAATAGGAATGACCTAGTCCTTTCCAAGTCAATACTCAAATAATCCAAAGATATTTCTAGTGAAAACAGAGTCCCTTAGTTGCAGAGGATCTTTTTTAGGTTTTAAACCGAACTTTTCTTTCATAAGGATGTTGGGAAACTTCTCCAGAACTGGTTTACTCCTCTAAGAAGTATCTAAAAACGCCAGGGCATTTCACTCTGATAAAGCGCTCACGACACACTGACTATTAACCTTTGAACAAAGGGGCTCCATCTCCTTCTTGGTCGACCTCTGGTCCCACGATGCTGGCCGTTCCTCTGGCCTCACTTCAAAGATCTGCAGCTGAGAGGGGCTGCACTTATTCTGTGTATTTCCTTTTTCCTCCCCCACTCCTTCCCCCGTGTTGCTCCCTCTTTCTTTTTTTCACTTTCTTCGTACAACTTTTTTGGCTTTGATAGAAAAATGCCTAATCTCTCCATCTCCCCACAGCTTTAGCTCTCCTGACAGTGCGCCCTGCTCTTTTATTTTCTTGTGCTCAGTCGTGTCCAACTCTTTGAGACCCCATGGACTGTAGCCCACCAGGCTCCTCTGTCCATGGGATTTTCCCAGGCAAGAGTACTGCAGTGAAGATCCAGTGAAGATCCACTGCCTCCTCCAGGGGATCTCCCCCACCCAGGGATCGAACCCATGTCCCCTGCATTGGCAGGCAGATTCTTTATCACTGTACCACCTGGGAAGCCCTTTAATTCCTTGGTTCCAGGAAAAGTCCAAAATCTTCCTCTTGTCCTTGTAAATGGCCCAGTTAGTCTCAATGTGGGAGCTATCTCTACTTTGCAGCTTGGAATGATACTATTTTAGGCAAAAATAAAGAAAACTTGACCTCAGATTAGTAGACACATTGGATCCTTACATGATACCAAAGACAATGCTTTCTTTGACTCAAAGGATATAAGAGCTGGAAAGAATGCTGGAGGCCTGTCCAAGCGCCTCTTTTGAAGATGAGGCCCCCAGAGGCTACATAATTTGTCCAAAGCCACAGGGCTCTTGGTGACAGAGGTAGAAACCACGACTGTGGCCATGCACTGTCTGTGGTGACGCCAGCACCCCCTGTGGTGTGAAGAGACATCCTTTGCACTGGATGGTGGTCTCTGGGGGACAGCAGCCAGCCCCCCTCTCCTTTTAGTCTGGGAGGATGTGAACTGAATGGACCTGCATCCTGAATTCACTCAGAGGCCCAGCATTTAGGATTAGAACTGTCTATTTCAACGCTCCTTTTCTGCCTCTTTTCCCTTCATTCTGAGAGAAGAGGAACATAATCCATTTTAAAAAAATATTCAACGTATGCTTTTAGGACCATGGAATTTCAAATTTGATAGAAAGTTTGCGTTCTCAGAGTTCATGCTCTTGACCTCACATTCAAGGTAACTGGGCTTCGGGTTAGTTATCTGGTTAGCTGAAAGCAGGAGGCCAGGTTTATGACTCTACCAAATGTGTGCTCACATGTCATTGGGAATATGCAGGTTACTGGATAGGACTAGTTATGCCTTTAATTCACCATCTGTGGGTAAATCTCACCTAATTACTTTTGTATTTCAAGGGTCCATGAAATGTCTCATAAATTCACAATCATTTAATTATTCTTAAAATCTTTTGATAAATATGACTTCTTCTGCTGTTCCTCCAACTATCTCACATATCAAATATCACATTTACCACTCTTCTGGGCAATGGCCTAAGTGTATAAAATTTCTTCTGTGCTGGATTTTAAGGAGAAAATGTCCACTTCAGCTTTTTCACTTTTTTTCCCTTTGATAACCATAAGGCAGTATTGATACCATTTATTTTCAGAAACTTTCTGATCAATGCTTTCAAGGAAGGTTTAAGGATTTTTAAGGAAAGCAATTTGTCCTCCATTTGTGTTTGTTTTCACCTTTAAGAACAAAGTCCCACAAGTCCGAGTTTATAGTCAATCCAAAAAAGTCTCATGAGTCTCCCATTTTATTGGTAGAACAGGGACCTTTAATTTTCCTGGAGGCTTGGCTCTGGGGGTTAATGTAGCACAGAACTTCCTTAACACTGGTAATTAGACCTGCAGGGTGCATGTTCACAGTTCCTGACATGTAAAACTACCCACGGTATCTCAGCTAATAACACCATGGCAGACACTTCACTTCTGGAAAGCAAGTATTGAAACCAATTGTGTCTGTTAATTGACCCTCCTTGCTGAAGCTGAAGCTCCAATACTTTGGCCACCTGATGCAAAGAGCTGACTCCTTGGAGAAGACCCTGATGCTGGGAAAGATTGAAGGCAGGAGGAGAAGGGGACTACAGAAGACGAACTGGTTGAATGGCATCACTGACTCAATGGACATGAGTTTGAGCAAACTCCAGGAGACGGTGAAGGACAGGGAAGCCTGGTGTGTTGCAGTCCATGGGGTAGCAAAAGAATTGGACATTACTGAGCAACTGAACAACACCACCTCCCCCAAGACATCAATGTAGCTCATTTCAATACTGTCAACATTTTATCCCCAAAATAGCAGCAAAAAGGCTGAAATATAGAACTGAGTTAGAACATATACCCTTACTGGCTGATTAGCAATGACTGCCAACCCAATGAGCCCTACAGAAGTATGTAACTGATGAAGTTTCAGAAGAGCTATTAGCTTCAAAGAAAACATTATTGAAAGCTAAGTTACCATCAGCTGCATTGATATTTCCATGTAAAACATTAACATTTAATTCTTCCCAGGTTTTGAAAATTATTGCATCAGTGAAAGTTCCTGTTTGTAAGAAATATTCAATACAAACCCAGTCTGGGGGAAGCCCTCATGATTATGAGGGAAGACAAAAGTGCTGAGGAAGGGGATCAAGCGGAAGTACACGGAGGCTTGCAGAATTACTGGGAAGCTGGAGGTCTGGACTAGGATGAGGTTCAGGAACTCAGAAGCCCAGTGGGGCTGTGCATCCACAACCAGAGCCGGGGGCACTGCTTCAATCCCTCTGCCAGAGCACTCTCCTCCATCTGTCCCTGCCTGCACACTGCTTGCACAAGAACCAAAGCCCCAGAAGACAACGTCTGGTTCCAGGTTCTAAACCACATGGTTGCCTCCAGGAAAAGAGGGAGGGTCTGGGTGGCGCTTCAGACTCCAAACAGAGAGGCTTCTTGGAAAGGAACCTTGGGTGATACAATCAGACACACAAAACAAAGCTTTAGTATAAATATGCTTGTAGCATTTGCTCTCTTATTAATAAACAAAGACTATGAATTGGGGGAATAATTTTCTATTTCTGGCAAAGTCCACTCAGAGGTTTAGAAATTAAATGCCTCGAACAGGAAACAAAAATAGAGGTGTTCTCACACTCATGTCTGTGCTGCAGCCGGTGGTTACTGGGTTCAGCCTGATTCCAATCATAGAGACTTGGCTGCAACAGGGAGCAAAACCACCCATCCTAGGGTTTTTGACCCTTATGCTAGAACGAGAAAGAGTCAGCCATTTCCCATCTAAAAAGGATGTTTTCAGGTTGGATTCCTGTGTTTGATGAGCTGAAGTCTGATCTTTCTCATTTTTTACTTTAGATGATTCTCTCAGCTTATAGTCTAATTTTTGGTACAAATTATGAAATGTAAAAGCATCATTTGCACATCAGTATTTCACTAAATGATGTCCAAAATGCAATTCAACACGGAACTTTTCAGAATATTTTTACCATTTGAACAAAATGAAGATCAACTTTTTAAAAGGTCAAAGTAACACGTTAGTGCATATTTGCTTACCGAAGTCCAGATGCTGCCCTTTCATTTTTAAAAAAAACGTGTCCATACTAAGAATTTTGCCAGATATGAGCACATTTTCACCAGATTGTAACTCTTTAAAACTCGACCCTCACTGTGGAGAATGAAGCAGGGAGAATTTGTAATCAAGTTTGAGTCTGTCATACAGAATGAATTAAGTCAAAAAGAGAAAAACACATATTAATGCATATATGTGGAATCTAGAAAAATGTTACTGATGAACTTATCTGCAGGGCAGGAATAGAGACATCAAGAACAGATATGTGGACACAGTGGGAGAAGGAGACAGTGGGACGAATTGAGAGTGGCACTGACATATACATACTATTGTGTGTAAGACAGATAGCTAGTGGAAAGCTGCTATAGCACAGGGAGCTCAACTCAAGTGCTCCGAGATGAGCTAGATGGATGGGATGGGGAGGGGAGGGGAGGTGGTCCAAGAGGGAAGGGATGTATGTGTACATATAGCTGATTCCCTTCATTGTACAGCAGAAACTAACACAACATTATAAAGCAATTACACCCCAAAAAATAAATTAAAAAAAAAAAGAATTGCTTCCCTGGGAAGCTGTGGAAATAAGGAGGTGTTTATCGAAGGGTACTGTACAAATTTTCAGTTGTAATAGGACTACGTTCTGGGGCTCTAACGTACAGTATGGGGATTAGAGTCAACAATATTGTATTATATACTTACATGTTGCTAGATTTTCTTGCCACACAAACAAAAGTGGTAACTACATGAGGTCTTATATATACCACTTAACTTGATTCTGCTCATCACTTCGCAATGTATATGCATATGAAATAATCACACTGTGCACCTTTTTAAAAAATCATATTGTGTAGCCTAAATATATACAATTTTTTCAATCATACATCAATCAAGCTGGAAAAAATAATGAAATAAATCAGTTTAAAGCATTTCCCATAAAACATAATAATAATATAGAAAGTTAACACAGATAAGTAAATGCTAAGTAATNTTCCTTTCCTTACTTCAGAAATGCTCCTTGAATCAAGGAGAACCTAGAGAGACTCTAACAGAAAGGTAGTCCCGAATCGCGTTCTCTCTGATTCATATACGTTTTCTCAAGATGATGATGATAGCAATTCATCTGATTACTCAAAGAAGTCTCATGTTAGGCAGAATGAATCGGCAGCATCTGCTAGAGTTGCCAGGAAAAGGCACCAGCTTGGATATCTGGAAGCTTAGAACTAGAAAGTAAGTTGTTCATTAGCAGAAGCAAATAAGCACAAGTTTCCATTCTTTTCTTTTGTTTCCATATCTGAGAAAAGAATAGCATTCCAAGTGCCTCTCTCTGAGTGGTATTATGAATATTAATCATGTAAATGCCTTGCAGGTACTTTGAAGATGAAAAAGACGAGTTAGTTTCAAGCCACGAAGTGACAGCCAAGACATCCATAATTATTAGAGCAAAACAGGAAGGAGGCACCCCTAAGAAACTTGGAAGCAAGACAGCAGTGTATTTGTTTGTGTGCAAACCTTTTAATAAGGAAAGCCTCTGAACTCCTCTTCAGATGAAAAGAGGCTTCACTGTGTCTTTAATTAGATCATTCTATTGGAGCACAATATAGTGATAAAGAAGATTTAATAAAGCATTTTGTCTTTTTATTACTGTGATTTGATGCAACATATCTACTTATCCAAGCAAGATGTTTAACTTCAAAAGAAGTTCTGTCCACCCTCCCCTTCTGGCCAATAAATAACTTCAAGGGGGAAAAAAGAACAGTATATTTGGAGGATCCCATGATGCTGAATGGTGAAAAGATTCATCATTTTTTCTACTATGACATGGGTCTTTAATTAGACCTTTAATTTTCTTTCATAACTAGTAGAATGTGTAAGACTTTAAATCTTACTTATTATTGATTAAAACATATGGTAATTTTGGGGAACAAAACCCTAATTTGCCAACAACCATGGTAAAACTTCCCTATTTAAATGATCTTGGAAATGTCCATTAGACTGGATATTTTAGCAATAAACAAAATCATAAAACTGTTGGCATAAAATCCTCTGTACTATGACAAACTTATTCTAAGCATCTTTTTATACATATATCTATAATTAGGTTCAGTTCTTGAATCTAAAATTATGGCCAGGCTAAGACTAAAAACATAAATAGAATGTTTAAGAGTTTAACAAACTGACTTTTGGAATTAGTTTGCCTGTTTTTTTTAAAGTCATCTTAACAATGATATTAGTACAGATGATCAGTTTATCCAGACAGCCATCCTGAGTCTATATATAAGAAAACATTATTAACACAATATTGTAAATCAATTACACTTCAATAAAAATACTTTACACAAATCCACATAAACTCATAGACATTGACTGAGCAGCCTAAATAAAATAAGAAGCAAAAGAAGAGCAAACCTCAGCAGGGGAATAAAAATATATCACAAGAGGGAAAGGAAGCAAGCCAGTCAGTCAGTTGTCTTCACTGTGTAATATCATTAAGCCACTTGGACATTTTGCATACACAAAAAATTGCCTGCATTAATGAATAAAGTGGATCTCTTGGAAGCAGCTTAAATCCTCAGGTGAGCAAACAGAGGAGAAAAAAAAGAAGTGTCTCAGACAAGTCTGCAGGCTACAATTTTAAGCACTGTTAATTTCTAAGTGGTTTCTTAGAAGCTGAAGTTTTGCATGACACAAACAGACATTCCAACATTTCTATAAGAAAACCATTGATTTCTATAGCTCCCACCTTGAGTTCCTTACTACTACCCTCATATCCAAATTCAAACTCCACTTCCACCACTAACAAGGGCTCCAGTTTCATTATTTATAAAAATGGAAATAATAAGACGGGCTGCATGTGGTTATAATGAAGATTCAATGAGAAAACACATGTTAAGATCTTGGAAAATAGCAGGCTCACACAGTTAGTCATACCCACCCACACTCACTCACATGCACATATACTCATTCACAAGGCCAGCCATGTCCTCTGAGCTAGGTCCCTGTACCAGCATCTGAATACTCATTTGTATACTCTCCTACCAGTTTTTCTGAAGTATGCAATTTTTTCTGATATGTATTCGAGATTGCATCTAATAAACTGTACATGTCCAGGTAAAAACTTGTTCCCTTATCTACACTACAAAAATTTCCCAAATGCAATTGTTTCAACTACAAAAAAAGATCACCAACTCACGAACAAACCAGCAATCCAAACAGACAGGGGCTGAGCCTGCAGCCATAGAGCCTCCTCCACCACCTGCCTGCAGTACAGGGACAACCTTGGAGCCGAGCCTGCAGGGGAACCACTGTAGCCCAGCTGTGCAGGAGTGAAGAGGGCGGAGTCTTAGAAATCAAACTGATGCTCCCAACCCTCACTTTCATTTCCCAGAGCAAGAATGCAAACAGAGGCCGCCGTGTCATATGTTTAAATATTTAAAGTTACTCCTCAAGTTTACAAACTGACATATAAAATATAGTTTATCGTCTGGCCTTGACAGATGTTCCTTTGTAATGACTTGGAAGGCCAGCTTGAAATGGAGGATCTTCAGCCTTCTGCAAGATCCATATTGGAGGGGACTTCCCTGGTGGTCCAGTGGTTTAAGAATCCACCTTGCAACGCAGGGGACACAGGTTCAATCCCTGGTTGGGGAATTAGGATCCCACAAGCCATGGAGCGATGGATCCCACACACCACAACTAGAGAATCCATGTGCCACAATGAAAGATCCTGTGATGCAGCCAAATAAGTAAATTTTTTTAAAAAGGATCCACATTGGGACATAGAGAGCAGGCCCAAGGGCCACTGCCTTTTCATCCACCCCAGGCCTCTGGGAAGGGTCTCACCGAAGCACAAAGACACTCCATCCCACACTTCCAAGTTTTGCCCACATCACTCTCACATCTCAACTCATCCCGTGTGACCAATGATAGAGAAGCACAGACCCTGGAAATGGGTTGTTCAGGGAAGAGAATGTCAGCATCCCAGGGACCTGCAGGGATTCTCAGCCTCAGGACCACAGACACTTTGTGCCAGATTTGTCTTTGTTGTGGGGGAGGGTAGACATCTAGCAGTGTGTCTGGCCTCTTCCCTCTAGATGCAAGTAACTTTTCCCAAAAAAATACTGTAACAACCAAAATGGTCTCCTGACATTTTCAGGTGTATCCCTGGGGGCAAATAGTTCCTAGTTTATAATCACTGGCCCAGAAGGAAAAGGTTTGTGCTGTGACCAGCAACAGATCTGGAATAGGAACGAAATGGGGTCGGGGCTCTGTAGAGCATAGGGACCCAAATAGAGGCTGCCATGGGCCAGGCTTTGCACTATTTTCCCAGAATTCTTTCCTCTGATTCTTCTGACAGCTCAGCAAGAAAGTACAATTCACCCATTTTACAGATAAGAAAACTGAGGCCCATGGAATGAAGAACCACCTTGGTGAATTTCGCATATCTAGCAACTGGCAGGACCAGTCATTTAGGTTGGGTCTCTCAGGAGCCAATCAGGCTGGGACTAACTTTATCTGAAGCCAAACTAGAATGTCAGCTTCCAAGTGATCCTAACTACCAAAGGGACCTACTTTTCTATGAGATGTGGAGCAGATTTGTCACTGCTCAGGAAATGGTACATGATGAGAAAGAACAAAGCAGAAAGTATTTTCTCCTGCTCAGGAAAATATCCGAGAATGAAGAATTTATTCCTGATTTTTAAGACCAACACTGTTTAAAAATACCATGAGAAAAAAAAAAANCCTACTTTTCTATGAGATGTGGAGCAGATTTGTCACTGCTCAGGAAATGGTACATGATGAGAAAGAACAAAGCAGAAAGTATTTTCTCCTGCTCAGGAAAATATCCGAGAATGAAGAATTTATTCCTGATTTTTAAGACCAACACTGTTTAAAAATACCATGAGAAAAAAAAAAAAGAAAATATTAGTTGCTCAGTCATGTCCAACTCTTTGTGACCCCATTGACTGTAGACTGCCAGGCTCCTCTGTCCATGGGATTCTCCAAGCAAGAATATTGGAGTGGGTAGCCATTCCCTTCTCCAGGGGATCCTTCCCAAGGATTGAAACTGAGTATCCTGCATTGCAGGCAGATTCTTTACAGTCTAAGCCACCGGGGAAGACATATCAAAGTGAAAAGGATCCATATCCTCCAGTCTCTAATTCATTTGTTTACATGACTTATCTGCTTTTTGTGATTTTATCAGTACAGACAAAGAATAAGGTGAGATTCATACAAGTTAAGGTGCAGAACCCCATAAGCAGGGCTCTAAATCACAAGGCTACATTCTTTAAAGGCAAGACACACCTCTTCTTCTTACTGGATCTAATACAGTATGTGACACAAAAAGCATTTGAGAAATTTTGCTGAATGAATTTGGCTTTGGGCTTCTCTAGATAGTTCCGGAAATACACTCTTCTGGATAATGGCCTCGACTTTTATTTAGCTTTAACTCTATTTTAAAAAAATCTAAGAGAGAGTCTTGGAATGTATCACACTGAAAAGTTTGAAAACAAATGTTGCATTTGGTGCAGCGTCATTCACAGAAGCAACACAGCCAGCAGAATGAAATAAGTATGTGTCATCAGCAAGCTGAAATGCATTAATAAATACATTTGCATGCACTGGACCAAGGGTAACAGTACACAAGAGCAAAGGTTAAACAGTTGGAGGCCCTGGTTTAATAGCAGACCTGAACTGTTATTTAAATGTCACAAATGTCAGTGTTCGTCTTCAAATGGTATTACAGTAGGATTAGTGTCCTAAGCCTTGTTCCAATTTATGGAGAATCAGGGAGAATGATTCTCATCAACTTGGTCCAAAGCAGGAGAAGATTGATTTTCCTTTACCACTCAGTCCACTTTTATGAGTTTTCCAGACCCTACCTTTCCCAGCCTGCACCATGGATGGAAACTGCCAGGCCTGCTTGGAGGCCATATGTGAGCAGTGAATCTGAAAGAGTTATGGCTCCTTGAGAAACCAATGGAGAAAAGCCTGCCACTGGTCCCCCACTCCACACAGCCCGCCCCCGAGCCCTGGCCAGGCTCTCTACACTTGTTCAAACCAGCAGCAGTTTAAACCCATGGAGCAAGGGTAGGACCCAAAGAACCCAATGCAGAGCCCCCAGAACCCAGATAGAGGGCTCACCCCGCCTCTCCACCAGCACCAACCCATGTGCAGCCTGGAGAAGGGGCAGGATGTTGAAGCTCTTCTCATTCGGATAAGAACTCATTTTCTGATTATCTGAAGTGAAACATGGATTGGAGCCCTAGACTGTGCCGAGTGCAATAGACACAGCATCTCAGCTCACCTGACACTCACTGGTGAATCGGGTTCTATTGCTACTCCTACTTTAAATAACAAAGAAAGGGAGTGGGGTGAACTGGGAAATTGGGGCTGACATCTGCACACTTTTGATACTATGTAAAAATAGGCAACTAACAAGAACCTAGTGTATTGCACAGGGAACTCTACCCAGTGCTCTGTGGTGACCTAAATGAGAAAGAAATCCAAAAAAGGGGATACACGCATACATGTAGCTGATTCTCTTTCCTGAACAGCAGAAACTAAAACTGTAAAGCAGCTGTACTCCAATAAAAGTTAAACAAATAAATAACAAAGATAAGAATAAAGGTTGCAAAACATGGTAAGGGTTACCTGAGCTCCAGGTACTGCCCTCTGGAATATAATTGGTTTACAATGTTGTATTAGTTTCTGCTGTACAACAAAGTGAATCAGTTATACATATACATATATCCACTCTTTTTAGATTCTTTTCCCATATAGATCATTACAGAGTACTGAGTAGAGTTCCCTGTACTGAACAGTAGATTCTCATTAGTTATCTATTTTATATATATAGTATGTATATGTACATACGGTATATATACATATATATGTACATATAGTGCAATAGACATAGCAAATCCAAATCGGGAAAGGTTTCCAAATCGGGAAGGGAGTACATAAAGGCTGTATATTGTCACCCTGCTTATTTAACTTATATGCAGAGTACATCATGAGAAATGCTGGGCTAGATGAAGCATAAGCTGGAATCAAGATTGCCAGGAGAAATATCAATAACCTCAGATATGCAGATGATACCACCCTTATGGCAGATAATGAAGAAGGACTAAAGAGCCTCTTGATAAAAGTGAAAGAGAGTGAAAAAGTTGGCTTAAAGATCAATACTCAGAAAACGAAGAAAAATAGATGGGGAAACAATGGAAATAGCGACAGACTTTATTTTGGGTGGGCTCCAAAATCACTGCAGATGGTGACTGCAGCCATGAAATTAAAAGACCCTTACTCTTTGGAAGAAAAGTTATGACCAACCTAGACACCATATTAAAAAGCAGAGACATTACTTTGCCAACAAAGGTCTGTCTAGTCAAGGCTATGGTTTTTCCAGTGGTCATGTATGGATGTGAGAGTTGGACTGTGAAGAAAGCTGAGCACCAAAGAATTGATGTTTTTGAACTGTGGTGTTGGAGAAGACTCTTGAGAGTCCCTTGGACTGCCAGGAAATCCAACCAGTCCATCCTAAAGGAAATCAGTCTTGAATATTCATTGGAAGGACTGATGCTGAGGCTGAAACTCCAATACTTTGGCCACTTGATGGGAAGAACTGACTGATTTGAAAAGACCCTGATGCTGGCCAAGATTGAAGCAGGAGGAGAAGGGGATGAGAGAATGAGATGCTGGGATGGCATCACCGACTCAATGGATATGAGTTTGAGTAAACTCCGGAAGTTGGTGATGGACAGGGAGTCCTGGCATCCATAGGGTCACAAAGATTCGGACATGACTGAGCGACTGATGTTTACATATAGTGTATATGTGTATACATATAGTGTGTATACATATATGTGTATACATATAGTGTGTATACATCAATCCCAATCTCCCAATTTATTCCTCCCTCCTTTCCCCCTGGTAACCATAGGTTTGTTTTCTACATCTGTGGCTCTATTTCAGTTTTATAAATAAGCCCCCTTAACAATTATGTAAGTGGTATGTGCTTAGTCACTCAGTCATGTCCGACTCTTGCGACCCCTGAACTGTAGTCCCTGCCAGGCTCCTCTGTCCATGAGATTTTTTTAAAAACAAGAATACTGGAGTGGGTTGCCATCTCCTTCTCCCAGGGGATCTTCCCTACCCAGGGATCGAAGGCAGGTCTCCTGCGTTTCCTGCATTGCAGGCAGATTCTTTCCCCACTGAGCCATCAGCGAAGCCCTATGTAAGTGGAGTGGCTTGCCAAGAAGAAAGAGGTAAAAAGTCTTTAAATCCAGAAAGCTTCATCTCTTACATTACCATCCACCATCCACCACAGGCGAGGGGTGATCCAGCAGCAGAGCTGTAGCAGGTCGGGCCTCAGCCTCCACGAGGACTCAGACTTGTGGGGAGGGAAGGGGGCAGGAACCAGGCCATTCAAGAATGAACAATCCCAAGAAAGTCCAGTGCCTATCTTGACAGGTCTTTCCTCAGTGCTTGGATGTACCATAGGACTGATTTTCAAATAAAAACTAGAGCCTCTCTTGTGACAAAGAGGACACAGGATGTCCAAGGAAATAGACGAGCCCATACCACGGGGCTCTTCAAGCCATCCGAGGGGACTGGCAGAAAACACGGGTCTGGTGAACAAAGGGAAGGGCCATGTCTCTGATCCAGCATTTCCCAACTCCGGGTCTTTTAAGGTCACTGTGATTTTAACATAGAGATGAACTTCTGCTTGTGCTGAGGCGTGGCTGTGTGGTGGGGGGCAAGGAGAGGGGGAGGCAGCATGAGGCCCCAGAGGATCCACAATAAAAATACCTGAGCACACAGCCACCACAAGACAAGGAATTAGATGCACATTAAGATCTCCAGAAAGAAAGCCCACAGGGCAGCCAGGCGCCCCTCTAAGTTTTCAGAGAGTTATCCTGTCTCACTCCTTTTTTCATTTGAGGATGATCAGCTGTCACAAATATACAATAATATGGATGTCTGCTGTTGGGATACATTTGACTATTAATGAGTTATCCCCGAACTACTTTGACTGATGCTACAGTGCAAACAAAACAAAACAAAAAATAGCTAAATGTTTAATTAGTAGTAAGTAATTGTGAAAACATAAAATGTATTGAGCAGTGATTGCGTATAAGGGACCGTATTAGGTACTTTCAGGGACTTCCATGATGTTAAGACTTTGCCTTCCAATGCAGGGGGTGTGGGTTTGACGTCTCATCAGGGAGCTAGTATCCCACATGCCAAAAAACCAAAACATAAAACAGAACCAATATTGGATCAAATTCAATAAAGAGTTTAATAATAGTCCACATCAAAAAAAAAAAAAAAACCAACATAATGGGGTACATTCAAATATCGAATTCTTTTCCTCACCATAGACCTGGAAGGTAAGTGCTGTTCACCTCTTTTATAGAAGTAACAATCATGTCTCCAGGAAGNAAAAAAAAAAAACCAACATAATGGGGTACATTCAAATATCGAATTCTTTTCCTCACCATAGACCTGGAAGGTAAGTGCTGTTCACCTCTTTTATAGAAGTAACAATCATGTCTCCAGGAAGCTATCCAACTTTTGCAAAGCCCCAAAACTATAAGATTCAGAAATGGGGTCTTTCGATCCTAAAACTCACATCCTTTTCTGTCCACCATGCTGTGTGTGTGCTAAGTCATTTCAGTCGTGTCTGATATCTGACTCTTTGAGACCCCATGGACTGTAGCCCATCAGGTTCCTCTGTCCATGGAATTCTCCAGTCAAGAATACTGGAGTAGGTTGCCATGACCTCTTCCAGGCGATCATCCTGACCCAGGGATTGAACCTGCATCTCCCGCATTGCAGGCAGATTCTTTACCACTGAGTCATCAGGGAAGCCCCATTCACCATGCTGACGGCTCAGCAAACCAAACAGTCCACATGGTGAGTTGCAAAGAACAGACTTAGGAAGGAGTCGTTATTCAACACAGATTTTACTCTGACAAAACTTTGCCAAGGTAAGTTCAGGTTGCAGTACTGTAGTGCTCCTTGCCCAAACACTTGGATTGACATTGATGAAATGAAGATTAACCTTTGTGCTGTAAAAGTATTATTGAAGGGACTAGAATTTGGTACCAAGTGGTACCACCGCTTCCCAAGTGGTGCAGTGGTTAAAAAAAAAGTCTGCAATGTTTGCAGAATTCGCCTGCAAGAGATGCAGGAGACAGGTTCAATCTCTGGATCAGAAAGCTTCCCTGGAAAAGGAATGGCTACCCACTCCAGTATTCTTGTCTGGGAAGTCCCATGGACAGAGGAGCCTGGTGGGCTACAGTCCATGGGGTCACAAAGAGTCAGACACGACTTAGTGACTAAACAACAAAAAACAACCAAGATCCACCACCATGCCATTTTTTATAGTCCTATTTCACCTGACAATTATGAAATAGCCTTCTGTTTTGTTTGCGCAGATAAAACCTTACTCACCGTGATAATTTCCTCCTTTAAAGTCTTGCTTTTAATTGTTCATGCATATACACAAGTCCTACAAACACACACCAATAAACTGGATTTGAGTAAGAACAATGGACAGTAGAATTTTTAAAAAACCCTTATTTTGTGTTTTTTAAGGTAGGAATTAAACCATACAAATTTTAACTTCGCCTTTTTGAAAAATTCGTTTCCAAGTTTAAACAAATATTGAACCTACTCTGCCAAAAAAATTCCACAAAGAGACAAAATAATAATAATAATACAACCCCAGACATGATTGTGAGAAAAAAAATTCTTTTATTCTGGATATTTGTGCTGTTAGAAAAAAATGCTATATATTTTTTATCATCTTGAATAATTTTTTTAAAAAAAAATATTATAAAAGTCTTTTTGAGCTAAAGTTCCCACTTAGGTTGTAAAACAACCAGACTTTTATCCTGGTATATATTCCAGAAAACTTTAGGCTCTCATTATTTTCCCTCTTCTGCTGTCACTTAAACATTTAAACATCTTCTGCTATCATTTAAGCATCCCCCTTAAAATGTTTGGGAACCAATTGGTCTTGAAAAGTGCATATATACTGACAGAGGAGTCACTTTACTGAGGAGAAGGAGAAATGAAGGAGTGAGGGAGCCTCATTTGAGAGTAGAAGGATGCTGGGGAAATGGTGGTAGGGAGAATTAGAACCCAGGGAAAAAAATGTCTTTGGGTTACAAAAAGTCTTTTCAGATTGTAACAAAAATCCAATTCAACTTACAAATTAACCTTCTCTTAGTTCACCAATAATCTGAAAATAATGTCTACATTAAGCAAGGAAGTAAAACCATTCAATTAAGGAATTAAAAATATCAATCTGAACTAAGAACTTTCTGATGGTAAACGTATAATGGCTCTTTTGTTAGCTCATAAAATAAGTCCAGGAAATATTTTGATAGATTAATACTCAAATGAGCAGCAAGTTAAATTTTTCCAGCACAGTAATACAGTCTGCTTTATTGAGCACCCAACAGAAAGTTGCAAATGTACCCAGAGGACAACAATCTCTACACTGTTACATTTTAGCAGGTGGAATTCCAGCTTGCCAAAGACTCGAAATTAGGAAACTGCTCGTCCAGCCATCTCCAGACTGCCGGCTCTTTATTTGGTGAACTAAAACTGTAGAAAGATTGTCCTGAAGTATGTGATCAGATCTTGAACCAATCTTTTGTTTTTCTATTACATTCCAAAGAGGTCTTTATGCCTTGCAAAGAACTCAACGGTGTATTATAAAGTGGATAAAGAAGGATGATGGCACATCAGTAGATGCTGATCCAGAGAGTTCTGAAGGCGGCATATTGCTTCTGCATATTCATCTACTTTATCCAGAAGGCAATAATGAGAATTACTAGAAACATCAAAGAAAGGAGGCCCCTTTATTGGACAGAATAAAATAAAAGGACTAAGCTACATATGGAGATTTACTTTACTCATGTGTTTTCATGCGTTTTCTTCTTCTAAGACGTCTTAAAATGTTTCAATTTAAATATCATATGCCATTTTATAAAGAGTTGCTTTATCAGTCCTGGACACAAAGATAGCCCTAAGTGTTATATTAACTTGGTTAGCCATGAAGAGATGAGCTGTAAAACATTTAATATAGGACCACGGTTAGTTCTTCACAACTGCGTAATGAGCTGCATGTCATATGATGCTTGATAGTTATCTGTGTTGCTGAAGTTATAGCTGAGGAATTATTGGGCTCGCTTATCTGAAAGACCAAATGTAGTGTGAGATCAAAGGAGGCAATAATGTTCAGGAAACAACATCTTTTAAAAAAATATTCCTCTGAGGATAAGAAACTGATTTATAAAGTTTAAGGTTAGTAAAGGACAGAGTATCATTTTAAGTTATCCAAACTGGACCAAACATTTTTAGCAATATTTCTTTTCTTATCAGCATTGATATTACTTTATTTTTCCAACTATATTAATTTTTTTATTTTAAACTTTTTATTTGCATTGGAGTATAGCCAATTAACAACATTGTGATACTTTCAGGTGAACAGCAAAGGGACTCAGCCATTCGTATATATATCCATTTAATACAGCAATATTTCTAATAGATCATTTGTAGCAAGAAGAGACACTAAAATGTTACCAAATTGCCAAGTCAGAGATCCCTTCGGGGGACTGAAGAAAACAGAATGTGGCATCACTCAACATGGCATAGAAAAAGTACACACAATAAATGCAATATGGTTACATAAATGTTTCATTGGAAAAAGGAGCTGACTCTTGAAGTCCACTTTGGAAGCCCCTAGACAAATAAGATCTCCATATGCCAAGGAGACAACGAATATTTTCTTGTCCTTGCCAATTGATGACGGTGTTTTCTGAAGTGAAAGCTCTGAGGACGAAAGCATTACAAGTTCTTGGCACAGATTGATGGATGGTTCACACCAGCAACTAGACAATACCAAGCCAGATAATTTTACCTTATTATCTAAGCATGCCAACAAAGAAAACTTTTGGAACTTATTGACATTATAAGACATAATTTATTAACACCCTTAAAGACCTGTAGAAGTGGAAAACACTGCATGGGTTTCCCAACTGGCTTGGGCTCCCCTAACAAAAGTTATTCCCTCGAAAAAATTCCCCAGTCAAAATTCAATTAAGGTTAAGTGAAAAATTACAGTACAAAACGCCCTACAATATTAAGTAACTAAATATTTAAAAGTAGGTTTTGGAAAGAAAGGAAAAGGAAATTAACATGGGCTGTTTCTGAGTGAGATGAAGAGTGATTTTTAGTTGCTTTTGTTTATTTTTTCTTTATTTTACTAGCTGAATCCATTAAGTACACATTACCTTTATAAAGTAAGAGAAAGGAAAAAATCTTAGGAAACATTTATAATGTGGATATTTAGATTCTAGATGATTTTTCATTCCCCATTTTACTAATAATTGTGTCTCCTTTTCTAAAGACAATCATATTTCTAATACTTTCCATTTCTCCCTGTTGACTCTGGAATGTTCTATGAGCACTTGGGTCTCATTTGTTTTGCCTACCAGTAGGAAAAAAAAAGACTCTAGAAATGCTGCCATGCAACCCCAGGTTCAGACTTTAGTAAATCAAGTAAGGATTTGGTTTTCTGGCTATGTCTAAGAGATAGGAGCCAATACTTTTCTCCTGATTTAAATAGACAGCCTCCCATGACTGTATTACTCTTCTGTGATCTAACAGCATAGCTTTAATACTAAGTCATTCTATCTCAGTGCCACTCTATAGGAAAATAATCCAGAAACAAACCACTTTCCTTTCACATCTTAAAACTCCAGAAACAATATAAATGATCCTGGTGATAACTGAGCATGCGTAATCAATATAAAATGCAAGAATGCAGAGACAGCCATGGAGCAGAAGTTTGCTTCCTATCAACCATTGTTATGTTTGCTTTCTTGCTTGTTTGTTTAGGCCTGTCCCCTGACATTCGGGATCTTAGTTTTCTAACCAGGGATTGAACCCACAGCCTCTGCACTGGAAGTGTAGCCTTAACCACTGGACCATCAGGGAAGTCCAACCACTGTTACGTTTGAGCGATCTGCCTCTTGAGAAACCTATATGCAGGTCAGGAAGCAACAGTNGGACTGGAAAAGATCAGTTTTCATTCCAATCCCAAACAAAGGCAATGCCAAAGAATGCTCAAACTACCGCACAAGTGCAGTCATCTCACACACTTATAAAGTAGTGCTTGAAATTCTCCAAGTCAGGCTTCAGCAATACGTGAACCGTGAACTTCCGATGGTCAAGCTGGTTTTAGAAAAACAAGAGGAACAAGAGATCAAATTACCAACATCCGCTGGATCATCAAAAACCAAGAGAGTTCCAGAAAAACATCTATTTCTGCTTTATTGACTATGCTAAAGCCTTTGACTATGAGGATCACAATAAACTGTGGAAAATTCTGAAAAAGATGGGAATACCAAACCTCTTGAGAAACCTATATGCAGGTCAGGAAGCAACAGTTAGAACTGGACATGGAACAACAGACTGGTTCCAAATAGGAAAAGGAGTACGTCAAGGCTGTATATTGTCATCCTGCTTATTTAACTTCTATGCAGAGTACATCATGAGAAACGCTGGACTGGAAGAAACACAAGCTGGAATCAAGATTGCCGGGAGAAATATCAATCACCTCAGATATGCAGATGACACCACTCTTATGGCAGAAAGTGAAGAGGAACTAAAAAGCCTCTTGATGAAAGTAAAAGAGGAGAGTGAAAAAGTTGGCTTAAAGCTCAACATTCATAAAACGAAGATCATAGCATCTGGTCCCATCACTTCATGGGAAATAGATGGGGAAACAGTGGAAACAGTGTCAGACTTTATTTTGGGGGGCTCCAAAATCACTGCAGATGGTGANTCAAGAACCTCAGATATGCAGATGACACCACCCTTATGGCAGAAAGTGAAGAGGAGCTAAAAAGCCTCTTGATGAAAGTGAAAGAGGAGAGTGAAAAAGTTGGCTTAAAGCTCAACATTCAGAAAATGAAGATCATGGCATCCGGTCCCATTACTTCATGGGAAATAGATGGGGAAACAGTGGAAACAGTGTCAGACTTTATTTTTTGGGGCTCCAAAATCACTGCAGATGGTGACTGCAGCCATGAAATTAGAAGACACTTACTCCTTGGAAGAAAAGTTCTGACCAACCTAGACAGTATATTCAAAAGAAGAAACATTACCTTGCCGACTAAGGTCCATTTAGTCAAGGCTATGGTTTTTCCTGTGGTCATGTATGGATGTGAGAATTGGACTGCGAAGAAGGCTGAGTGCCGAAGAATTGATGCCTTTGAACTGTGGTGTTGGAGAAGACTCTTGAGAGTCCCTTGGACTGCAAGGAGATCCAACCGGTCCATTCTGAAGGCGATCAACCCTGGGATTTCTTTGGAAGGAATGATGCTGAAGCTGAAACTCCAGTACTTTGGCCACCTCATGTGAAGATTTAACTCATTGGAAAAGACTCTGATGCTGGGAGGAATTGGGGGCGGGAGAAGGAGACGACCGAGGATGAAATGGCTGATTGGCATCACGGACTCAATGGACGTGAGTCTGAGTGAACTCTGAGAGATGGTAATGAACAGGGAGGCCTGGCATGCTGCGGTTCATGGGGTCGCAAAGAGTCGGACATGACTGAGCGACTGAACTGAACTGAACTGAACTGAACTGAACTGTGGTCCTAGTGTGATTAGATTGACTAGTTTTCTGTGATTATGGTTTCAGTGTGTCTGCCCTCTGATGTCCTCTTGCAACGCCTACCATCTGACTTGGGTTTCTCTTACCTTGGACGTGGGGTATCTCTTCATGGCTGCTCCAGCAAAGTGCAGCTGCTGCCCCTGACCTTGGACATGGGGCAGCTCCTCTCAGCCGTGCTTCTGCACTGTCTGTTGCAGCTGCCATGCTTCTGTGGAGAAGAAGAATGTTTACCTCCTTTTTAAATGGCCCTGGACTCCCTACCTAAATTAGCTCTCTCACTTCCAACATTCTTCTGTTGATGATTATTCAACAGCTAGTTTCAATTTTGATGTTTTCCCAGGAGTAGATGAGCACATGCCCTTTATTTTGCCATCTTGATTTGATCCTGTCTTAGTTATTTTATAACTTGTAGTTTATACCTCCTATCCCTCTTCCTCATCTTGCTCCTCCCCCCATACCTCTCCTTACTGATAGCCACATGTTTGTTCTTTGTATCTATGAGTCTATTTCTATTTTGTTATGTCATTTGCTGTAATTTTTAGATTCTGCATAAAAATAAAATCTTACAGTGTTTGTCTTTCTCTATCTGGCTCATTTTACTAAGCATAATACCTTTCAGGTCATCTATCCATGTTGTTGTAAGTGGCAATATTTCATTCTTTTTTTTTTTAAGGCTGAGTAATTCCATTACATATATGTACATATATGTAATATATGTATTATCATGTATAATGTAATATATATTTTATACAGACATATATATGTGTGTGTATATTGTATATATGTATATATGCTGGAGAGGGTGTGAAGAGAAGGAAACCCTCATACACTGTTGATGGGAATTGATACAGCCACTATGGGAACCATATAGTAGTTCCTTAAAAACCTAAAAATTCTATATGAGCTTGCAATCCCGTTCCTGGGCATATATCCAGACAAAAACATGATCCAGTAGGATACACGCACCCTGATGTTCATTGCAACACTGTTTACAATAGCCAGGATAGGGAAGCAACCTAAATGTCCATTGATGGAGGAATGGATAAAGAAGATGTAGTACATATATATATGATGGAATATTACTCAGTCATTAAAAAGGATGAAATAACGCCAAATCCAGCAACATGGATGGACCTAGAGATTGTCATACTGAGTGAAGTAGGACAGCAGAGAAACAGAAACATTGTATGACATCCCTTATATGCAGAATCTAAAAAAAACCATGAAACAAATGAACTTATTTAACAAATAGAAACATACTTAGAGAAAGAATTTATGGTTGCCAAGGGAAAGGGATAGTTAAGGAGTTTGAGATGGACAGGTACACATTGCTATATTTAAAATGGATAACCAACAAGGACCTATTGTATAGAATGAAAGCTCTGCTCAGTGTAACATGACAGCTGGATGGGAGGGGAGTTTGGGAGAGAATGGATACATGTATATGTATAGCTGACTCATTTTGCTGTCTATCTGAAACTATCAGAATATTGTAAATTAGCTCTACTCCTATATAAAAGAAAAAGTTTAATAAAAGTCTTGGATTAGGAAAAAATAAATCAGGTTTTTTGTTTTGATGTTGAGTTGTATGAGTTCTATATGTGTTTTGGATATTAACCTTTTACCAAATGTATCATTTACAAATATATTTTTCCATTCAGTAGGTTTCCTTTTTGTTTGTTGATAGATTTCTTCACTGTGCAAAAACGTTTTAGATTGATATAGTCCCGTTTGTTGATTTTGCTTTTGTTTCCTTTCCCTGAAGAGGCAAATTAAAAAAAAAATACTAAAACTGAAGGCAAGCAGCATACTGCCAATGTATTTTTTTAAAAGAAGTTTTATGATATCAGGTCTTTAGTTTGGTCTTTAATCCATTTTGAGTTTATTTCTGTGTATGGTGTGAGAAAATGTTCTAAGTTAATTTTTTACATGTAATTGTCCAGTTTTCTCAGCACCAATTATTGAAGAGATTGTCTTTTCTTCATTATATATTCTTGTCTTCTTTCTCATACATTATTGGACCATAAGTGCATGGGTTTTTTTCTGACTTCTCTGTTCTGTCCCATTGATCTGTGTCTGGTGTTTTTTTTGGCCAGTACCATACTGTAGCTGTGGAGCCTGATACTTCCAGCTTTGTTCATTTCTCTCCAAATTGCTTTTGCTATTTAGGGACTTTTATGGTTTCATACACATTTTGTTATAAGATTATTTTTTATAATTTTGTGAGAAATATCATGTATGTTGTGATAGGGATTGCCTTAAATCTATAGATTGCTAGGGATTGTGTTAAATCTATGGATTGCTTTGGGTTGTATGGACATGTTAACAGTATTAATTCTTTCAATCCATGAACATGGGTTATATTTCCATTTATTTGTATCATCTTCAGTTACTTTTATCAGTGTTTCATAGTTTTCAGTATAGAAGTCTTTTATTATCTTGGTTAAGTTTATTCCTAGGTATCTTATTCTTTTTGATGAGAGTTTAAGTGGTTTTATTTTCTTGATTTCTTTTTCTAATAAAATAATAAATATATCATGCTCAGTCCTGTCTAACTCTTTGCAACCCCATGGACTATACTGTAGGGTAAGGGAGTTAGAGGAGGCGAGGTTTGGAAAAAGAAGAGACCAGCGCTTTACAGGAACAGATCACCTTTAATGAGGCGAGAAGGGGCAGCAGTCAGGTTAATGAGCTGCTACACTAACCCAAGAAAAGAGTAAGTATATATAGGCATATATGTGGAAATCTACTGTCTTAATGGAACCTGTTATTCTCTAAGATTGTTTGGGTTATCTCTTAAATGACTGGGGCAAGGAATTCTGGAGATTGGCCAGAGGATGAGACTGGCTAGGAGGTGGGCATAATCAATCTTAGTGTCCATTTTTTTCTTCCAGTGAGAGAGTACTTTGTTTTGCATAGAATGGTGGGGAGGAACCAGAGAGGAGTTTTAACTCCAGGCTATTTTGAGCCATGTAACTTTCCTTCATATACAGTCCATGGAGTTCTCCAAGCCAGAATACTGGAGTGGGTAGCCTTTTCCTTCTCCAGGGAATCTTCCCAACCCAGAGATTGAACCCAGGTCTCCTGCATTGCAGGTGAATTCTTTACCAGTTGAGCTACCAGGGAAGCCCTTAGCTCATTATATTTCCCATTTTTCTTCCTGTATTTGATTTCTAGTTTCATGCCATTGTATTCTGAAAAAAATGCTTGATATAATTTCTGTCCTCTTAAATTTGTTGAAACTTTTTTGTGGCCTACCATGTGATCTATTGAGAGTCCTTTGGACTGCAAGGAGATCCAATCAGTCCATTGTAAAGGAGATCAGTCCTGGGTGTTCTTTGGAAGGACTGATGCTAAAGCTGAAACTCCAATATTTTGGCCACCTCATGTGAAGAGTTGACTCATTGGAAAGGACTCTGATGCTGGAAGGGATTGGCGGGCAGGAGGAGAAGGGGATGACAGAGGATGAGATGGCTGGATGGCATCACTGACTTAGTAGACATGAGCTTGGGTGAACCCCAGGAGTTGGTGATGGACAGGGAGGCCTGGTGTGCTCTGCAGTTCATGGGGTCACAAAGAGTCGGACACGACTGAGCAACTGAACTGAACTGAACTAATGTGATCTATCCTGGAGAATATTCCATGTGCACTTGAAAGGAATGTGCATTCTGCTATTTTTGAATGGACTGTCTTATAGGTATCTACTAAATCTACTGGTCTAATGTATAATTAAGGACCATGGTTGATTTTCTGTCTGCATGATTTGTCCATTGATGTGAGTGAGGTGTTAAAGTTTCCTACTAATATTGTATTATTATCAGTTTCTCCCTTTACATTTGTTAATATTTACTTTATATATTTAGGTGCTCCTATATTAGGTGGCATGTATGTTAAAGAACATTATATCCTCTTTTTGTATTGATCCCTTTATCATTATATAATGCCCTTTTTGTCTTCTGTTATAGACTTTTTCTGATATGAGTATTTTTAACCCAGCTTTCTTGTCATTCCCATTTTCATGGAATATCTTTTTCCATTATCTCACTTTCAGTCTGTCTGTGTCTTTAGCTGTAAAGTGAGTCTCTTTTAGACAGCATGTAGATGGGTCTTTTAAAAATCTAATCAACCCCCCTATATCTTTTGATTGGAGGATTTAGTCCATGGACATTTAAAATTATTAGTATTACTTTTATACTTATTGCCGTTCTGTTACTTGTTTTCTGGTTGTTTTCATAGTTCTTTCCTATTCTTTTCTTCTTGTTTCTTCCTTGGTGGTATTTTTCTTTAGTGGCATGTTTGTGTTCTTTACTCTCTAGTTTTTGTGTATCTATTGTAGGGTTTTGATTTGTGGTTACCATGAGGTTTATACATGTTGACCGACAACTATATCTTTGTTGTTGCTGTTATTGTTCAGTCACTAAGTCATGTCTGACTTTTGGTGACCCCATGGACTCTACCCTGCCAGGCTTCTCTGTTCATGCAGTCCTCCAGGCAAGAATACTGGAATGAGTTGTCATTTCCTTCTCTAGGGGGTCTTCTTGGACCAGGGATCAAACCTGTGTCTCCTGCATTGGCAGGCAGATTTTTTTTTTTCTTTTTGGCAGGCAGATTCTTTAACCACTGAGCCACCAGGGAAGCCCATATTTGTTTTGAACTGATATCTTTGCTTGATAATCTACTTGTTTTAAATTGACAGTCATTTAAGCTAAAATACATTCTAGAAGATCTACATATTTTTACCCCTCTTCCCCATGTTTTATGTTTTTGATGTCATATTTTACATCATCAGGTCTATCCCTCAACTGCTTTTTTGTAGTTATACTTGATTTTATATATATTTTTTGTCTTTTAATTTTCATGCTAGCTTATTTAAGTTGTTGAATCACAGCCTTTATTATAGATTTGCTTTTATTAGTGGTACTTTTCATTTCCTATAAATTCTTACTTCTTATTGTGACGCTTTTTGTCCTCTTAGAGAAGAGCCTTTAGCAATTCATTTAGGGTTGGTTTAGAGTCTGACATGACTGAGCGACTTCACTTTCACTTTTCACTTTCATGTTTTGGAGGAGGAAATAGCAACCCACTCCAATATTCTTTCCTGGAGAATCCCAGGGGCAGAGGAGCCTGGTGGGCTGCTGTCTCTGGGGTCGCACAGAGTCGGACATGACAGAAGCGACTTAGCAGCAGAAGCAGCAGCAGTGTTTATGATCTCTTTTAGTTTTTGTTTGTCTAAAAAGCCTTTCTCTCTCTTTCAATTCTGAGTGATAACCTTGGTAGGTAGCAAACCTAATGTTGTAACTTTTTTCCCTTTCAGCACTTTAAATATGTCACTTCTTTCCGGCTTGCAAAGTTTCTGCAGAAACATCAATTGATAGCCTTATGGGGGTTCTCTTGCATGTTACTCTTTGTTTTTCTCTTGCTGCCTTTTAAATTCTCTATTTATCTTTTGTCATTTTAATTGTGATATGTTTTGGTGTGTATCTCTTTAGGCCCATCTTGTTTTGTGCTTTCTGTACTTGGATATCTGTTTCCTTCCTTAGGTTTGGAAAGTTTTCATCCATGGTTTCATCAAATACATTTTCTATCCCTTTCTTTCTGTTTCTTCTGTGACCCCAATAAAGTAAATGTTCATATAATTTGTGCTGTAAACTATCTTTATATAAAAAAATTCCTTTAAAAAAATGTTCTTATTGGGTAAGTTCTACTATTCTGCCTTCCAGATTGCCTATGTATTCTTTTGTATCACCCAGTCTGCTGTTAATACTTTCTAGTGTATTTTTCATTTCAGTTATTCATTTCTGAGTAGCTCTTTTTTTGTATTTTATAATTTTTTGTTGAAGCTCTCGTTGTGTTCATCTATTTTCTCCCCCAGTTCAGTTAGCATTTTTAATACTATTGCTTTGAACTCTTTATCATATAAATTAATTATCTGTTTCATTAGGGTTTTTCCTGGGGTTTTATCATATTCTTTTGCTTGACACATATCTCTTTGTTCTCACATTTTGTTTAGCTTTATCTGCTGTCTGTGTGATCTTGAGTGAAACAGCCACCTATACCGACCTTGAAGGGGGGTCCTTGTGTGGGAGCATCCCTACACAGCCTGCGTGTGTTCAGTGGCTTTGGTAGGAGAACTGGATCTGAAGCACAGGCTACATCTTCCCCTGGAGTGTACTGTTATCCACTACCTTGGATGGGATTAAGGCTGGAGTTGGAAAGGCTAGAGCCAGAACTGGGTACCATCTGGGGCTTCATCTAGGCTCAGTGGCAGTTGTTGCCCTTTTGAGGATGAGGTTGGGACCCGAGGGGTTGAGCAGAGCCCTGAGGGAATTGTACTTCTCCTTGGTGTGATGACATTCTCTGCCTTTTTTGGAGGGGGAGGGATAGGGCCAGAAGGCTGGGGCAGCTCTGCTCTTTTTCTGGTGTCATTAGTCTTTGCCTTGGCTAAGACCTTTGTGTCTTCATTGGCTCTATTCCTTTCAGGTATGTGCACTCTTATTGGCTATGGCAACCTCTGCATTAGCAGAAGCAATGTTGGAGTAGGAGGGATTGGTGCAGGTGCCTGGTGTGGGCTGAGGGGCATGTTGTGGCACTCCTGGCATGCCAGCCAGAGCCTTGGTAAATTTTCAATTTTCTGCCTCTGTGCTGGGACTCGGAGTAAGCAAGTGCATGTACTCTTCAAGTGTAGAGTCTTAATTTCCTACAAACTTCTGGTAAGCCCCACTAGTTTTCAAATCAGCTAAGTGGGATCATTCTCCTAGTGTCAGACCCCAAGGTTATATGGCTTGAACCTATCATTGCCTAGCGAAGATCCCTTTAACCTTGCATATTCCCCTCTACTTCTGAGTCCCCTGCTAAACACGTGGGTCCCTACTCTATTGCTTCTTCCCTCCCACAAGACTCTGTGTGCTTCTTTCTTTAGATCCTAAGTTGTAGACCAGCTATTCTGCTCATCTTTATGTCATCCTCAGCAAGAGTTGCTCTATGTGTAGCTGTAGTTTTGATGTATTCATGGGGAGAACTGAGCTCAGGGTCTTCCTACTCCACCATCTTGATCCTGCTTCCTAATCATTTAGACATTGAAAAGTGTTGATAGACATCGGGATTGTTTCCAGTTTTGGCCTATATGGATAGAGCTGCTATGAACATTTGTGTATAGGTTTTTGTGTGAAAGAAAATTTCATCAATATAGGATAAACTGTCCAGGAGTATAAATTCTGGGGCATGTGATACTTCTTTCTTAAGAAGCTATCAAATGTCTTTCCAGGCTGTCTATGCCATGTTGCATTCCCACCAGCAGTGGGAGTCCAGCCTCTGCCTGCTCACCAGCATTTGGTGTTTTCTTTACTTTTAAACTTAGAAATTTTCGTAGGTGTGCAGTGACATGTCATTGTAATTTAAATTTGTATTTCCCTAACAGATAATGATGTTGAACGTCTTCTCATGTGCTTATTTGCCATCTCTATATCCCCTTCAGTGAAATGACTTCTCATATTTTTGCCCATTTTCTTTTTTTGCCACTTTATTTATTTTTTTAAATTGAAGGATAATTGCTTCGCCAAATTTTGTGGTTTTCTGTCATATATCAATAAGAATCAGCCATAGGTACACCCATGTCCTGTCCATTCTGAACCTCCCTCCCATCTCCCTCCCCATCCATCCTTCTAGATTGTCAAAGAGCCCCTTTTTGAGTTCCCTGAGCCATATAACAAATTCCCATTGGCCATCTATTTTACATGTGGCATTGTAAATTTCCATGTTATTCTCTGGGTGCATCTCACTCTCTTCCTCTTCCCCTCCTACCATGTCCACAAGTCTGTTCTCTATGTCTATTTCTCCACTGCTGCCCTGCAAATAAATTCATCAGTATCCTCTTTCAAGATTCCATATATATTTAAGTAATATCCTGGTAGCTAAGCTGTTAAAGAATCTGCCTGTAAGGCAGGAGACCCTGGTTCAATTCCTGGGTCGGGCATATCTGCTGGAAAAGGGATAGGCTACCCATGCCAGTATTCTTGACCTTTCCTGGTGGCTCAGCTGGTAAAGAATCTGCCTGCAGTGCTGGAGACCTGAGTTTGATCCCTGGGTTTGGAAGATCCCCTGGAGAAGGGTAATGCAACCCACTCCAGTATTTTTGTCTGGAGAATTTCATGGACTATCATGGGCTCACAGAGAGTCAGACATGACTGAGTGGCTCTCACTTTCATACAATATATTTCTCTTTCTGACTTACTTCACTCTGTGTAATAGGCTCTAGGTTCATCCAGCTCATTAAAATGGACTCAAATGCATTCCTTTTTATGGCTGAGTTGAATTCCATTGTAGGAGACTTCCCTGTAGCTCAAAAAGTAAGGAATCTACCTGCAAGGCAGGAGACCAGGGTTTGATCCCTGGGTTTGGAAGTTCTTCTGGAGAAGGGAATGGAAATCCACTCCAGTATTCTTGTCTGGAGAATTCCATGGACAGAGAAACTTGGTGGGCTACAGTTTGTGGGGTCGCAAAGAGTCGGACACGACTGAGCAACTAACACAGTCCACAGAATTCCATTGTATATATGTACCACCACAGCTTCTTCATTCGTTCATTTGTCGATGGACATCTAAATTGCTTCCATGTTCTAGCTATTGTAAATAGTGCTGCAATGAACAATGGGATACATGTGTCTTTTTCAATTTTGGTTTCCTCAGGGTATAAGCCTACTAGTGGGATTGCTGGGTCATATGCTAGTTTTATTCCTAGTGTTTTAAGGAATCACCATACCGTCTTCCATAGTGGCTGTGTCAATTTACATTCCCACCAGCAATGAAAGAGTTCCCTTTTCTCCACAACCTCTCCAGTCTTATTGTTTGTAGACTTTTTGATGATGGCCATTCTGACNTTTTATTCCTAGTGTTTTAAGGAATCACCATACCGTCTTCCATAGTGGCTGTGTCAATTTACATTCCCACCAGCAATGAAAGAGTTCCCTTTTCTCCACAACCTCTCCAGTCTTATTGTTTGTAGACTTTTTGATGATGGCCATTCTGACTGGTGTGAGGTGGTATCTCATTGTAGTTTTGATGTGCATTTCTCTAATAATGAGTGATGTTGAACATCTTTTCATGTGTTTGTTAGCCAGCTGTATGTCTTCTTTTGAGAAATGTCTGTTTAGATCTTTTTCTCACTTTTTGATTTGGTTGTTTGTTTTTCTGGTATTGAATTATATAAGCCACTTGTATATTTTGGAAATTAATTCTTTGTCAGTTGTTTCCTTTGCTATTTCTCTCTCGTTATGAGGGTTGTCTTTTAACCTTGTTTGTAGTTTACTTTGCTGTGCAAAAGCTCTTAAGTTTAATTAGGTCTCACTTGTTTATTTTTGTTTTTATTTCCATTACAAGGGTCATAGAAGATCTTGCTTTGTTTTATGTCACTGAGTGTTCTACCTATGGTTTCCTCTAAGAGTTTTATAGTTTTTGGCCTTATGTGTAGGCCTTTAATCCATTTTGAGTTATCTTTGTGTATGGCATTAGGAAGTGTTCTAATTTCATTCTTTTGCATGTAGCTATCCAGTTTTCCAGTACCACTTGTTGAAGAGGCTGTCTTTGCCCCATTGTATATTCTTGCCTCCGTTGTCAAAAATAAGCTACCCATAGGTGTGTGGGTTTATCTCTGTGCTCTCTCAGTTCAGTTAAGTTGCTCAGCTCTGTCCAACTCTTTGTGACCCCAAGGACTGCAGCACACCAGGCCTCCTTGTCCATCACCATCTCCTGGAGTTTACTCAAATCCATGTCCATTGAGTCAGTGATGCCATCCAACCACCTCATCCTCTGTTGTCCTCTTTTCCTTCCACCTTCAATCTTTCCCAGCATCAGAGTCTTTTCCAAAGAGTCAGCTCTTCGCATCAGGTGGCCAAAGTATTGGAGNACACCAGGCCTCCTTGTCCATCACCATCTCCTGGAGTTTACTCAAATCCATGTCCATTGAGTCAGTGATGCCATCCAACCACCTCATCCTCTGTTGTCCTCTTTTCCTTCCACCTTCAATCTTTCCCAGCATCAGAGTCTTTTCCAAAGAGTCAGCTCTTCGCATCAGGTGGCCAAAGTATTGGAGTTTCAGCTTCAGCATCAGTCCTTCCAATGAATATTTAGGACTTATTTCCTTTAGAATAGACTGATTGGGTCTCCCTGCTGTCCAAGGGACTCTCAAGAGTCTTCTCCAACACCACTGTTCAAAAGCATCAATTCTTTGGTGCTCAGCTTTCTTTACAATCCAACTCTCACATCCATACATGACTACTGGAAAAACCATAGCTTTGACTAGACGGACCTTTGTTGGCAAAGTGATATCTCTGCTTTTTAATATGCTGTCTAGGTTGGTCATAACTTTCCTTCCAAGGAGCAAGTGTGTTTTAATTTCAAGGCTGCAGTCACCATCTGCAGTGATTTTGGAGCCGAAGAAAATAAAGCCTGTCACTGTTTCCACTGTTTCTCCATCTATTTGCCATGGAATGATGGGACTGGATGCCATGATCTTAGTTTTCTGAATGTTGAGTTATAAGGTAAAGTTTTCACTCTCCTCTTTCACTTTCATCAAGAGGCTCTTTAGTTCTTCACTTTCTGCCATTAGGGTGTTATCATCTGCACATCTGAGGTCATTGATATTTATCATGGGAATCTTGATTCTAGCTTGTGCTTCATCCAGTCCAGCATTTCTCATGATATACTCTGCATATAAGTTAAGGAAGCAGGGTGACAATATACAGCCTTGACGTACTCCTTTCCTGATTTGGAACCAGTTTGTTGTTCCATGTCCAGTTCTCACTGTTGCTTCTTGACCTCCTGTTTTGTTTGTCTATATTTCTGTTTTTGTGACAGTACCATACTATCTCAATGATGGTAACTTTGTAGTATAGTCTGCAATCAGGAAGGTTGATTCCTCCAACTCCATTCTTCTTTCTCAGGACGGCTTTGGCTACTCAGGATCTTTTGTTATCCCATATGAATTGTGAAATTTTTTTGTTCTAGTTCTGTGAAAAATGCTATTGGTAATTTGATAAGGATTGCATTGATTCTGTAGTTTGCATTTGGTAGTATAGTCATTTTCACAATATTGGTTCTTCCTATTCTTCCTACCCAGAAACATGGAATATGGAATATCTCTCCATCCATTTATGTCATCTTTGATTTCTTTCACCAGTGTCTTATAATTTTCTGTATACAGTTCTTTTGTCTCCTTAGGTAGTTTTATTCCTAGGTATTTTATTCTTTTTGTTGCAATGGTGAATGGGATTGATCCCTTAATTTCTCTTTCTGATATCTTAATTTCTCTTTCTGATTTTTCATTGTTAGTATATAGGAATGCAAGTGATTTTTGTATATTGACTTGAATCCCGTAACTTTGCTGAATTCACTCACTAGCTCTAGTAATTTTCTGATAGCTTCTTTTGTCTTTCCTATGTATAGTATCATGTCATCTGCAAACAGTGAGAGTTTTGCTTCTTTTCTTATCTGGATTCCTTTTATTTCTTTTTCACCTCTAGTTGTCATAGCTAGGACTTCCAAAACTATATTGAATAATAGTGGTTAGAGTGGACACCTGTGTCTTGTTTCTGATCTTAGAGGGAATGTTTTTAGTTTTTCACCTTTGAGAATCATGTTTGCTGTGGGCTTATCATATATGGCCTTTACTGTGTTGAGGTAGGTTCCTTCTATGCCCATTTTTTGGAAATGTTTTTTATCATAAATGGGTGCTGAATTTTGTCAAATGCATTTTCTACATCTATTGAGATGATCATATAGATTTATCTTTCAATTTGTTAATATGGTGTTTCATGTTGAACTATTTGCATATATTGAAGAACCCTTGCATCCCTGGGATAAACCCAACTTGATCATGGTATATGAGATTTTTAATGTGTTGTTTAATTCTGTTTGCTACAATTTTTGTTTTTGCCCCTTTTCAAATTGGGTTCTTTACTTTGTGGTTTCCTTTGAGGATTCTTTATATATTAGTGATATTAGTCCTTTTCTGGATATGTGATTTGCAAATATTATCTCCCAACCCGTAGTTTATCTTTTCATCCTCCTAACAAGTTTTCACAGAAAAAAATTTAATTTGAATTTTAACATCAATTTTTTTGTTTTATGGATTGTGTTTTCCTATCAAGCTTAAGATTCTTTTCCAAGCCCTAGATTGTGAAGATTTTCTTTTTTCTATTGTATATTCTTGCCTCCTTTGTTGAAGATAAGATGTCCATAGGTGTGTGGATTTATCTCTGGGCTTTNAAGAATTAATCTCCAAAATATACAAGCAGCTCATGCAGGTCAATACCAGAAAAATAAATGACCGACTTAAAAAGTGGGCCAAAAAACTAAACAGCATTTCTCCAAAGAAGACATACAGATGGCTAACAAACACATGAAAAAATGCTCAACATCACTCATTATCAGAGAAGTGCAAATCAGAACCACAATGAGGTACCATCTCATGCCAGTCAGAATGGCTGCCATCAAAAAGTCAACAAACAATAAATGCTGGAGAGGGTGTGGGGAAAAGGGAACCCTCTATACTGTTGGTGGGAATGCAAACTTGTATAGCCACTTTGGAGAACAGTGTGGACATTCCCTAAAAAACAGGAACTAGAACTGCCATATGATCCAGCAGTCCCACTACTGGGCATACACACTGAGGAAACCAGAATTAAAAGAGACACATGTACCCTAGTGTTCATGGCAGCACTATTTACAATAGCCAGGACATGGAAGCAACCAGTGTACATTGGCAGATGAATGGATAAGAAAGTTGTGGTACATATACACAATGGAATGTTACTCAGCTATAAAAAGAATGCATTTGAGTCAGTTCTAATGAGGTGGATAAAACTGGAGCCTATTATACAGAGTGAAGTAAGTCAGAGAAACACCAATACAGTGTCAACGCATATATATGGAATTTAGAAAGATGGTAATGATGACCCTACATGCAAGACAGCAAAAGAGACACAGATGTAAAGAACAGACTTTTGGACTCAGAGAAGGCAAGGATGGGATGATATGAGAGAATAGCATTGAAACATGTATATTACCATATGTAAAATAGATGACCAATGCAAGTCTGATGCATGAAACAGGGCACTCAAAGCCAGTGCTCTGGACAACACAGATGGATGGGATTGGGAGGGAAGTGGGAGGGGAGTTCAGGGTGGATGGGACGCATGTACACCCATGGCTGATTCATGTTGATATATGGCAAGAACTACCACAATATTGTAAAGTAATTAACCTCTAATTAAAATAATTTAATAAAAAATCTAATTCTGATTATTTGCTCCTTGGAAGAAAAGTTATCACCAACCTAGACAGCATATTAAAAAGCAGAGACATTACTTTGCCANGAGGAGAGTGAAAAAGTTGGCTTAAAGCTCAACATTCAGAAAACGAAGATCATGGCATCCAGTCCCATCACTTCATGGGAAATAGATGGGGAAACAGTGGAAACAGTGTCAGACTTTATTTTTGGGGGCTCCAAAATCATGGCAGATGGTGACTGCAGCCATGAAATTAAAAGATGCTTACTCCTTGGAAGAAAAGTTATGACCAACCTAGACAGCATATTCAAAAGCAGAGACATTACTTTGCCAACAAAGGTCTGTCTAGTCAAGACTATGGTTTTTCCAGTGGTCATGTATGGATGTGAGAGTTGGACTGTGAAGAAGGCTGAGCACCGAAGAATTGATGCTTTTGAACTGTGGTGTTGGAGAAGACTCTTGAGAGTCCCTTGGACTGCAAGGAGATCCAACCAGTCCATTCTGAAGGAGATCAACCCTGGGATTTCTTTGGAAGGAATGATGCAAAAGCTGAAACTCCAGTTCTTTGGCCACCTCATGCGAAGAGTTGACTCATTGGAAAAGACTCTGATGCTGAGAGGGCCTGGGGGCAGGAGGAGAAGGGGACGACAGAGGATGAGATGGCTGGATGGCATCACTGACTCGATGGACATGAGCCTGAGTGAATTCCGAGAGATGGTGATGAACAGGGAGACCTGGCGTGCTGCGATTCATGGGGTCACAAAGAGTCGGACGTGACTGAGCAACTGAACTGAACTGAATCTCATCTCTTACTTCCTCTGTTAGAGACTTCAATATAGGTCAAGTCTACAGAAATATATATTATATTAGAATATATTGTAACATATATTTCAGAAAATTTCCTGTTTCCTCAACTTGATTGTGGGTTCTTTATGACACTTTGCATCTCCCTCACTAACAACAACCCCCCAATCTTAGTGCATGCCACCAAGTTCAGCATATATCTCATGGTTAGTTGATTTGAAGGACCTAAGCTTGATTTCACTTTTTAAATCTTCCAGTCAACCATCTTTTAACTAGGTGTGGCTACAGCCCTGCCATCATAACTGAGAGGCAAAATGGTGGGGCCAAAAAAACACAAAACTGGGGCCAAAAAACATGAAACTGGGAGTCAGGGCATCAGAAGGCCAGCTTCCAACCCGGCTCTTCAATACCCATGTGCAAAAACCCTTGAATGAGGCATGCTACCTTTTGGGTTTCAGTATTCCCATTTGTAAAAGCCCTCATTTGTAAAATCAAAATGCCAGACTAGGTAAACTTAAAGGTCTGTTTCAGCTCTTAACTAGTCTTATATATTCAGAATTTCCAAGAATGGCCTAGAGCTGGGCTGTCCAATATAGAAGCCACTATTTCATATGTGGCCATTTAAATTCAAATTTAAATGAACTAAAATCAAACACAATAAAAAAAAATTCAGTCCCTCACTTGCTGGAGCTCCATTCAACTGCTCAATACCTACTGGGTTGGTGAAAAAGTTCCTTCAGATTTTTCCATAAGATTCTATGTGAAGTGTGTGAAAGTGTTAGTAACTCATTTGTGTCCAACTCTCTGCAACCCAATGGACTGTAGCCTGCTGGGCTCCTCTATCCATGGGATTCTCCAGGCAAGAATATTGGAGTGAGTAGCCATTCACTTCTCCAGGGGACCTTCCCGACCCAGGGACTGAACCCAGGTCTCTCGAACTGCAGGCAGATTCTTTACCATTTGAGCCACTAGGGAAACCCATAAGATCGTATAGAAAAATCAAAAAACTTTCTGGCCAACCTAATACATGTGACAAGTGGCTACTGCATTAGCATAGACATGGAACATTTTATTGGCACCATTGTCCTGTTTCTTCCACTTAGAATGATTTCTTTCCTCCTATATCCCATCCTAAGTCCAAATTCGTCAAGATCCTTTCCATAGTTATTCTGTGGCAAAACTGGGAAGAACTGTTCCAGATATAACCACTGTGGCTTAGCAATAGGAGTCAGGATGGATAAAGAGGATGCATAAGGGTAAAGCCTGGAAAGCCCAGTACCACAATGCTCACTTCAACTTCTATCTATCAAATATGGGATTTCCAGAAAGTAGCTAAGATCACACCAAAATACACTCTAAAAATGACAGGATACAATCAATCATAAAAGAAAGAACTTTGGGGTCTTTGAGCAACAAATGATTTAGTCCACCCCTCATGTACATCTGGAAAAATGCCAAGATCCTCTGTCCAGACCCAGTGGGCAACATGGAACCAGGTTATGGAAGTGTGTGGAATACCAGGAAAGGTGGGCAGCTGGGAAGCCATCTGTTCATCAGTTTCTGAGAATTTATCCAATCAGGGCAGACGTTGAGTAAGTCACTGCATTGTCAGTAAAATATACTATGTTCAGATTTTGTTATTCCTACTATCCTGTACTCCAGGACGAATGCTACCTCTTGCCCATTGAAAGTAATATATTCCTCTTTGGAACTGCCTTTATATCAGTTTATGTCATTCTTGAGGTATTTACCATGGACCGTTTCATTGTATCCTGTGTATTTCTTACAAGACTGTAAAGTATGATTTGTACTTTGTAGTTTTTATATTTTCCAGAGTTTTAGCATGATTTGCACATCAAGAGCCAAGTAAATATGGAATCTGACAGGGAATGAATGAATAAATGAATTGAATGAATTTATGAATGAATGAATGAATACTCTACAACAAATCCCATTTCTACGGACCCAAAATAACTCAGGTCTTAATGTGTCCCACCTTAAATCAGTCTTCCATCCATGACTTCCTTAAATTCCCTGTATTTAAAGGGAAGAGTCACATTGATGACACATAGAAAGAATTGTCTCAAAACAGCATTAACTACAAGTATATGTAAGGTTGACAATTTTTGAGGCAGGCATTTTTGTGCCATATTTCCTAAATTCTACCTTTTTTCTACTTTTTATTTCTTAATTTAAAATAATTCTTAGACTCAATCATATCATACTTAAATGGTATAAAAAATTACCTGGATATATTACATTTTTAAAATGGTATCATACTTAAATGGTATAAAAAATTACCTGGATATATTACATTTTTTAAATGGTACATACTAATATTAATCATTACTAGCACTAACTTTTTTCTCATAAAATTCCTGACTCAGTGACAGAAGGATTTTTCTCCACTTTCCTCAGCTAATAGTATCTAAAAATTATCCATAACAGGAAAATATTATTCACAGCCAAATATTTTATTCATGCAGTTAGGATGGGCTCGCACTTCTCGTGTAAGGCATTTTCTATAATCTTTAGTAGGCTACCTAGACTTTTGTAATTTCAGACTTGTATGGCTCTAACACTGCCTAAAAGGACAAGAAATGAAAATACTTAAAGTATTAGGTTATTTTACTGTCTGCAAAAATAAGATATTGGAAACTCGATGCCCACCAAAATGGGACTGGATAAATAAATCATGATACAGCCTTTCAATGGAGTGATAGGCCAATGTTTAAGAAAGACTGGTAATGCATTCTCAAGTAATTTATTACCTTGCTTTTTTGTAATAAAAAATGTAAGAAATTCTATCAAGGTCCATCAATAAGTGACTAGATAGATAATTATAGTACTGAAAACATCCTTTCAATGGAATAGTATTTAGTAATACATACTATAGTATATAGCCTGTGAAAACCAAGGCTAGTGTGCCCACAGGGGAAGAGATCTGAAATAATACACTGTTAAGTGACAAAAGCAAGATTAAGAACAAGTTTATAATGTGCTTCTTTAAAAATGGTTCTACATGCAAGATGAGGAAAGGAACAAATTTCTTCACAATGTCTCATTTTATATTTTTCATTCTTAATCTTGTGAATGTATAATCTACACAAAAATGTAATATATGTCTCCAGTATCATTGACCTAAGGTTTGTTTATTAAGTGGATTTTAAAAGAATCACCAGTATGTCACTCTCCCTCCTCCTCTTGCCAAATTTCCTTTTTATACTGTGCTCTCCTCTTTTGTGCATCAAATGCATTTTCAGTACTCACAAAGATCGAACCGAGGGAAGCAGCTAAGGCAGAGTACTTTGGAATGGAGCTGACCTTGATCCAGTTTGAAATCTAACAAAACATGATGCTAAATAATGAAGTAAGCTGGGGAACATATTTGCATAGAAATGAAAGATGGGCTGTGTGGTCTGGGTGATGGCCAAAGGGTTGAATATTACAGAGTGAATTGTGCCTCCTTCTTGCTAACATTTTAGTGATCTAATTACAAGAATGTTTAACTGCTTTCATTCTTAAATGAAAAAGATGATTATCAACCACTCCCTGAAAGACCTAATTAATTTTTTTATTTCACCAGCTTAAATAGATTTTAAAAATAAGGGGAGACAACTGAATAGCCAATTCTGAGATTTCTTTTTTCATGCTAAACCAACTTTTCAAATATTTAATCTGTGTTTGGAAATCTCTAATTATCTGAGGTCTTCCATTTATTAGAGAGATGAATCCACACCAAAAAAGCAACAATGTTTAAATTGGATGTTCAAAAGACCCTCTCAGCAAGAGGTATTAAAATGTCAGCCTCACGTGAATGAGACATCTCTGACCCCCATTAGTAGACGTTTGGCCCCCTGGGTGGCTTTCTGTAACAGTGGTGATGGATTTGCTCTTGTCCATGTGCACACTCCTGCCGTGTCCTCTTATGACCCGGGGAAGACATATACTAGACAGCTGGCTCAACCAGGTCTGTGGCCACTGGACAAAGCAAACCTTGCTGACCCACACAGAGGTTGAACCTGTGACCTTGTTCTCATTAGCTCAATGTCCTAACCACCTGAGTCAAACAGCCACCAGAAAGAAGTAGACTGAACACTGAGTCAATAGATGTCTCTGTAGAGGGGTGTCAAAGCCGGGTACATAATAACTACAATACTGGACATAATACTGGTATTTAGGTACTGAAAGAGGGTGTTTGTCCCCCTGTAAATTATTTATCTTGTAATCCACACCATTTTCCAAGCTGAGAACCAAAACATGATCATCTTATAAAAGAACTGCTTGAACTTCCCTGGTGGCTCAGACAGTAAAGCATCTGCCTACAATGCGGGGAGACCAAGGTTCAATCCCTGGGTCGGGAAGATCTGGAGAAGGAAATGGCAACCCACTCCAGTATCCTTGCCTGGAAAAGCCCACGGATGGAGGAACCTGGTAGGCTACAGTCCATGGGGTCACAAAGAGTCAGACACGACTGAGCGACTTCATTTTCACTTTCACTTTTCAGTTCTATACCATAATTCAATATGGTGAAGTGAAGTGAAGTGAAGTCACTCAGTCGTGTCCGACTCTTTGTGACCCCATGGACTATAGCCTACCAGGCTCCTCCCTCCAATATGGTATGAATCCTGAAATAAAGAAAATGGCCACTGAAATGGTAATTAACCATTTGGTAGGAAATCCAAGACAGGAATAGATTCCACAGCTCATTTGATCTGTGATCTGCTGAGTCTTAGGCTTTAAAAAGGGGAGTAGAGGTAAGAATAGTGGTTGATAGGGGCAGAGGTAAGAACAAGAGCCAATAATTTGTGAGTAGAAGAACACAGAAGCTGTTTATCCGGGCAAAACTTCATGAAGAAACATCTGTATTCAGTCAGTCTACAATATTTGGTTGAGTATCTGTGTGTTTTGTGTGTCACGGGGGCTCTGGTTACAGAAATCTACCAATAGAGAGGGGAGTTCTACTTGTGGAAGACAGAAAGCCCCTGACATCTTCATTCTCATGTTGTCCTTCACCCTGAATAGACAGTGACTCTGGTGCCAACCTCTAAGTATCATCATGAGTACAGGTTCAGTGCAATATGCACTGAATGTGGGAAATCCCACATTCAATGAGAAACTTCACAAGTACAGTATGAGCAGTTTCAGTGGCAAGGTTTTATTTCAAGGAATGATATGAAGTTCCACCCATGAGCTTTTCCTCCTCATCCATCTGAGTGGACTCCATCACAGGACCCTGGTCAAGGACCTGGCAGGCTCATTAGCCCCAACCACCCAGAGATAACAACTGAACTTATATCTTGGGGCTCAAGAAATATATCCCAATTAATCATTCAAAAATAGCACTTTCAGGACTCCCTGGTGGTCTAGTGGTTAAGACTCCACGCTTTTGATGCAAGGAGCATTTGTTCAATCCCTGGTCAGGGAACCCAGATCCCACATGCAGTGTGGCGTGGCCAATAAAACACTAAAATACAACTTTTAAGCCCCTCCCCTCTCAAAAGATGTAGCTCCCTGTGGGATAAAGTTCCAATTTCTTATGTTGAGATCCAGTAGAAATTCAAGGCTCAGTTCTTTTTTTTTTTCTTTGCATCCCATGCCTAGAGGAGGGCTTCCCACATAAAAGGAACTCAAACCCATGTTGAATGAGGAGACGAGTGGAAGACTCTGATCCTGTTTTATCTTTCCACTTTGTCTCACTTCAATGCTCTTACTTAATCCTTCCCTCCAAGACTCTCAGTAGTCTTTCCATGAACCTGTGGACATGGCCAGCACTCTCCTCACCCCATGCTTGTTCAGAACATTCTCTCCAACTAAGGGTATTAGCAATTACTGAGTGCTTACTAGGGCTTCCAGATGGCACTAGTGGTAAAGAACTCACCTGTCAAGGCAGGAGACGTAAGAGATGTAGGTTCAATCCCTGGGTCAGGAAAATCCCCTGGAGATGGAAATGGAAACCCAGTCCAGTATTCTCTTCCATGAACAGAGGAGCCTGCCAGGCTACAGTCCACGGGGTTGCAAAGATTCGGACGTGACTTAGCAGCATGCACAACTGCTTATTATGTATCACTTTGTATATGTTATCTCAATGAATTCTAAAACAAAATTCAGTTTAGTTCAGTCGCTCAGTCTTGTCCGACTCTTTGGACCCCATGGACTGCAGCACACCAGGCTTCCCTGTCCATCACCAACTCCCAGAGTTTACTCAAACTCATATCCATTGAGTCAGTGATGCCATCCAGCCATCTCATCCTCTGTCATCCCCTTCTCCTCCTGCCCCCAATCCTTCCCAGCATCAGGGTCCTTTCAGATGAGTCAGCTCTTCACATCAGGTGGCCAAAGTATTGCAGTTTCAACATCACTCCTTCCAATGAAAGGAGTTTTCTGAATGTTGAGCTTTAGGCCAACTTTTTCACTCTCCTCTTTCACTTTCACGAAGAGGCTTTTTAGTTCTTCACTTTCTGCCATAAGGGTGGTGTCAACTGCATATCTGAGGTTACCGATATTTCTCCTGGCAATCTTGATTCCAGTTTGGCTTCTTCCAGCCCAGCATTTCTCATGATGTACTCTGCATATAAGTTAAATAAGCAGGGTGACAATATACAGCCTTGACATACTCCTTTTCCTATTTGGAACCAGTCTGTTGTTCCATGTCCAGTTCTAACTGTTGCTTCCTGACCTGCATATAGGTTTCTCAAGAGGCAGGTCAGGTGGTATTCCCATCTCTTTCAGAACTTTCCACAGTTTATTGTGATCCACACAGTCAAAGACTAGCATAGTCAGTAAAGCAGAAATAGATGTTTTTCTGGAACTCTCTTGCTTTTTCCATGATCCAGCAGATGTTGGAAATTAAGCTGTCACTATTATACCCATTTTCCACAAGATACCCACAAAAGTGGAGTAACTTCCCAAGATTCCAGAGCTGGAGAGCCATGGAACCAAGATTTGAACTCAGACCTCTCTGGTTTCAAAATGAAATTCTTCTCCCTTCTAGGGTATGCTGCTCCCTCCAAAGACCCAAATTCTGCTTTTTTCCAAAATTTATCTGACTCTCAAGGTTGAATGCAAGCTTAAGGAGAACTCTTTCCTGTCCATTTCATCCCATAAAGGTCTCTCATTCTTTTAATTTAGTATTATCAACAAAATGTCCCAGACAATAATCAGGGACTATCTCAGCACTCCTTCTATTATTCCTGTCTACTTTTTCTTGTAACTTTTCTTTAATCCATTTCTTCACAGCCTCAGTAAATGGTTGATTCAAAGCTCAGATTCTACATGCTATAATGTACTGTATTTCTTTACAAACATGGGAAACATCTCCACATGTGTAAATACCCAAAGTAACTGACCAAACACATCCTCCCACAAGAATTTTGTACAAATTCCTGTTGCTGTTGTTTAGTCGCTAAGTCATGTCCAATTCTTTGTGATACCATGGACTATAACCCACCAAGGTTCTCTGTCCATAGAATTTCCCAGGCATGAATACTGGAGTGGGTGTCCACTCCCTACTCCACAGGATCTTCCTGACCCAGGGATCAAACCCATGTCTCCTGCATTGGCAGGAGAACTCTTTATCATCTGAGCCACAGAGGAAGCCTATTACACAAAAGCACTCCTTGAAGTGTTTCTCTCTCTCTTTTTAATCTTTTAAATACACACACACACACACAAGTTGTTTTTGTTTAGTTGCTAAGTCATGTCTGACTCTTTCGTGACCCCAGCCTGCCAGGTTCCTCTGTCCATGGGATTTTCTAGGCAAGAATACTATAGTGGGTTGCCACTTCCTTCTCCAAGTATTTCTCTCTTAAGGTGATTGTAATAAAGAAAGAAAACAGGAAAACTTGAAAAATGAAACAATGTTTATAAACTATTTTAAAGTCTTTAATTGTTAACCTTCTGGAGCATCTCTGAGATGGCTACCATACCCTGTTAGTGAGATCCTCTTCTTAAGATTTTCCTTGTTTCCTTCAAATACCTTCATATTCAAAGGTTAATTACTTGGTTGTAAAAGTGCACTCCAGAATGAAATTTAACCTACAAGCTCTCCATCTTGAGGTGAATATTTTTAGCAGTTTTTTTCAAACACAGAAAGCCATCTGTTTAACCAATTTAAATACACTCTTACAGAAGAATTAAAAAAAAAAAAACCAGAAATACAGAGGTTCATGGATTTTTAAGCTCTTTTGAGTATTTGCAAAACACATCATGACTTTTATGCTTAGAAATAATATGAAGGGGTGCTTTCAGCTTGAAATCAGCACCAGCATAAAGGTGGGCGAGAAGTGAGGATATCTTTGGGATAAAATTTTTTTGATCATCCAAAAAATTGATCATTCATAGGCCGTAGAAAAGGAGGTTTTATTGTTTTGAATGTTCAAATTTTAGTAAGATAAAGCACACATAATTTGAGAGATTATCAAATAGAAATGTGGTTCTTGTTAATATCACATAACCTTTCCTACAAAACTTTTGCCTTTTCCAGCCTCGCTCCCATTAGAAGCAAACGAAGCATGTTGACAGCTCCAACTTAGGAAAGTGTTAGGCCAACAGTCTCTCCTTTAAAGAAACTGGATCATTAATTCAATATCACATTACTAGTTTTCTTCATAAACCAAATGCAAAGGGACAGACTCTATTCTGTAGGGTTTAATCACACACAAGTGGCAAAACCACAGAACACAGCTCCTAATCTGCTGGGCCTTCAACCAAAGACTCAGTCCACACACATATGCCACTTCCATTTTCATGAGTATGAATAAAACTCTAATTCATTTCACACTTTCAGAAGAGGCTGGGTCTCCATGTTAGTGATTAGATACGTTCTCATAAAAAGTATATTGTGTCACTTTACCAAATGTGTTTATATGTATGAAGTGAAGTTGCTCAGTCGTGTCTGACTCTTTGTAACCCCATGGACTATAGCCCACCAGGCTCCTCCATCCATGAAATTTTCCAGGCAAGAGTACTGAAGTGGGTTGCTACTTCCTTCTCCAGGGGTTCTTCCTGACCCAGGGATCGAACCCAGGTCTCCCGCATTGTGGGCAGAAGCTTTTACTGTCTGAGCCACCAGGAAAGCCCGTTTGTATGTATAAGTATGCTTTATCATTGAATTTTCACCTCTACAGCAGATGAAATATTGTTTTCTGAACAATCTGTGACTTATTTCCTTTTCATCCTAAATACTCATGTAAATCTAAAGATAACATTTTTTTTCTTGTATGTATGTATGTGTATAGGCCATGCCAAATGGCCTATGGGATTTCAGTCCCTTGACTAGAGATCACACGAGTGCCCTCTGAATTAGAAGCTTGGAGTCTTAGCCTCTAGACAACCAGGGAAGTCCCCTAATGTTAGCATTTTGTTTTAAACATCTTTAAGAAAGCAAAAACGTCTAGGACCTTAAGTCCGATGTGTTCTAGGTCTTGTATACAATGTTGTTGTTGTTTAGTCAGTAACTCATGTCCCACTCTTTTGCGATCACATGGACTGCACCCCACCAGGCTCCTCTGTCCATGGGATTTCCCAGACAAGAATACTGGAGTGGGTTGCCATTTCCCTCTCCAGGCGATCTTCCTGATCCCGGGATCAAACTCATGTCTCCTGCATTGACAAGCAGATGCTTTTACCACTTAGGCACCTGGGAAAGTAGGCGCTCAATAAACACTGACTGAACAATGAATGAATCAATTTCAGCCACCTAAACTGGGGAACCCAACCCCTCTACCTTACGGAATATTCCAGATGGAATTCAAGATAAAAGTCTCCAAAACTAGGCTCAGCTATACTTCCTTTCATGATGCCACTTAATTATGAGTTTGAATCCCAGAAAAATTGTCTTAAGATTTCCAAAAGATCAAGGTAGAATTGCTTAGGTCCAGGTCCAAGATAACAGATGTGACCGCATCTCCAGAAGTAGCTTGGACCTTCTTTGTCTAAAAGAAACCTTTGGAGTTTCTCTAAATCCCCTCCAGAGGCCATCCCTGAGTAGGTGACCACAGAGTCACTTTCCAGAGTCTCTGGCAATACCTCAAAACTAAGTTTTTAATTAAAAGTAATGCATTCGGGAACTCTTTGGAAGTTCAGTGGTTAGAACTCTGCACTTTCACTGCCATAGCCGGGGTTCAGTCCTTGGTGGTGGAACTAAGATCCAACAAGCTGCATGGTATGGCTAAAAGAGAAGCAATGCATTAAAAGATCACTGGGCTCCCACCTCTGACTCCTGTTGCCACTGTTGCTGATACAGTCATGTCCAGGTGGGATGCCTGCCCACCTAGTCTGAGACACACCTCACAACCCAGTGGAAGGAACCACTCAGATGAGGAGCAGAAGGAAGAAGACAACCATGGCTATGTGGGTAGGAGGTGAGCACCCTGTGTTTACCGAGGAGCTTAGATCAAAATCATCATGCTGTACAAACACCGACGAATAACTTCCCACAATGTCAAGTTCTTTACACAGTGAGTCACTAGCCTTTATGCACCATAGGTGAGAAGCTGAAAGGAGGCAGAGACATCTATCTGTACACAGTGAAGTTTGCCTACAGAATGCCCAATACCTGTAGGCATTAGATGCACAATAAATACATAGAACCTGAGTGAACGGCAGTGGATAAGAGTGGGTTTCGTTCCTGCATGCAGTTCACTAGCTGTGTGATGCAGAACATCTTTGAAATGCAGCTTTTCAGGTATAAAATAGGGATAATGACTGTATCTTAGTTGGTACCCATGAAAAATGTGTTAATATGGGAAATGCACTTAGAACAGGATCTGGCACATAGTATTACTACCTATCATCATCTTTAGTATTATTATTACACCTCTAATTCCTAGTGTAGGATCTAACTCCTAGGATCCCATGTGGTGCTCACTGCCCTGTGGGGACAGTCACACCTATAATAAGTTATCCTCCTTTTTTGAAGAAGGAAGAGAAAGCTCACAGATCCAAAAAGTGAATTCTGCAAAAGTCCTAATGCCTTGCAATGTTTAAAAAGATCCTCCAGCGTGAGAAACTTATAACCACTCCTGTCCTTCAGTATTGTTTTTAAAGTTATATCCACGTTACTACCCAAGGTCCATTGGTAGTCATCGTAAAAAAATAACTTCCTAAGCCATACAGCAAATTCCCATTGGCTATCTATTTTATATATGGTAATGTAAGTTTCCATGTTACTCTTTCCATTCATCTCACCCTCTCCTCCCCTCTCCCCATGTCCATAAGTCTATTCTCTATGTCTGTTTCTCCACTGTTGCCCTGTAAATAAACTCTTTCAGTACCATTTTCCTAGATTCTGTATACATGTGTTAGAATACGATATTTGTCTTTCTCTTTCAGACTCACTTCATTCTGTATAATAGGTTCTAGGTTCATCCACCTCATTAGAACTGAGAGGTGGGATGCGGAGGGAGATGGGAGGGAGTTTCCAAAGGGAGGAGATACATGTATACCTATGGCTGATTCATGTTGAGGTTTAATAGAAAACAGCAAAACTCTGTAAAGCAATCATCCTTCAGTAAAAAATAAATTAATTTTTTTTAAAGAAAAAAAAACCCGACTTCCACACACTGCCATAATTTGCACAAAATTCCATCAGTGCCATTTTGACAGGAACAAGGAGATCCCTGATGTTGCTAATTGTTCATTGGGCTTGACCCCAAAGGTGATTCAGCTAACTGCTGTATTGGGTTTCCCATCTCCACACATGCTGCCCTTATGGTCATCCTCTGGGGGCTTCCGGGTACTTTGGATGGCCCGGGTGCCTGGGTGTGTGCGTCTTGGTCACCGTGGAGGGTTATGTGAGTGAATCAGGAACTGGAGCATCTTAAAACGAAACAGCTGCGGCAGGAGTGGTCCAGGCTTGGGTGCAACACGATAGCTGCTATTAAACTTCACTTTGAGCTTCTCTTGGCTTTGATGATTTCTTTCTTCCTCTCCAAAGTTTATCATTCTTTTCCTGACCCCAAGTCGAGCTCATAAAAGCCCAGTTTTTGTTTTGGCTTGTATTAAAGTTTTCGTTGCGTTGCTGTTGGTTTCAGGAGTTGGCTTGTTCTCAGTTTCTGTTCCGTTTTTCCTCTATCTATTCGATCTGGGAAAACATGAAGTGAGGTGGTCCAGACCTTCTAAAGTCTCTTGAATCAAGGCAGAATTAGATATGAAGTTTTTGTTCCCTGCCTGGTGTCCACCTGTCTCACACAGCCCTTGCCGCCTCCCCCATGCCACTTCCTCCTGGTAAGCAGCTGGAAATGTCCTTTTTTTTTTTTTTCAATCAACTTTCTTGGCATCTCTCATTCCATGATGAACTAGTTGAGTTAAAATGATTCAATTTCAACATCCAACGGTGGCATCCTTGAATAAAGTTTATTGTTCACCATTGTAGTAGAATAAATGCATAAACGCATTGAATTTTTAAAAATCATTTTCATTCTGACAGCTAAAAACTGAATGCATGTTTAAGTTCCTCAGAAAAGATGTGTTATAGTAATACAGTGATAGAATTGGAGAGATTATTAAAAGGTCTCTTCCTTTGCCACCACTACCAGGGAAATAAATCATTTAAATGAACTCCAAATATTGTTCCCTCGATTAACATACCTTAATCCCACCACCGTACTTTGCATAATCTTTTCTTAAGGTGATAATTTATAAGGCATCACTTAAAGCCTACTTAATGATGCTGAGATGGAGCTAAGATTCAAGTCAGCCAACTATTGGGACTTTTTCCAGCTCCCAACGACCACCTGGGATTCATCTCAATTCTCTGATTCTGTGTTTCAAATCAGCCACTCAAAGATACTATTTGCTGTCAGCAAGTCCCCTGATTTATTTAATCCTTCCCCAAAATGTGTCCTGAAATTCTCGCAATTTAACCCCTATTTGTCATGAAGGCAGCTCCTCTGCAGTGACTAAATCACTCTCCAGCATTGTCAGGTGTTAGTAGAGGCCCTGGGACTGCGCTGGTGGCCTGGGAAAGCCAGCCCAGCCCCCTGCAATACTGCTGTTACTTATATTCTCCACAAATCATCAATAGGCTTTTTGTTTTAGTTGCAATCTCGCTACTCCTCTTGAAAAGAAAGAGCATACAGGCATACTGCAAACATATAGTACTGTCAGAGACTCGGTTTATCTCTATATTTCCCATTTTAAGAGGGATGTTACTGGGACTTCCCTGGTGGTCCAGTGGATGGGCTCTGCACTCCCAATGCAGGGGACACAGGTTCCATCTCTGGCTGGAGAACTAAGATCCCACCTGCCACAACTAAGCAGGCACACTGCAATCAAGACTGAGCACAGCCAAAATTAATCAAATTTTTGTAAAGGACATTGCTAATTCCATCTATAATATGCACACATTGTCTTCCAGATTACATAGTACAATATGGGGAACTCCGGGGTCAAATAGTAATAGAAGAAGGAAAAGATAAAAATAAGTAGAAAAGAAAAAAGCAGGGTAACAAAAACTCTTCTCTGACTTAAAAATAGATTGAGACAATCAGTCTCGTTTCATTCTCTAACGTGCAAATCCCAACAGATTTAAATATATATATATAGATAGATATATAGATTTATATATAGATACACACACACCATGGTTTACAAAGCAGAAGTCCTATGACAAAAAAAGATGGCATCTTTTGCTCCCCTAACACAGCAGTAAGAACGCATTACAGTCAGTAATAAAAATCAAAGGGAATAGGTTTGGAAGAGTTTGCATGGTGTCACATTGTCATCCTTCAAATTCATACCTCACAGCTCAATCTTCCTCAATTTGCAGGTGATCCAGAAGGCATGGGATTGAATTCACTGACGGGCAGCCCACTTTTTAAGTTTATTCTATTCCCTCCATTCCTGCCACTCCTTAACCCCTAGTTACCACAAATCTTTTCTCCACTTCTATAATTTTGCCACTTAAAAACATTACATAAATGGAACCAGACAGTATGTAACCATTTGGGGTTGACTTTTCCACTCTGCATAATTCTTAGGAGATGAATTCGAGTTGTTGAGGTGATCAATAATTTATTCCTTTATAATTGCTGAGTAGTATTTCATAGTATGCTTCCCAGGTGGTGCTAGTCGTAAAGAACCCACTTGCCAATGCAGGAGATAGAAGAGATGCGGGTTTGATCCCTGGGTCGGCTTCAGTTTTCTTGCCTGGAGAATTCCATAGACAGAGGAGTCTGGTAGGCTACAGTCCATAGGGTCAGAAGGAATAAGCCACAATTGAAGTGACTTAGCACACACACATGCATTCCATGGTATGGATGTACTATGATTAACAGCACATACTTGACTGTTAACAAAATGGTGAACCATTTGAGTGTCCTTTGAAGGTTTTCCGCGTTGTTTCCGGTTTGGAGCTACTGTGAATACAGCTGCAATAAACAATCATGCACAGGTTTCTGTGTGAACCTAAGTCTTCACTGAGCTAGGATACACGCTCAGAAGTGCAACTGCTGAGTCATACAGTAGTTACATGTTTACCTTTTTATTAAAAGAAACTGCCAAACTGTCTTCCTTCGGCTGTCCTATTTTTCTCCCCACAAAGCAGTGTAACAGTGATCCAGTTTCTCTGCATCTTCATCAGCATGTGGTATTGTCATAGTTTATTTTTAGCCAAAGCCAGAGATCCAGTTTAGGGCAAAAACTGCTGGCAAGTCTTCCAAATTTAACATATTTTGTTATTTTTAACATTACAAGGGATTAAATATACATATATTTGGCATATATATAGGCCAACACACATACACTTGTTACATATATCCATATATATATCTATATATATTAACGTCAGCTTACTTTTGTTTAAACTCTACAACTTAAGCATACAGGCATACTGTGCACATCAGACAAATTACTTAACAACTTTGGACCTCAATTTCCTGATATGTAAAAACTAACCCTGCCAAGTAAAGAATTATGTTTAAGTAATAATGTGTATATAGAGCACAGGAAAGGGCTTCCCTGCTGGCTCAGTTGGTACAGAACTCATCTGCAATGCAGGAGATGTGGTTTGATCCCTGGATCAGGAAGAACCCTGGAGGAGAGCATGGCAACCCACTCCAGTGCTCTTGCCTGGAGAATCCCATGAAGAGAGGAACAGAATCAGACCTACTTTACCTACCTTCCAGAGGTACTGAGTTCAAATGAAAGGGCTTCCTTGGTAGCTCAGACAGTAAAGAATCCACCTGCAATGCAGGAGACCTGGGTTCGATCCCTGGGTTGGGAAGAGAGTTCAAATGAAAGAAATATGTAAAAGCAACTTGAAGTGAAGTGAAGTCGCTCAGTCGTGTCTGACTCTTTGCGACCCCATAAACTGTAGCATACCAGGCTCCTCTGTCCATGGGATTTTCCAGGCAACAGTACTGGAGTGGATTGCCATTTCCTTCTCCAGGGGATCTTCCCAACCCAGGGCTCGAACCCAGGTTGATGTGGCTAGTAGAGGAAGGCAAGTTATAGAAAACAAAGTCTAGGGTACCAAAGGGTCTCATTCATTCTGCCATCAGATGTCAAGGTAGAAAAATGGCAGGAACCACAATGACTTCGGAGTCTAGGAGGGTGATGCCTCAGAGAAGGGGGTGCAAGAGGACCAGACCACAAATTCCCTTTGAATTTGTTTTCATATAAACAATCAGAAATGAGTTCACCAACAGCCTCACTTGGTTCTCATCAACAGTTGCCCGAGGCACCCAGGAACGGGGGAGATCTCAAAGGCAAAGGGGCTAAGATACTCTACTACCCCCACTGTAAGAGAAGAACAAATCTCACTTCATATTGGATCTGCTTCTTTTCCTTTAACATTGGTATCCTATTGCTTTTGCATACAAGTTAATCACTAAAAGAATGTTGCCTATAGCCAAAAGATACCAGCTAGCCATTCTCAATGCTCTGATCTTTAAAGGTATAACACTTTCCCCCTCATATAGAGATAAGAAGTTGCAGAACAGAGAAGAACATTTGCCTTGTTGAAGGTTTGTAGGAACATTGTGACCACATCTAGGAGGACAGTTGAGGAACAAAGGATTCCAGCAGCAAGAAGTTTGCAACAGCCAGGCAAACACTCTTTCCCTTTTAGTTAAAGAAGCCTAAATTCGAACTCAGGTAAGATAGCTCGTTGGGACGCTAGTCCAACATTCTGTCTGCTAATGTACCAAATAAAGTCATTATTCTTTGCCCCAATAACTCATCTCTCAATTTATTGTTCTGCCTCGTGGTGAGCGATATGAGCTTGGACTCAGTAACACCACCACAAGCTCACGTGGACTGAGATAGGTTATGGTTTATCTGGCTCAGCTGGGTAGAAGCAGATTATATAATCCACTTTTAACTAAACTTCAACAAAGGGCTTTAAAAGATTCCTACAAGGAATCTTAGATTGAAGATAACTCAAAGTACATAGACATAAAACATCAAGGAGAAAATGAAAGAATTGATACTGCTCTTTCTCTATGTTAAGCACTTCAGTCCTAAAGCTACGAAACAAGGCAAGCACAGGCAACATGAATCCAACAGTAAATCACCAAGACTATTTAAAACGTAGATTTTCAACCACAGCTATAAGATTCAATCTCACCTTAAAGTATTTAAACCTATTGTTTACTTTATCTTGCTCTTTTTTAGTTTAGCTTTTGTAAGAGAAGACTGTGCTCAGTTTTGTCCGACACTTTTTCAACCCTGTGGACTGTAGCCCACCAGATTCCTCTGTCCATGGGATTTCCCAGGCAAAAATACTGGAGTGGGTTGCCATTTCCTTCTCCAGGGTATCTTCCCAACCCAGAGATTGAACCCGCATCTCCTGCGTCTCCTACATTGGTAAGCTGATTCTTTACCACTGAGCCACGTGGGAAACCCTTAGCTTTTGTATGGGTTTATAATGTGTATATTGGAGAAGGCAATGGCACCTCACTCTAGTACTCTTGCCTGGAAAATCCCATGGACAGAGGAGCCTGGTAGGCTGCAGTCCATGGGGTCGCACAAAGTCAGACATGACTGAAGCAACTTAGCAGCAGCAGCAGCATCATGTACATATGATGTCAGTAAAGTAGTGCAGATTCATGATTTGCCAATAAATATACATGTTTTACTCTTGGGGTGCACAACTCAAACAGGCAGGAGACCATTAAATTAGGGTATCTGACTTCTTCAAGGTGTCGTTTTCCCCAGTTTAGACAGCAGCAGACTACCACACGTGGCCAAGATGGCATTAAGGTAGATCTCCTCTGCTAGTTTGGCAGGTTGCTCTCACTAAGACGACCTCCCCATACCTTTCTAGAGCCTCTAAAGACAGACAAAAGTCTTTACCTTCACCCTGTCAACCTTGAGGTCTGGAAGCCAGTGCAGACCCCTCACACAAATCTCTGTGAAGTCCATGGGCTGTCAACACTCCCACATTCCATGACTTTCAGGAAGGTACTTGGCATGCCACTCTTTAATGTTGTATGGTTTTACCTAGTGTTTATTAAGCACTTACTGTGGTTCAGACCCTTAAGCGTCTGTCTACAATGCGGGAGACCCGGGTTCAATCCCTGGGTCAGGAAGATCCCTTGAGAAGGAAATGGCAATCCACTCCAGTACTATTGCCTGGAAAATCCCATGGACAGAGGAGCCTGGTAGGCTACAGTCCATGGGGTCGCAAAGAGTCAGACACGACTGAGCGACTTCACTTTACTGTATGCCAGACCCTCAATTAAGAGCCTCATGGAATCATCTCACCACAACTTCACCATGACATTGTGATAGACTCTACAATTATTATCTACCTTGTACAGATGGGGTAACTGAAGCTAATAATGGTTCACTAATTTTCTCAAGATCGTATGCTGACAGCTGCTCTAGTCAACATACAATTTTGTGCCTCCAGGGACTTACCTGGTAGTCCAGTGGTTAAGACTCTGAGCTTCAAACGCAAGGGGCATGGGTTCAATCCCTGGTTAGCTGTGGAAGCTAAGATCCCACATGCTGGGGGGTGTGGCCAAAAAGTTTAAAAAAAAAAAAAGGGTCTGCCTCCAACTCCAGAGACTCGGTCTTAATCACTATATTATGCTACCTTACATGCATAATAATAGCTTTTATTTGTATGTATTATTAATATTTCTTTACAACATACTCAAACTTAATTTCTAAAACTTGTCTCCTTCTAAATGTGACTTTGCTTCATCCTGGGATCAGATACTTACTGAAGTACTTCACTGATCTCGTAATAAACCAAACAAATTAGAATTATATCTATAGGAGCTATTTTTATAAAGAGATTTCGTGAAAATTTTATCTTATCAATCCTTGAAAAAAGACTGCTGTAAATAACATGAAGCAGGGTATAAACAATAATACAATAAAACGAATCTGGCTTCCTATTTGCCCAGACGTATCTGACATTATAAGTTAAACCCCTAGAATTCAAGGCAATGAGAAAAATTCAGGAGTGTGATCTAGTTATTTCCACATATTCAGATAGTTCCTGCCTGTGTACATTAAGGATACTTGAGTTCTCCGATGTTCTCTTTTTGTGGTTTTAAAAACACTACATTTACAAAGCACAGTTCACATCACGTAGACTCAAATGCTATTTTCTTAATGTAGCTATTTTATCCCTGATAAACTATCATATATATCCTTATAAACACTTCCTTAAACATCACTCTATCTGAAAAAAGAAAAATTCAGCAAAGAAAAAGCACTTCAACAGCCCACATATAATTTATATTTTGTAATAAAGCAAAAATAACCACTTGATTAGATTCTGTAATTTTATTGCGAACATCATCTTGAACAGCAAAAGATACAGAGAACTTAAAAATGTTTGGAAAAGCAGAGTTACTGGGAATGTAAGGAGGCAGTTTCTTGCTTTTTTGTCTCAGATTAATAACAGTCAAAGGTGACTGGTTTCTTCCTGGAAAAGGTTGGGGTTTTTTTTTTTTTTTCACCTTTTTCTCCACAAGTGGGAATTTATGGAAAGCATCTCATGGATATACTTTATTACTCCAGTTTTATACCAATTTGAGGGGGGAAAGAAATGTTTTTTGACACCAGTTGTGACAAAATGCATTCATTTAGGAAAAAGCAGTGGTATAGTGAGGTAAAGATCCTTATATTTTAACCCAATATTAAAACGCAAATAGTGGGGCTTCCCTTGGTGGTCCAGTAGTCAGAACTTCACCTTCCAATACAAGGGTTGAAGGTTTGATCACTGGACAGGTAGCTAAGACCCCATAAGCCTCTTGGCCACAAAACCAAAACATAAAGCAGAACCAATTGTGAAAAAATCAATAAAGACTTTAAAAATGGTCCACATTCAAAAAAAAAATCAAGATAGCTAGAATTTTCTATACCAAGAATTTACCTCCATTCCTTGATGGGGCTTCTTCACTCAGTGAAAAATCTATCTTAGAAGTCACTGATTTGAAAAACCAAAAACAAAACCCAACCTATTTGGCTACGTGGATGCAACTTATGCCTTTTCTGTTTATGGAGAAAGCCAGACCTTGCCAAAGGAAACGTTTCTTTTTCAGATTTTATGTTTCTGCATTCCTCCTGTCTTGTCTTTTGTATCCCTCTTTAAGCCATCACTTCATAACTGTCATGAGGAAAAGCACTCACTCATTTTCTCTGATTTTACATCTTCATAGAATTTGTCTTTTAGATGGACCACAGCCATCTTACAGGAAAACTCCATTTTCTGGTGGGGGCTGCAAAGGGTAGAATCTGAATGTCCAGTGCGCTGTTTATCACCCAGCACAAGGAGGGACTCGTGTTACCTACAAAGGTATTAGGAAAGTGCTCCCAGCTGAAAGTATTTATCCAATTCCAATTGTTGTTTGGAAGCCTAAAATACGAAGGGTAGTACTGTTCCAGGAGCTACTGTTTAAAACAATGCGATGCCTGTTTAGAGGCAAAAAGTCAGTACTTGAAAGTCTGAGTTGGTTTAAAAAATAATAACTATGCATCCAAAAAAGAATTCTTAAAGAAACATTTATATGCCAGGCACATGTTTTTTATTTTAATAACATTAGCTAAACTAAATAAATATGTAGAGTCTAATAATTATTCTCTATATTTTTATATTATTCTATTTTAGTGAGTTTGCAAAGAAGCTAATGAATAACAATGAAAGAAAAACATGTATCTGTCAGGACAAAGTTGCTTGTGGTCTGTAGGCAATGCAAAATGTTGTGTTGAAAAAATGCTGTGTTAAAAAGTCATTGAAAACTGCTCTGATTAAAAAAGAAGTAAATGCATATCCCTATAGGATAATGGCAGATAAAAAAGCAATCGTGTTCCCTGTACAATTATGTTCACTGGCATTTGTATAAGTATAATAATGCTTTCAGGGTATTTTCATAGTTGTTCACTTAATGTGGGATTAACATCAAAATCTTTATAATTATCTGAGATCACGAATTTGAAAGTGGAGTGGTAAAACATGTTAATGGTTAAAAGACGCTAGCAGTTTTAATATCAAACAGATTAACACACATGAAAGTAATATAATTTGTGCACTGAATAATAACGTCAGACCAATTCTTCTGGTGAAGGAAGAATTCTTATGAAATGGTACCCTTTCTAGCTACTGCTTTGTGTTTCTTCTAGAAATACTAAAGCAATCTCAGATAGAAAATTGCATGAGATATGCACGCGGGTGTGCATAACTCATGGACTTGAAACATTATTCTGTGACTTTGCATCACACAATTTCATGAAACCTTCATTTCTGAAGTTTCCTTTCAATAAAGTCGAAAACCAAAACATGACAATAGGAAATTAATTTTGAAGAAGGAAGGTGTGATTATAAACAACAACAAAAAAAAATAATAAAGCATAAAAGAGATTGTTAATTGGCAAGAACAGCTATGGATTTCTTTTATAACCACTAGCAAATAAATGTAGAGTCGTACGCATTTTTAAATAATAAAGAAGCATATCTTAACAAGTACCTCAGAGTTTCATAAAACTATTTCTCAGCCTCAACTTTCTCACCCGGACAGGGCTAAGAAATGGGTAGTCATTTAGAAAGTAATATGAAGCTACAGACTAATTGCCTGGCATGCCCATCTTTCTAGAATCTCGGTGAAAATGGACCTCACAACCCAGACCTAATTATATTATAATCCCTGTTGCACTCAGCTACACGGGTTAGGATGGGATGTGAAAACCTTGGAAACTATACTGAACGTGACAAACGCAGGTTCCTCCCCCCACCCCAAACACGGAGAATGTGTATTAAAACCGGTACCTGTGTAACTNACACACACACACACATATATTGCGCACAGAAAAAGCCCGTGTTCAGCGTCCTGCCGCGTGAGCGCCTCGGCCTCATTCAACTCCGAGCGTCATCCTCGCAGCCGGCTTCATTACCCCATTGCTCAGATGCAGACAGCAAGGCTTAGAGAAAACCAGTCCTTGGGGAGCCTGCGCCCGCTCAGCGGGCTCTGGCTTGGCAGCTCAGGAAGTGGAGGGCCCAGGGGAGGCCAGGCCAGGCTGGTCTCCCTCTTCTCCATCCCACGCCAGCGTCGCGGAGCCCTTGATGCGCGGTCCATCCAAGCAGCTTTCTCTCCGCTTCTCCCAAGGACTTGGTGATGAAGTCGGTTCCCTGCAAGACGATGTCCGCCTCCGGCACTAGCTCTGGTCGCTTTCAAAACAAAGAAAATTGCAATCCGATTGCCACTGGGATACGCGAAATTCATCCTTTACACAGCTGTTTAAGCACCCACTGGATTCAGTGGCTTGATTGGGTTCTCAGGGAACCCACAGTCACAGAAGGAGAAAGGTGTGTGCCGGGAGAGCTACCAGAGAGAAGATTGCGGGGGCGGGGCGAGGAGGGGTAGGCACAAGAACAGAGTTCAGAAGAAGGGAGGCCTGATCTGCTGGAGCAGAAAGGAGGGAAGCCAAACCTGGAAAGGCTTCCTGGAGGAGGTGGCATTTACGCTGGGTCTAGAAGAAACCAGGAAGTGTGGATTCTTTAACATGGGAGTGAGATAAGTTGTTTGCCAGCTCTGCTGGCAAGTCAAGGGGTGCCAGACCCACAGCTGGGGACAATGTGGGGGTCACCACCTGTTGATCCCCAGCTGCCCCTCTAATGTCGAGAATGTGAGTTGATCTAGTCCTAAGCCAAAGTTTCAGTCTCGCTTAGGACTGAAAATCTAGGGCTTGCAGGTGACACCAGAGGCAAGACTTTGACCCTTCAGGAGGCCTGGACTTGGGCCAGCAGGGCCTGTTAGGGGCAGGCCAGCAGGAACAAGGCACTGGGGCACTCTCCCCAGGGCTATTGGAGCCACACATTCCCAGCTTTTCCTGAGGGATCTGGTCAGAGATGTACCTTGGCGCATCAGAAGTTTGTCTTTCTGGAGTCCCAGGCAGAGGTGGACTGGGAAAATGGAGACCCCTGAGGGGCACGGAGGACTGGTTTCGGTGGCACTTCTCCCAGAATGAGCTGCGCTTTCTGCCAGCAAAACAAAAAAGCGTCAGTCACAGGCGCCCAGTGGAGCTGCTCGGTGTGTTCTGAATGGAATTCTGCTTTTTCTGCATGCAACCAATTCCTTCGTTTGAAGTTGGATGCTTTGCAAGCAGAATGCAATTCCATTTTTTCATTCCTCGAGGTTTTGGCCTGTGTTGACTTAAGTGAGCACTCACACAAGTATTAAAAAGAAAAGCGTTCTCTTCTGGAAAATGGAACAAAGTTACACCTCTCCAGTCACGCGGCAGATGTATAATCTGTAACAACAAATTCGCCTCCTTGTGCTGCGCATTTCCAGCAAGCGCCCTGCCTTCTCTGTTTATATTGTAACTTTTCTGCCTGCAATTATTTTTATTTTAATTTTCTGTCACTATAACAGAAACCAGAGCCTTTTCCTTTAATGTTTTGTACACAACATGTTCATTTGGATAAGATGTTCTTTTCTATCCTCTTTTAGCTTGCCTTTCCTACTGTGGCGTTCTGTATCAGGAGTTTCTAATATTTCTCCTTCTCTCTCTCTTTTTTTAAAAGAACGTGTCCCTGTCTTGCTTTATTTGTTTGTGTGAAATTTAGTTTGAAAGGAGATCAGAGAGAGCAGGAGGGGTTTGTAATAGGAGAATGACCGAATGACCCAAAGGCTGATTATCTGTCATTAACTGGAGACTCGGTGTACCCAAATTACCAGGGAGACCTCAGTCTGCTGGATCCAAAAAGGCAAGCATGGAATGCAGAGCTGAACTGGCTCGTGGCATTGCAAGTGAAGACACTCTGCCTACACATTTTCTTAAAGAGGCTTCCTTCAAACCCCAGCTCAGCTTCAGTGGACAAGTGTTTTAGATTCTGACATGCTGTACACTGGTATTTAAAAAAAAAAGAAAAACACTCTGCTGAAAAACACTCTGCTGAAAGACTACCTTCAACGTTTTCTATCGCTAACTTTTGCTGTGTCATTTCATTAGGAGCAAAATTGCAGTTAATTGTCTAAGCTCCAGAGAATATTGAGAAATTAAGCCAAGCTGCTTTTGATCTGCTAAACCCAAGCCTTGTAAAAATCGAGGTTTGCCATTAATATTGACGATAAAACGGTTTCTTTTTGTTAACCTGAAACTCAGCCATCGTGGTGAACCCTCGCCTAGAAGCAAAGGCCCTGGAAGAAAGAAGCAAGGGTCTGGAAGAAACTGCCAGAAATCTCTTTCTGAACTCGCAAAGGAGGCTTCAAAACAGGACTTGCTAGGAATGCGAGCCACACTGCAGTTAGCACTGGGAATGCACGGGGCTGCTAACAGATCCTTCAGTCACAGAAGTGGTTTGTCCAAAGCCCCGCATGTTAAGCTGCCATCTGCTTTCAAATTTTATTCTGAACCCCAGACTGTCTGGCAGACTAGTTGAAGTCTATTCTTTACCGTTCCCTTCAAGCGTGTATGCAAAATTACAATTACTTCCTCTTCTGAATGTCGACAGCTTTCCTCCCGGCTTGGAAGAATATATTGCTTGTATGTGTAGGTGATGTGATTGAAACAAGAATGTGAATGAGCAGTTAACATAAATCCTGTGCGGTGTATTTTCTTACACCACTTTTGCTCTCTATTTAACTACAGACTAGCAAAGATCAGATTTGTCGTACTTCTTTGGATCACCGTAATTTCATTAATAACACTTCCCACTTATACATCATGCAGCCTGGAGGGAGCCCCCTTCACGTGCATTATCTTTTGTTCCCTTCAGTCTGAGTAAGGAATTTAGCGTTACAGACAAACTTGGGCAAATGTGAGTTCCCCTGATCAATAAAGGCCCTCCAGAGCAACAGCACACTTGCCAGTTCATATGAAGATCTAGTCAGAGATTTTTTGGAAAAGATGCAATTCCCACTGTCTATAATAGCGGACATTCAGATGTTTCCTGTACAGTGTCCACCTTAAGTATTGTACACAATTTTATATGTCAATTATATATCAATTAAAATATTTTTATTAAAGAATCTGACTTAAGGATAAAACAGTATCTTGCTCTTCATCACTTTCAGCTTCTGTGACACCAAAAACTTTATAAATCCAAGCATTGCTGGCAAACAAATTAGTAAGGAGGGAAAGAGAGAAGAAGGAGGAGGTAAAGAGAGGGAGAGAGGAAAGAGAGACAGAAGGGCTAAATGGGGGGGGAGGTTTACAAACACCCAGCAAGCTCCAATTTTCTCCACTGACTTAACTGTTTCCTAATCAACAAGGAGCCATGAGCCCCACCACAGTCGGCACTGCAGCTGCAGCAGCCCCTCCTGCCCCGTCTGCACAGCTCTGCTCTCTGTTGGATGGGAAAGAGGAGGGATGCGGGTACCCTCACCAGATACCCCATCCCGGCCCGAAAACTCAGCAAGAAAAGGCTCAGAAGAAATGAAACCTCAAAGGAGCCAAGGGCAGCCCTTCCTGCCCTTCGTTTCTGAAACAGACATGAGTCTGAGCAAACGTGATTCCACTTCGGAAATGTGTACTAGGAGCACCACATTTCTGGGCCCACTGTCACTTGCTAAAAGGTAAACCAGAAGATGGGGACCACAAGCCCCTCCCTGTTAGAGGGGGACTCTTGCCCACCACTTGGACAATGCGCCTTGTTCTAGATTGTCCTAGTGGTTGGTTCTGGGCCTAAGTGGCTAGTATGCACCATGACTCAACCACACCCTTGGAAGGACAGAAATGCAAAGCAGTCAGGGTATCCGAAGAAGCACCACCCTTGGACAGGTGAGGCCAGGGTGACACCTTCAAGAATACATTGTTTTTTCTCCCACCTTCTGGGTTGGATATTCTTTCTGGGGTTCTTGGCATGTTCTGGGGTTCCCCTCCCATAATAGCATTATAGAGATTAACAGGAATGCCCAGAGTCACTTCTACTACGTTGGTTAGGAAAATAAGGTAAAACGAGACTTGAAAAACGCTGAGGGGAATTGAGCCATAATTCCCGTAAACATAAAATGTGTGTTTATGGCCCTCCGGCCTGGTTCTTTTCAGGTCCAGTTTATTTTGAGTTCTCATGAACAAAACACAAGATACAAACTGCCCTTGCCTTTGAAATAATAAATACCTCGAAAAGATCTGTATTTTCCCTTAAAACAGACTGAATTTTTTAAAAAAATATTTAGTTTAAAGCAGATTGATTTTTAAAGTAATATCTCACAAGCCCAGAATGTTTGCCAGGGCATGAGTGCCCCCCCGCCCCCATCAACCCCATGCCCTTGGACCCTTTTCCAGGCAAGGGGGTGGGAGTGAGGGGAAGAGAGACAAGAGACACAGGCCCAAAATAAATGTTGGACCCCAGTTCTGTCTGCTTAGCTGAAGAAGGCAGTTGTGATGTGCAGCACGGTGGGTGTATCATCAGTTACAAGGATCTCAAACATTCCCCCCAAACCAGGGCTGTCCTCCCAACCCATGAACTGGTCTCCCCACCTGGGAAAGACTGGCTGCATCTTAGCTCAGGGCCTCAGAGGAGGGGAAGTGGTTAGCACACACTCACCTTTGCAGGATTTCTCCTGCAGGCAACCCAGGCAGCCCCAAGCCTGCAACTTCTCAGCTGCTCGGGAGCCCCTGGAGTATGTGTCCCCTTTCCCAGAGCAGAACACCAGAGGCTACCGTAGAATACCCCAGGATGGGGTCTGGACCAGGAAATAGGAACTTCTGCCTCCTACCTGTCTTTTCCCACTTCCCCATCCATCACCACCACTACCATCACCTCCATCACTAGTGCCCCAGAAGGCACAAGGCATCTAAACTGGGGCACTCCTGACATGGCATCTTTGCCTCACAGCTTTCCACGGCAGCAGAGTAATCTAGCAGCCCACTAGAGTGGCAGCAAAAAGTCCCAAAGAGAGACGAAGAGAAAAAAGTGGACTCGGTTGGTTGTACATCCAGAGTGGAACTCAGCCCTTTTGGGCCCCTAGAGTTCTCCCACTTGTCCCCTGCTTCCGGGGCCATAAGCCTCTGCATTTTGGCTTTCTGAGATTCATGAAGTCCTGGACCCTTGGATCACATTAATTAGCTGGTAATGACACTGTCAGTGAGGACCAAGGTGCAGATTAGCCTCTTTTACGACTTTTTTTTTTCCTAGCCCATGTTGTCCATCTCTTTTATCACTTGCCAGGCTCTCTGGAACCATGAGGGGGTTTGTCCATTTTTTTGTTTGTTTGTTTCGATTAAAGGAGCACGAGAAAGGCTGGAAACGCGAGTCCAGATGCCTTTGCCACGGAGGCCGCTCATCCCTGGTAGACACTGCATCTCAATCCCCAGCTCAGCCCTCTGCCTGGCCTCTTCCGCCTCCTTTCAAGTTCCCAAACTCCCTCTGCGCGGAAAGTCTGTGTTTTTTTTTTTTATCTGGGTGCAATCACCTTACTTTTGTCTATGTGCTTTCAAGGCCTAGATGTGTTTTTATAAACAGACTTCTTTATTTTAATGTATCAAATGTCAAAGGATTGAACTACCAGTATTCACACATTCAGGGTGAAAATCCAGACTGAACCCGACCACACTACCCATATTCTTTCCTTGAAGAACAAGGTCTTTAAAAGACTCTCCTTGTGCTCCAAACTGCAGACCTGCCTAAGGCGGAGGTTCGAAGCTATAGGCGGCTTTTTGTTCTGAGCCCAAAGGGCCCAGCAAACCTGATTTCAGCTACTCCCCACCCCTATTCTCGGCTTCAAGACCTCTGCTGGGGGCATCCCAGGAAACTGACCCTTTGCTGAAGGGACAGGATGGGCCCTCATGATGACACTCAGCCAGGTTTCTACAACCCCCTCTAGGTTCCTTTTCTTCTCCTACAGCCTGGCCACCGAAAACCTAAAATATGTTTGTCAAAGCTGTGCCCAGGGCTGTGGGTACCCCTAAATCCTGCCCTCCGTTCCTGCAGACCTGGCCTTCCATCCCCAAGCCTGTACCCAGCAAAAAGTGGGCAGCACGCAAGCAAAGGACTGTCCTCACCGAGTCCTTGGAATAGGACTCTGAAGCCTGGGGCCTGATCCCAAAGTGGGGTGCTCGGTTTCCCCCCGGCAGAGCCTGGTGAGGCCCAGCAGCAAGTCCCAGGCCGCTGCGCCCGTGCTGGCGCAGGCACACCCCGCGTGGGCTCCCTCTAATTTACGGCCCTTGAGCTCCTGTTGACACTTTTCCACACTGACCCTTCCAGGCAGAATCTTCAGCCCCACATCAGCCTCGGCCCAAGGCTGCCGGCCAACCCCCGGGATCATTTCCGCTCCTGCCACCGTCCACCCCCCCTCCCCAACCCCCAACCTCTTCTCAAAACGGCTGAAGCCACTCGGGCGCCGCGGTCCCGGTACCCTGCAGCCCGGTGACTTACAAGTGGAGATCCATTTTCCGTTCTAATGTGTTCAAGATCACCAAGGCCAGCAGTCTAAACATCCACGAGCCGTCCTCCCGGCCTGCCTCTTAAACTGGTGTTTAATGGTTCCCCTCCGATAACTAAACCTGCTTTCCACACATGCCCGCTTTTATGGGAGAGGTAGGAATGCGGAGATGTATTTATATGTTTGTTCATAAAAACTGAAAAATAAGCTCTGAACACGCTGTAAAAAATATTCAGTTACTTACCAGACAGGCTAGTTAAACCTGGGGAACACCGATACCGGCCACACAACAAATTCGGGGAATCGAGGTGCCCTGCGCTTTGAAACCGCCCAAGGTCTGCGCTAGGGCTGGCGTCCCTGCAGAACATCGAAATAAGAGTATTTACAATCTTGACCGTTGGTCCCGGGGTCTTCACCACGATTTCCAAAAGTAGCCACTATAACACAAGGTCCCCAAGAGGGCCCTAGCTTGGGTAACGAGGTGGGTAAGTCCAGCGACACAGAGACGCGTGTTTCCAGTCTGTGCCCAGGTCAAAGCCGCAGCCTTGCCCTGCGCCCCGCGCCAGCCTCGGCCGGCCGGAGACGCGCCTCCGGGGGGTGGTTGGGAGGGGGGCCGCCGCCCTCTGCCTCTCTCCCGCCCAGCACAGAACTGCGCCTGCTGCTCCGCTCTTGCCTCTGTTACCTACAAAACACTTCGAAAAGCAATATCTGCTTCCTTTTTAAAAAACAGAAAAGAAAGCGGAGTAATACCGTACCTGGTTTAAGATTCTTCAGTATTTGAGACCTGGGGGGAAAATATTTTAATAGTGAAGCATCTGTTAAACACTTGCATTAACCTCTGGCTGATAAAAAAGTTTTTTTAACCCTGCTACCCCCCCCCCCCCCCTCTTAATTATCTTCTGGTTATGAAGGGGCAGCCAATCCTGGACGAGGACCTCGGCAATTAGCAACAAGAACATCAAAAAGTTTTATTGCGGAGAGCGCGAGGCGCCGCCCCCGCGGCCCCGGGATTGGCGTGAGGAGCCTCTGACGACATATATTAACCCGAGCGGCCCTAAAGATGTAGCTGTACATGGAGATCTTGCTGGGAAAATCCGCTTCCTCCCCTTACGGCGTCCAGTACCGGAGAACCGCCGCCGCCGCCGCCGCCCGGGAGCTCCCACGGCCGCCGCGCAGAGTCCTCCGCGCCGCAGCCGCCGCCTTCGCGCTCCAGGGGCCTGCAGGGCCCAGATCCTTCCCCGGAAAGGAGAGGATCTGAGAAAATGGATGCACTGAGACCTCTCTGAAAACCCTCCGAGGGAGCCCGAGAGGAGCGCGGAACACGTTATTCGCAGCTAAAATCACGTTCAAGGACCAAAACAACAACCAAAAATTTCATTAAAACAATAAGCGCACAAGAATCCAGATCAGGCTGGTGGGGGGGGAGGGGAAGGGGCGGGAAGAGGC